>QLTV01001125.1:0-19272 GCA_003457575.1 Thermophis baileyi
GAGAGAGAGAGGCTGGCTCAAAACTCATATTTGAAGAGCGTTTGTTGATAATTCCTCATCAGATCTGAGCTAGGTATCAAGGTGGGACCACAAGGAATGGACTCTGTAGTCCATTAATACATTTGTATTAATGTCTCACATGACGATTTGCAAGGAACACTTGTCAGATATGTAGGTGTGCCAAAATGAGATGTGAAAAGGGCTCTGGATGCAAGGTAGTGTTACAGGTGTTATGTCTACCTTACATGCAGCTCTATCATTCCTCTCTATTGCAGTTGTTTCCTGTATCACATTGCCTCTCTAGGATTCATCTCTATTGTTCCTGTGATGCATTTTCCTGTCCCTGTTGTAGTACTCACTCTCTAGTAAAATGGTTTCTGCACAGTGATGGCTTGTAGTGTGCTTACTTACTCTACATGAAACAGGCAGGGTCATAGATAGAGGGTCTTGGGGTGAAGGTTAATTCCCCCAAGTAGAAACTGCCTCAAAAATAAAAAATAAAAGTTGCTTGCCATTGGTTCTGATTAGGAGACCTCTGAAGTTTCCATTTACATCTTGCTCGCAAAACGCTTCTATTCTGAGAAGCACAGGGTGAACTTTTCCTTGCGTTGCTTTGAACAACTTGGCTTGGGGTTTCAATTCCTGCCATAGTGAGTTCATTGTTTTTCAAGTGACCTTTTTAATTCACGCTCTTCTCCATTAATCACGGCTTTCAGAATTTTAGTTTCAAAAAGCACGCTTCGAAGTACAGCCTTTCCCTAGCCTCCCAATATTCCCCTCCTGATATATTTTGGTGTTTCCATGCCCACAACATCTCCTTTTTCTCACCTTGCAGGAACTACTAATCCTGGTGATCACTTCGCTCTTTATGAACATGGTCTTTAAAATGTGGTCACGGTGGCAGAGTGGTTAGAATGCAGTATTGCAGGCTAATTCTGCTGGCTGCCAGCAGTTCGATCCTGACCGGCTCAAGGTTGACTCAGACTTCCATCCTTACGAGGTCGGTAAAATGAGGGCCCAGATTGTTGGGAGCAATAGGCTGACTCTGCAAACTGCTTAGAGAGGGCTGTAAAGCACTGTGAAGTGGTATATAAGTCTAAGTGCTATTGCTATTATCAATAATGATGCTTTCCTTTTTTAAAAAATAAAATCTCCTTCTTTTGCTAGGAGCTCATAACCATCATCACCTTTTAATCTAGAAAATGGAAGACCCTTTCCCTACCATCCACCACCCTTTATTGTGGGAAATAATATCCCAAATCCAGAAATGAGAATTCGGTTTTGATTTGCTAATTTCTTGTCAGGTGCGAACGCGTGCAGGTCAATGGTTTCCCCATCGTCTTTGCTTGTCAGAAGGTTGGAAAAGGGGATCACATGACCCCAGGACAGTACAACCATTATAAATATGACCAAGTTGCCAAGTATCTGAATTTGGATCATATGACCATGGGAATGCTGCAACGGTCATGTGTAAAATGATCATAAGCAGGGGTGGTATTCACTTACCTTCCCTACTGGTTCATAAATGTGAGTGCGCGCCACCTCCGCACATGTGCAAAGCCTCCCATGCATGCGCTTTACTCGCTCGCGCGCCTTCCATGATACGCCCTGCCTCGAAAACGTGGCTAAATAGGACGGCATTACATCCGGGCAGGTGGGCAGGCCCACCCGCAGTTGTCGTTACTAGTTCGCCTGAACTGGTACGAACCGACAGAATACCACCTCTGATCATAAGTCACTTTTTTCAGTGCCATTGTAACTTTGAACAGTCGCTAAATGAATTGTTGTTAATGTTGTGGCTTGCCCGAGTCCTGCGCAGCTGCTCATGGATCTGGAAGACCAAGAACCAACCATGGGGTGGCAATATCATCCTGTATCTCCGGCACCTGAGTCCGTGACTGAGGAGGATGCAGTGCCAGAGGATGATAACCAACCAGGGCCTTCTGCACCTCCCCAGAAGGAGATGAGTGACTCCAGTGGAGAGGAGGAGCCTCTGATTGATGCTAGGGCATGCAGGGCAGCTAGCAGGCAAGAGTGGCTCTGAAGAAGGAGGTCTCCTCACGAGTAAATCTGCAGGCTGATTGGCCACACCCGAAGGCTATTTAAGGCTTCAGCACGCTGGAGCCGACTGCTGCCGGGCTCTTGGCCAACTCCAGTAAGTGAAGATAATTCGGGACTTAATGACCTGTTTGCATTTTTGTATTTTGACTCCTGGCCAAAGTGTTCTTTGATTCTCAACAAGAACTGTGTTGGAAAAACTTTATCAAACTTACTACTAAGCTGCATTATTAGTAGTAAAGTCTTATTTGTTTTGCAAACAGTGTGTGTGTGTCATTTTCCTGGGGGCTTGCCGTGTTGGGTCACAACAGTTAAGTCGAGGACTACCTAGACAGGGAAGTGTCCAGAGTGAAAAAGCAGGGTGAGACAAGGTGAGTGAAACTTGCTCTCACACAAGGACACCAGGTACTGAAAGCAAGCTGAATCATCAATGTCTATTCAGACAATATAATCTTAGTATAGACCACTAGCATTTCTTGACCATAAAAGCTGTTTGGGAGGGATGCGATTATAATGAAACAACAGCAGGATGTTTAACCTTTTTGCTGTCTGGCCTGCCACCTTGTTCCAATGGGGAGGATTCTCCCTTCTTGGTTTTGAAAGGAAGATCAGACAGCATATTAACACGGGCCCCCCTTCCCTTGCAAAGCTGTCCTTTGAACAGAGCTTGGCTTGAAACAGAGAAAGACAAGGAGGTTAACGGACTTCATCATGCTCTCCTGCTGTCGGTTCTACTTTATCAACAAAGTCTTCCTGGAACAAATCATAAAACGAAAAGGCCACTGGGGTTAAGTTGCATGGATTTGAATAGAATGCTTCTTTTGTTCTTGGAAACAAAGCAAGTGTTGGGTTTTTTTGGGTATTTGTGAAGGGTTTTTGCTTAAGTATGCTATTCTTCCCCCCCCCTTTCTCTCTCTTTCATCTTTGATCATATTACTTAATAATATTAATCTGGTGGTCCTTTAGGCTTGTTGGAAGAAATATCCAGGTCCAGTTCCAAGCCGGGAGAAAGGCACTGGAGACAAAATGGAGGCTGGAGGCTGATTGGAAAGAGGGTCCATTTATTGAGAAAGCAGAACCACCAAGCACGGGTTATTCTGGGTAGCTGACCACGTGGAGTTGAGAGTGGGGGTATTTATATCTTCTCTTGGGCTTTGCACCTGAACTTCCTCTTCCTGTGCAAGAACATGTATTCTATTGGCTGTTGTCAGACTCCCATGGGGCCATGTATAAATCCTAGGAGTTTGTCTGAGCTAAGCTTGGTTGAAGTTTGAGCTCATGCAATGAAGGGGCTTGTTGGGAAATTCCTATTGTGGCTGAGGGCTAATCCTACCTTTGTTCAGACTTTGCTGCAGGGAGTAATGGATTACCAAATCTGCATTTGTAAAAGCTGGCCTCAGCTTAGTATCTGCTTGGGAACAGGGAGCTGGGGTTCTGAGTTTCTGTCTCCCTTAAGATTTTTCTTTCTCTTTTAGAGGAAATGTTTTATCCTGCCTTTTTAAATATTTCTCAAAACATTTCATTGTTCTAGGAGAATTTTCTAAAGGCTTAAAGGAGACACTCTGTTGTACAGTTCAACTGTGGATACCAAGGAAGCTCTGACATCCCCCGTTTGGAAGCACAGAGCAAAATGGAGGCATTGTAAGTCCATTTTTGTAGTAATTGTGAGTATTATTTTGTAAAGCTGCTCCCGGTTTTCTATTAGGTTATGGCAGTGCCTAACTTCAAGGTTTCATAGCAGTTGGCTTGCCAATGGGTCCTGTCATGCATGCATCATACATCATAACCAGTGGTGGGTTGCTACCGGTTCGCACCAGTTCGGGCGAACCGGTAGCGGCTGTGGCAGGAGGCTCCGCCCACCCACCCGGATGTCATCAAAAACGCTCTGCGCATGCGCAGAAGCATTGCGCATGCGCAAAGCACGCACGCTCCCATTCCCGAACCGGTAGCAAAGGTAAGACAAACCCACTACTGATCATAACGATATCTGCATGATGATATCTTTAATCGGTGTCCACTTTTCAGAACAGTTTCCTACAAGTGGTAAATTGCTGGAGAGGTTGTCATTAGGTTTTGTGATCGGTCAATGTTGAATGACTTTTGGACCATCCTTGGTTGCTTACAGTGGAAAGGCGCTATGTGCAGGTTGAAGATGGGTTGGACCAGCCTGTGATGTGTCCAGCACTTAGCACTTTCCATGGTAGGGGTAGCAATAGCAATAGCACTTAGACTTATATACTGCTTTACAGTGCTTTACAGCCCTCTCTAAGCGGTTCACAGAGTCAGCATATCGCCCCCAACAATCTGGGTCCTCGTTTTACCCACCTCGGAAGGATGGAAGGCTGAGTCAACCTTGAGCTGGTGAGATTTGAACTGCTGAACTGCAGCTAGCAGTCAGCTGAAGTAGCCTGCAGTACTGCACTCTAACCACTGCGCCACCTCGGGTAAAGGTGATGTCTTTAATACTACGGTGATTTAATCAGGTGCTTGGACCTGGGATTCATCCAGCTACTTTAGTTCTTGTTTGCAAGTCTGAACATGATTGACAGGTTCTCAGCATATTTGCTCAGAAGATATGTCCTTCTCTGTCCTTCAAGATATGCCAAAACAACCAGACATAAAGATAGTTTCTTCCCCCATGCCATCACTCTGCTAAACACCTAATTTCTGCAGCAATGTCTTATGCCTAAAAATACTTACCCATGTAGTAGGGATGTATTGCTATTATCCTTCTCCTCTTCTCCTCTTCTCCTCTTTCTCATCTTTCTCATCTCTCATCTTTCCGGTTATCTTCTCCTATTGGTACTTTATGATTTATCAATTGTTGTTTGTATCTTAACAATTTATGATTGTATCTTATGATTTATGATCTATGACTTATCACTTTGTTGATTGCACTGAGAGCTTATGCACCAGAGACACATTTCTTTTGTGTCCAATCACACTTGGCCAATAAATTCTATTCTTTCTATTCTGTTCTGTTCCGTTCCGTTCCGTTCCGTTCCGTTCCGTTCCGTTCCGTTCCGTTGCATTGCATTGCATTGCATTGCATTGCATTGCATTGCATTGCATTGCATTGCATTGCATTGCATTGCATTGCATTGCATTGCATTCCCATTCCCATTCCCATTCCCATTCCTATTCCTATTCTTAGAAACAGCTTCCAAAGCATGAAAAGTAGTTTCCCATATGGGTATAATATCCATTTCAAATTTCACATTCAGTTTGTGATGTCCTGGGTACCAAATATTAAGACTTTGGAAAACCAAAATAGATTTAGTGAGTGTCAACAAAGATGATCAGGGGACTAGAAAGCCAATTCTACAAAGACTGATGGGGAAAAAAAGCATATTTAGCTTCAGTAAAAGAAGACTGGAGGGTGGAAAAACATTGAACTATCTGGAAGGATGTTCCACCGACAGTCACAATCTGTTCTTTATCGCTACAAAGTGCAGGACATGTAATAATGGATTTAAAGTGCAGGAAAGCCGATTCCAATTGACTCTTGGTGGATGGAATGGGGTCTTCCTAACCGTCAGAGTGGTTTGATAGTGGAACTAATGATAGAGAGAAGTTGTAGACTCCACTCCCTGGGTAGACTCATTTGTGGGGGTTGCATTAATTTGGATTCCTGCTATAGCAGGAGGTTGAATGGCTTAAATATCCTCTTTCACACTATAATTGTACAAAATTATATAGGCCAATGGGGCCCAAACCAAACTTAATTGACATAAAAAAGATGAGACAGAAGCTTTTCAGATGTTCTCCTCAAGCTAATGAACTGAATAATCCATGGATTTTTCAACCTACAAATAATTAACTAACCAACCATTTCTAATCAAATGCCATCTTGTGCTTTAAAAAGAAAGTGAAATGCTAGCTCTCCTGGGTAGTTCTCGGATATCCTGGAAATGCATCTTTTCGGTAGGGTAGCCAACCAGCTAATTACTTTACAAAGTTTGGGGAAGGTGACTTGAACTTTTACTTTTGGAATCAGCTCACCATTTTTTTCCCCTAACCATAATTTGGAAAAAAAAAGGGGGAATCTGAAATTAATGCTTTGTTGTCAATGTTCACTTACTGCTGATTGTACTTCTGTGATCAACCACAGTCTGATTTTACCTTGTTGAATTTATTAGGAAACAGCTTAAATCACAGTAATGCTTTATGAATGAACTATGTCTGGCCATCATGAACTGGGATCAATGTAATTGTAACTCACTTTTACATGTTCAAGGCAACATAATGTTCAACCTTCTTACAGAGGCATTGTAGACACAAAGGAGGAAGAAGGCTTTGTATTTGCAACAGTGAACCATGATGAAGTGACATAGCAGTAGCAATAGCACTTACTGTAGACTTACATACCGCTTCATAGTGCTTTATAACCCTCTCTAAATGGTTTACAGAGTCAGCATATTGCCCCCAACAATCTGGGTCCTCATTTTACCGACCTTGGAAGGATGGAAGGCTGAGTCAACCTTGAGCCGGTGAGACTCGAACTGCTGGCAGTCGGCAGAGTTAGCCTGCAATACTGTGTTCTAACCACTGCGCCTCCATGGTTCTGTGCCACCATGGCTCACTGAGAAGTATTCAGGTTGGCTGACAAATCATTCATTTTTTAAAATTAGTTTTTATTAAAGTTTATAACTAAGAAAAATGTAAAAGAATAAAAGGAAAAAAGTGCAAGGAAAATATTTAAAAGAAAGAAAAATATACACAGTAAAGAAAAAAGAAGATAGACACTCTAAGAGGTTTACAGAATCAGCATATTGCCCTCAATAATCTGGGTCCTCATTTTACCGACCTCGAAAGAATGGAAGGCTGAGTCAACCTTGAGCCGGTGAGATTCGAACTGCTGGCAGTCAGCAGAATTAGCCCACAATACTGCATTCTAACCACTGTGCCACCACAGCTCTTCCATGGCAAAACCAGGCTAGGAATGCAAACAGTTTTGTATGTGGTGACAGCAGAGAAGTACCCAGTATGTTTCTCTTAGGTTCTTCTGCTAGAAGTCTCCAAAGTTTCTAATGTCTTTCTACAGGATAGAAGATATACATAGAAATGCAGCCGAATCAGGAAGAGGCTCTTCATGTGCAGGCAGTGAAAGTAAGAAAGGGTTATTTGACGATTGTTATACCGACAGCCCGGTGAACTAGAGGAGGGATCTGGTAAAGAAGACTGAAAAAGAACTATGGAAAGGTCAGGTAGTCTCCATTGGAAAGCCACTGGAAGGACTGGATTTTGTCTCTTGTGTAGGATTTCAGCTTGGCGTATCTTCTTCAGAGGTGGGTTTCAGCAAGTTCTGACCAGTTCTGGGGAACCGGCAGCGAAAATTTTGTGTAGTTCGGAGAACCGGTAGCAGAAATTTTGAGTAGTTCGGAGAACCGGTAAATACCACCTCTGACTGGCCCCGTCCCCATCTATTCTCTGCCTCCCGAGTCCCAACTGATCAGGAGGAAATGGGGATTTTGCAGTAACCTTCCCCTGTCATGTCCACCAAGCCACACCCACCAAGCCACACCACGCCCACCAAGCCATGCCCACAGAACTGGTAGTAAAAAATTTTTTAATCCCACCACTGATCTTCTTGTGGGAAAAGTCAATCAGATCTCTTTGAATCATTCAGGTATCTACGTAAAGGGAAGAAGCTTGCAAGCAGTAGAAATGTTTTGCTATTGCCTTATTCCAGGATGTTTGGATGGATGGATGGATTTTCAGACCTTCTGAGCACCTAGTGTATCTTTGTCTCTGATTTAAGAAAGTATGGTTAATGCAAGTTTTGCTCTAGAAAGGGCTGTGGTATGGAAGGTATAACCTTGGCATAAGCCTACAACATTGAGCCAAATCAAACAAATTTAAATAGAAGGCAACATTTGAAGCATTTCCCAAAGCATTAAGCTAATATGAGGCACAAGGAACCTCAGCTGATGAGAGTTGCTTCTTTATCGTTGCTAACCTTTTTACAAAAATCCCACCAGATTAGCTACACAATCTCTTGAGAACAGCCAGATAAGAGCTTCAAGGATTTTTTTTTTGGGGGGGGGGTGAGGCAGGGTGGGGGTTGGGAAGGTCAGCTCTGCAGCATTTCCTGCAAGGACTCTAAATTTGCCAGTGTCTTTACTCCTGCCCTGGAATGGGATAACCATGCGTGTGTGCGAACTGGGGGCGCGCACGCATGAAGTGAGCGGGCGTGCACAGGACGAACCGTTAGTAAGTTAATGTGAAACCCACCACTGATTCTGACATTCAGTTTCAGGCCGCCAAGTTATTAACGACTCTATAGAACCAGTCCGAACCGGTAGGAACCCACCTCTGATTGGAACACCAGCAGTCTCTCAATTCCAAGGAAGGATTAGGGTTAGGGTATCTGAATACCCAATTTCTTTGAATGCTCATTGAGGTTCAAAAGAGGTATTCTTAGACAACTCTTGCCAGAATCTGCTATATCTGAATTCAGCAATTTGCCATTCTAGGGGGGTCACTAGATAATCCTCCATCTCTAGAAAAAGCCACCTAACCAACAAGGTGAACCCAATCAATGTGCCTGTCAACTTCGAATCGAACCTGGCAGAAGCCATTTTTCTATTTTTCAGTTGCCATACAGGGGGTGGAGGGGGAAAGAGGAGGAAATATGTTCCTAGACAAAACACAGAACTTTCTCGTGGGAACCAAGGTCGTCTCTACAGGTGGTGGATAGAGACAGGGAGGAGTGCCTGGAGAGCCCACCAACTAATCTAATTGGCCAACGTGACCTGTGACTTTTGAGGAGAGAGTTATTTCCTATCTTAATTATACTGAAACCACAGGAAACATTTAGAGTTGGTTTTCCATTTGATCATGCCGATATGATGTACCCAATAAAAAAAGTTCTTAGAGGAAGACCTCAGCCTCAGAGTTCTGATTTGCTTGGGTTCGTTAGTTGGGATCATGACAGTGCCTGTGTATATGTGTGTGTAAAAGTAATAGCAATAGCAATAGCACTTAGACTTATATACCACTTTACAGTGTTTTACTCTCTAAGCGGTTTACAGTTTCAGCATCTTGCCCCCAACAATCTGGCTCCTCATTTTACTGACCTCAGAAGGATGGAAGGCTGAGTCAACCTTGAGCCGGTCAGGATCGAACTGCTTGCAGTGGGCAGAATCAGCCTGCAATACTGCATTCTAACTACTGTGCCATCACGGAAGGAAGGAAGGAAGGAAGGAAGGAAGGAAGGAAGGACTAGCAATAGAACTTAGACTTATATACTGCTTCACAGTGCTTTACATCCCTCTCTAAGCAGTTTACAGAGTCATTCTATTGCCCCCAACAAATTGGGTCCTCATTTTACTGACCTCAGAAGGATGGAAGGCTGAGTCAACCTTGAGCCGGTGAGATTCGAACTGCTGGCAGTTGGCAGAGTTAGTCTGCAATACTGTGTTCTAACCACAGGGAAGGAAGGAAGGAAGGAAGGAAGGAAGGAAGGAAGGAAGGAAGGAAGGAAGGAAGGAAGGGAGGAAGGACTAGGAGAGGGAAAGAGAGGGCGGGAGAGCGCAAGTCGACCTCGGAAGGACGGAAAGCCGAGTCGACCTTGAGCCGGTCAGGATCGGTCTCCTGGCAGTGGGCAGCGTCAGCCTGCAATACTGCATTCTAACGGGAAGGAAGGAAGGAAGGAAGGAAGGAAGGAAGGAAGGACTAGCAAAAGAACTTAGACTTATATACTGCTTCACAGTGCTTTACATCCCTCTCTAAGCAGTTTACAGAGTCATCCTATTGCCCCCCAACAATCTGGGTCCTCATTTTACCCACCTCGGAAGGATGGAAGGCTGAGTCAACCTTGAGCCTGGTGAGATTTGAACTGCCAAATTGCAGGCAGCCGGCAGTCAGCAGAAGTAGCCTGCAGTACTGCACTCTAACCACTGCGCCACTGTGGCTCATGAATAATGCTGTGAATGTGCTAAGCATGCCCATGTCATTTGCACAATCCTCTTCTGGCTAATTGCAAGGCCTCGAGAAACATTTTAGAAACAACATGAAAAAGAAACAACCCAGAGTTACATTTTGCTTTTTAGAACCAGAAGACACATTGCTTCATCAATCAGCTTCCAAGTGGTACTTCATTTCCAACAGGCTGCAAGCAAAACATCCATTTCAGGCTGACTTAGTACTAATAGATTCAACCTCTTCCTTTGAGAGCTAAAGAAGAAGAAAGTTGGAGAAGTGGGCATGCTCTTTTTGGTCACTCCATCTTAAAGATCTCCCCGGAAGTCACATGGCATTAAGATGGGCGGCGAATAAATTTAATCACCATCAATCGAGATCTCCAACTTTTTCTGTTCGAGGAAGTAGTTAATTTGCAGAGAGTTGAAGTTTAAAATTTGTTGACTCACAAATCTCACTATGGCTGCATTGAGGCATTTGTGTTATTTTGCACACTCTTGCAAAATGTTGCATCTATGAAAAAAAAAGAGAAAGCAATACAATCCGGAAGGGGTTAAACAAACAGTATTCAGTTTATCCAATTGTCTTTTTTCTTTAAATCCTTCTTCGCCCATCCTCTAAAAACATTTATGGATTTCTTTTAATGTCACACTCAGTAAATATTTCATCAGCATATTAAAAATTTAATACCCCCATATTAAAAAGGATGTTTTACCTTTTGAAAATCAGTTTACTAATCGGTATGACTTGTAGAACAGATTCTACCTTTGAATCATTCATATGCCTTTCTGAGGGTTTTGTTTTTTTTTAATTCTAAGGATTGCTTTTCCATTATTCTGTGTACCTTTTGTCATGAACCTTTGGATTACGCACACGGAGAACGTGTGTGATTGCCTCACTGAAATTATCGATGGTGGGAAACACACACATCCATATTGAATCCTTCAAATGAGCTGATCAGGAAAGCAAAACAAAGAAATATCTTTAACCAAATCGATTTTTTCCAGTCGGAACAGCTCATCACACCTTGATCATCATTAGACTTTTCTTAATACAGCCAATATCTTTTTAAAGTAATGTTGATGCTTCTTATAAACATATTTACCACTAGTTGGCTATAAAAGCAAATCATTCAGACTAATAGAATAGCAGAGTTGGAAGGAACCTTGGAGGTCTTCTAGTCCAACCCCATGTTCAGGCAGGAGATCCTATATCAGTTCAGACAAATGGTTGCTCAATCTCTTCTTAAAAACTTCCAGTGTTGAAAACCCACAATTTCTGGAGGCAAGATGTTCCACTGATTAATTATTCTAACTGTCAGGAAATTTCTCCTTATTTCTAGGTTGCTTCTCTCCTTGTTTAGTTTCCATCCATTTCTTCTTGTTCTGCCTTCAGGTGCTTTGGAGAATAGCTTGACCCCCTCTTCTTTTTGTGGCAGCCCCTTAGCTATTGGAACCAGGGGTGGGTTCCGGATTATTCTACTGCTGGTTCGCTCAGGGATGCGACGTGCGCTGCATGGACGGTTTGCGCGGGCATGCGCGGGCATGCGCAGTACTAAAAAAAAGCTTCTGCACATGCGCAGAAACAAAAAACAAGATGGTGCCGCTGTCGTGAGAACCAGCTCACGGGCATGGCAGGCCTGGGTCGCTGCCGGTTCCAGCGACCCAGGCCACCAAGTTACTAACGACTCTATAGAACCGGTCCGAACCGGTAGGAACCCACCTCTGATTGGAACACTGCTAATTCCTTGTGTAAATGAAAGAATTATTGTTATAGACAAAACTTTTATAGCACACAATAACTTAATATTTCTCAGTGGGCTCGGTTCGCTTCCTTTTCCTTCACTAAGCAGGGGTAACCTAGCAGAATGAAATAAAGAGATTCTGAGATACTGAATATATTGTATCTTTTTGTCAATAGGTGGAAGTGATCATTTTGAAGGATCTCCTGCAGTGAAATTGTAACTATGAGATAAAATTGGAAAGGTAGGTAGAAAATGCTTGGGATGCCTTAAAAGATAACTCTGTACATAAAATAGGCTAATATCCTCCATTCCATCCATAGAATAATGATGTAATGGCTATCGATCAATAGGGAAAATTTGAAGACTACAGCCCTTATGCCCATACACAATGACAGATGCGTCTGTTCTCCTATATTTAGTAAAACTAAGGACACGGGGGAAAAAATAGTTGGTTTGTAATCCCACAAAATGTCAAGGTAGAATTAGTTTGCTCAATCAATGGCTTGGCTTTATTGAGGGAAGTGACTTTTGAAAAACAAAGAGAAGAGTGTGGCTGCTTTCCTTCTTGAGTTAGAAATGTGGTACGCCAATGTTGCACAGAAGTCTTTCAAGGGGATAGTTTGAAATTGACCTTCATCAATTGAATACCTATTCAAAGATATATATATATATATATATATATATATATATATATATCTTACTTTATATATAAGACCCTGTCTTATATTTTTTTGAACCCTGAAATAAGCGCTTGGCCTTATTGCCATGCACTCAAAAGCCCGATTGGGCTTATTATCAGGAGATGTCTTATTTTGGGGGAAGCAGGATATATATATATTATAATAATTCCATACATATCTTGTGGACAGTGTATTGACTGGATCAAGTCTTTTTTAAACAACGCTGACAATAATAATACAAATCAGTATGTATAATCCTAATCTTCCCACTTCAACAATACTATTCTCTCTTCATAATCCTTTATCATTTTTCCCATTAATTCATTTAAACATAGATAACATTTCTTTATGCCATGTATTTGTTATCTCTATTAAATTACTATTATTTAATATTTTAAAAATTACTCATTATTCCACCATAACTTCAATATTTCAAATGTATAGTATTACTAATAACGCCAGATATTAACAATATTTAATCAATCCCGGGAGTGTATCTCAAAATCCCCACAATTTCTAATCCTTAATATTTTAAATTCACAATATACTTTAACATACTATTAATATTAATAATACAATTAAATTACCTAATCCTAAATTTCCATCTACTAATCTTTATTTATTTTAGTTGTGGTAAATTATATTATCTATTAATATATATACTATTTTCCCTATATGTATTTTCCCATTTCATTAATATATTTTCTCATTATCCATCATCTATTCAAAGATTTTTATAGTACTAGCTTATCATAAAGAAAAGTGCTCCCATACAGACTCCAGTGTGAAGTTTAAAATCTTAGTATCATATGGCTAGAATTTAAAAAGCCAACCATTTCTCTGAATTTTGGGGACAGTTTCACTGTCAATGAAGGAATAAACCTACCTTATTTCTTCTGCATTTTGAGGGGCTTAAACAAAGTTTTGCAGATGGAATTCCTACAGTCAGGTGGGAAAATTATGCAAAACTGGAAAATGTGCCTTTGTCTGAACCAAGCTTTGAAAAAGTCCACTGTATTTCATGCATTCCTGCGAAGATCCAAGATTTGATGTTTTGAAGCCTGCGAGACCATAATTTTAGCAAAAGTAGGCTCTTGTAGCAGTTGACAAGAATAAAAATGGGATATCTATTCCCTTATTTAGGCCTGGTAACATAGCATTGGTATCCAGGAGATGCTTCTTAGTGTAGATACGAAGAGGGGGTACTGTAGATTCTTTAGAAGAGGGGGTTGAACTATTCTCCTAAGCGCCTGAGAGCAGGACAAGAAGTGAAAGATTCTTAGGAGAATCATCCAACCTAGAACTAAGGAAAACTTTCCTGACAGTGAGAACAATTAATCAGTGGAATGAACTACGGTATCTATTTTATGGTGCTCCATCGTGGGAGGTTTTCAAGAAGAGATTGGACAACCATTTGTTTGGAATGGTAAGAGGGTCTCCTGCTTGAAAAGGTTGTTGGATTAGAAAACCTCCAAAGTCCCTTCCGACTGTATTATTCCATGTTCTATTGCTCAAAAATAAGGAGAGAGAGAGAGAGAGAGAGAGAGAGAGAGAGAGAGAGAGAGAGAGAGAGAGAGAGAGAGAGGGAGAGATATGTATTTTAACTTTTCTCTCAACTGCTGTNGTTCATTTCCTAGCTGTGACTGTTTTGTTTGTGAAGAGCCATTATGAGTTCCTTATTTATTACACTGTAATAATTTTTATTACTTTCCATACAATAGCAATAGCAATAGCACTTAGACTTATATACCACTTCATAGTGCTTTACAGCTCTCTCTAAGCGGTTTACAGAGTCAGCCTATTTGCCCCCAACAATCTGGGTCCTCATTTTACCAACCTCGGAAGGATGGAAGGCTGAGTCAACCTTGAGTGGTTGACAGTGGTGGGCTTCAAAATCTTTTCCTACCCGTTCTATGAGAGAGCGCTTTGCGTGCGCGCACATGCCTAATGCGTGCTTTGCGCGTGCACGCCGCACTCAAAAACTGCCCTTGGTGTCAGCTCTGGTGAGCTGAGCTGTTGTTTAGCTCAGCTGAGGTGTGACAATCCGCTCTGCCGCGCAAATCAGCTGAGCTAAAAAACAAGGGAATATAGGACAGGGAACGGCAGGGGTGGGAGGGCGGGGCCAGCCAGAGGTGGTATTTGCCGGTTCTCCGAACTACTCAAAATTTCCGCTACCAGTTCGCCAGAACCGGTCCAAACCAGCTGAATACCACCTCTGTTTCCATAGTAATATAATAACCTTAGGCTATGGGGCATCACTCTTTTTCAGACCAACCCTGAGAATTTCAGGGTGAAGCTACAAGCGATCTTAATTATATAATGCAAGTCCATTTTTAACTCATGGAAGGCAAACAGGGTCATTGGTTTTGAGATGGATGGCTATATACACATTGAATAAGTAAATAAATGTTTAAATTAAATACTGGGTATTACCCTGATGCTATTGCAGTTCAGCCAATGTTTCAGTTAAGCCACGATGGATAGAACGTTTTCATGGTGTTTTGTTGATTTGGATTGGTTAGTTGATGGGTTTGCCTTTTGTTTGTTTTAAATGGATGAATTTCAGGATGAAAAACTTGAGACAGAAAGATGAACATATAACAGTATGACCTTGATATAGGAATGCTGCGTGCTTACTTGGGAATAAGAAAATGGCAGGGACGAGCTACGTATCTGCTCTTTAATTAAAATCTAGCTTCATCCATAGAATGGTGAGTGAAGGGCATCAGATGGAACTTTTAAATTCAATAGACCGCCTCCATGAATTTGCATTTCCTTTGCACTGTGAAGAGATCTTTAGGAAGCCAACTTCTCCCTACTGCATAATGTCTTTCAGTGAGTTCCCAGAGGCAACAAGGACTTTGTTTTTCCTCCAAGACGTTTTGCTTCTCCTCCAAGAAGCTTCTTCATGTTCAGTTCTTCATGTTCAGTTCTTCATGGAGAACTGAAGAAGCTTCTTGCATGAGAAGCAAAACGTCTTCAAGGAAAAACAAAGTCCAGTTTGCCTTTTGAAAAAGCATCTCTGGGAACTCACTGAAAGTCATTATGCAGTAGGGGGAAGATGGCTTGGAACAACTGTGACCTGGATGACTGAGAATCTCCATAGATGTCTTTCAGTGAGCTTTGCTGGGGTTCATAGAAGACCAGATTCTCATGTCATAAAATCCTGTTATGTAAAGCCTTATTCAGATACTCCAGTGCATATTAATCCGTGGAAATAAGTGGAAGCACAGATAATTGGATAGTGGTAGCTAAAAAAAAAACAAAAGCTGATTATTGCCATTTAACCCTTAACCACAGATGTACTATTTCAGCTACACTATTACAGACATGAGGTCATAAGGACCTCTCTAGCTCCTGCCCATAGTCCAGGTAATTGCACTACGATATTGTGACTAGTGGTTCTGGATCTATTGCTTCCAAAAGGTGCAGAAGACCATTTGAATTTGTTCTTGCCATATAAATTATTGCACGACGTAGATTGTACCTGGTCATCAATTTCATCGGGGGCTTCATCATCGCTGATGTCAGAATCGGCAGTGGCGGCGTGTTCCTCATCATCCATTACAAAATTTTCATCACAATCCGATTCCACTTCACTCACATCACTCTCTGCTTCTTCATACTATGTTAGAACAGTTTCTTCGAAGTTTGAATCACCAAATCGCACTCTTTTTGGCGGAAAATGTGGCCCCGACATTATAAAAAAAAAACATTAACAAAGATCTGCGGTCAAAATGACCGCAACTCAAATTCAAACGCAGCTACAGAAAACACCAAATAACTCACGCAAGCGCGATGCTGCATACACTCTTATTGGCGGGAAAACAAAAGCTATTCGCAACTGGAACGATCCGTTTCTAAAAATAGGGGTGTTCCGAACATTTTGGAAAACTGTTGCAGTCACTATGACTGCGGGTCTGTGCTTATGTGTTAATTGTGATGTGGACGGGTAGCTGTTCAAGGTAGTATGTTTTTCACCTAGCACGGACTAGCATTGATGATGTTACCTAGCTTGGTAATGAAACGTCTACAAGAAAACAACCAAGCTCCGAGAACACCAAGGACCCCTCATTTCAACCCTCAGCTACAAATATTCTCCTTTATTGGGTTTTTTTTTTTCATCTTAAAGAGTGGTCGCTAGTTTCTTGTTCTTATTTTCTTTTAGTAAGGTCATAGTGGCACAATTCACACCGAATGAAGTCTACGCATATATTAGATCCATCGAGGATGCAATGAATGAGATAACTGGAAAAGAATACCAAGAAAACAAAGATTTAAATCTATCAGACACAACCCTGGGTAAGTTAAGCACTGCTTTGCTTTTAATTCATCACTGGAAATGGAAGCTTATCTCTTATAAATTACAACCAGTGGAAATTAGAGATACGACACATGAAAACATGAGGGTGAAAATGAAAATATTCATCACTAGATGGAGCTTGGGAAATTTGTATAAGCTCTTCCATACAAACATCTTAAAAGATGTACAGTTTCAGAGTCTGTCCTCTGTTTTTGACACATATAGTCATTTTTGGACAACAAAACATCATTGGTTTTATTGTTCTTGCCCTCCACGTATTTGGTCCTTGTAGGAAGCATATTATATATATTATAGTAAGTAGAGCCAGTTGGAAATTATTCCAATCAGAATTAGCGAGAAATCTAGAAAGAAGTCTAGCAATAATAAGAATTTTTTTTTTCCTGGAGGGTCTAGGGTGGCAGCAATGCCTCAGATAGAAAGTCCTTACAGAGAGTGGTAAGGATAGCCGAGAAGATTATAGCAAGCTCACTTCCCGTTATTCAGGATACTGCTTATAAGTGCAATTTGCTTAGAGCTCAAAGCATTGTTAAAGACCCCACACACCCACTTCACAGTCTTTTTCTGTTGCTCCCCTATAGGAGGAGGTTTCCAAGTATTTATAGCAGGACTACCAGATTCTGTAATAGCTTTGTTCCCTATGCCATCCATCTGGTAAACTTGCAAGATTTGTTTTTCTTGCCATGTGCATGTATTCATCCAAACTAGACTGGGTTTTTTCTCCGTGTCATATAATATATATGGGTATATGCATAAGTATGTATGTATGTATGTATGTATGTATGTATGTGTATGTGTGTGTGTTTGTTTGTTTGTTTGTTTGTTTTGTCATGTTTATGTAGTGTATATTGGAGGTGGAGACTCTTTGAGAGCCGTATGCAATGAATGTATGCCGATTAATGTATGCCGATTAGTGTACATTCAAAGTGACAATAAAGTTCTTCATTCATTCATTCATTCATTCATTCATTCATTCATTCATTCATTCATTCATTCATTCATTTGTACATTCATTCATTCATTCATTCATTCATTCATTCATTCATAGAACTTCCTTTCCTCAACACTTACATTATTTAGCGAATCCCATGCCAGGCAAAATACAATATAATAGAATCCATCGAGACACACTGATTATCTAATTCATACTGAGTGCACTTGCCTTAAAGAATTTCTAAAGAAGATGATTCAAAAGTTCGTACAGTGGTTCATAGGCCCCAGTTGATTGTTAGGATGAGATGTTCCATAAGGACATCCTGTTGTTCCATGGATTGTGTTTTGTATATTATACAATAGAAGGAGATACAAATTATATTTTATTTAGTGTTAGAAAGTACACAGTAGACAGCCTTGTGTAACTGATATATTCCTGGGGCAACAAGGCAGGGGGATGAGGAGGAGGAGGAGGAGGAGGAGGAGGAGGAGGAGGAGGGAGCAGGAGGAGGAGGAGGTGGTTATCCATTCAGTCACTTCCAACTCTTGTCAATTCTATGGGCCAGGTTTCTCCACATCTTCTGACCTTGTGTTGCTTCTTTGAATGGCTTCACTTCTACAATTTAGCATGATTGTACATGATCAAAATCCTTGTTGTGCCAAAGATAAGCCTTAAAATTATTCTGCTTTCTATGTATTAGCTCTCTGGTGTTATGTTAACTATCTGATCTTAGCAGAGGTGGGTTCCTACCGGTTCTAACTGGTTCTTTAGAACCGTTAGTAACTCGGCGATGACGTCATGGAGCAGGTTCCGTCGGTGTCTCCGTAGGCGCCGCCATCTTGGATTTTGCTTCTGCGCATGAGCAGAAGCTATTTTTTGATTGCTGTGTGCACACACAGCGCAACCCTGAGCGAACCAGTTGCAAAAGGATCCAGAACCCATCCCTGGATCTTAGGCTCTTAGATCTTTTTAAAAACCTATTCATTGTTATTGATAGTATTAGCCATTTCTCTGTCCATGAATGAATATATTCCTCTGAATAAGTTCTTAAAGTTGTACTTGTAAGAAGACTTGGTGAAATGGTCTAGTATTTCACCTTTACTGTCAATCTCACTTCTTTTGTGTAGCTGGAGACTCTACTTTTTTTCTAATATCTAAGCCACCTAGCCTTGTCCATGTTTGCTGTTGCAATAGAATGTTAGCATGAACTGTTCCTTCTCAGCTTTAGTCATTTCAAGGAGAATTTCAACAATTCCTACTGCTGTCAGGCTTCACTACTGGGCTTACAGGAAATCATAGGTCTTCAGAGATGACTTGGTATGATTAGAAATTGAAGACCAGAAAGTAGGTTCTAATCGAACATTTGACTGTCTACTGCAGAGCAAAAAGTTCAGGAGGATTACACATATTTGTCTTGTGTCAGCAACTTCAGTCCTTACAGCTAATCTACTGCATCATAAAACTCATTTACTAGTGGAATAGATGGCTGAACATCACTTTTTCTTTCTCTTTCTTTTTCTTTTTCTCTCTTTTCCTATCCCTGTCCCTTTTTCTTTCTTTCTTTCTTTCTTTCTTTCTTTCTTTCTTTCTTTCTTTCTTTCTTTCTTTCTTT
>QLTV01001125.1:20254-31120 GCA_003457575.1 Thermophis baileyi
GCATGCGCACCCCCCTCCTGCTCCCCCACCCCCGCACATGCCTGTGCGACCCCACACACCCCGTTTTGAGCAGCCTCCTGGGACCAAAAATAGGCTGTGGGGGGCCACACACCCCCGTGCTTCCCCCACACATGCACATGTGCATGCGACCCCCCACGCATCTCTCGCATGCTCCCCACCCTCCGTGCATACGTGGCAGATACCCGAAAATTAGCTGGCCGGCGGGAGGCGTGCGCGCATGCGTGGTGGAGCTGAGCTGGGCGACGGCTCGCGTGCCCGCCGAGAGGGCTCTGCCATAGGTTCGCCATCACAGTCTTAGGCTATATTTAAAAAAACACTTAATTGTTATCATTAATTGTTATCAAGCTATCATTAAGACTTCATAGATTAAACTTAATCCCTCCATAAAAATATGAAGCAAGGCAGAAATCTTTTATACCATCTGTTTCTTCACTATTTTTACCAGGTTATTTTTTTTTACCTCATTATAATTAGCAAGTAATTAACGAAGGTTGTGATGGCATAAGTAGATATAGATTATATAGGTCAATTTTTTACAATGGCAGGATGGTATTGGGAAAATAGAACTGAAGTCACATACTTGAGCTGGACTAGAAAGGAAATCTATACACTCATGAACAATGCTGAAATTTGTGCTTTCATGCATTCTTTTAACAAACATTTTAATAATGCTGCTTCCCCCCCCCACCTCATAATGTTTCTTTCCTTAAAGATGTCCTTAATTCAGAGGTGGGTTTCAGCAGGTTCTGACCAGTTCTGGAGAACCGGTAGCGGAAATTTTGAGTAGCTCGGAGAACCGGTAGATACAACCTCTGACTGGCCCCTACCCCATCTATCCTCTGCCTCCCGAGTCCCAGCTGATCGGGAGGAAATGGGGATTTTGCAGTAACCTTCCCCTAGAGTGCGGAGGGAATGGAGATTTTACAGTAACCTTCCCCTGGAGTGGGGAGGGAATGGAGATTTTACAGTATCCTTCCCCTGCCATGCCCACCAAGCCACGCCCACCAAGCCACACCCACAGAACCAGTAGTAAAAAAAATTGAATCGCACCACTGCCTTAATTCCTTTTTTAAGTCAACCACAGTAATTTTCAATTTACAATCACAATTGGAACCAGAATCTAAATATTTGGATTCAAATATTTCTAATTTTAAGCTGCCAAGTATTAAATCAAACATTTCTAATTTTACATTTGCCAAGTAATTTAAGACAACGAACACATATCGTGCATTGAACTTTGTCTACCATGGAAAGGGATGAGGGATGAGCTCAAAATTGCTGTGGCTAAGTCAGATAGTTGTTAAGGGAGTTTTGCTCATTTTATGACCTTTCTTCCCACCGTTGTTAAGTGAATTGCTGAAGTTGTTAAGTTAGTAACTCGGCTGTTAAGTGAATCTGGCTTTCCCATTGACTTTGTCAGTAGGTCACAAAAGGGGATCACATGACCCCGGGACACTGCAACCATCATAAATATATGCCAGTGGAGAAGTGTTGAAATTTTGATCATGACTATGGGGATGCTGCAGCGGTTAGAAAGTGTGAAAAACAGACAATTTTTTTCAGTACCATTGTAACTTTGGACGGTCACTAAATGAACTGTTGCAAGTCAAGGACTTCCTGTATATTTCTCTCCTTAACTGGCATTGGGTTCTTGAACTCATTCATTCATTCATCTTGAACTCAGGACTTAATTCCCTGTAGTGAACAGTCACTACATGTATACTTGTAAATTGAGCAGTGTCTGGATTATTATACAGTGGATATTGTACGTGTACAATACATAACAATGATACCTTCATTCTGCATTGTCATAATCTATAGAGGATGTATCTTGACTTCAATCTGTTAGTGACCAAAAGCATCTCCAGATCAGAAGAAAAAAAGATCTCACCTATACAGGTAGCAATAGCAACAGCACTTAGAAATATATACCGCTTCACAGTGCTTTACAGCCCTCTCTAAGCGGTTTACAGAGTCAGCCTATTGTCCCCAACAATTTGGGTCCTTATTTTACCTACCTCAGAAGGATGGAAGGTTGAGTCAACCTTGAGCCAGTCTGTTCTGACCCAGCCTTCGCAGAAGCAAGAAACAGACTCCTCGCAAAGAAAACCCTCTCTATATTTATACCTTGTGAATTAACTGCATTCACCCACAAAGTCCAGGCAAAAGTCCTGCAAGGAGATAACTGAAGCAATAGGCCTTATCAGCTTGTTACGATAATTGCAAGGCCGTGAGCTCCCAGCCGAAAGGTTGCAAATTAAGTCAGTTCAAATAAACAAACCTCAGTTCTGGCAAGGCAGTCTTTTTGCATGAAACACAATGAGCAAAATCTCCAGAAATGTGAACGGTTGTCTGCTACGACCACCACTATTTATTCCCCTATTTATTCCCCAGCCAGGGAAGGGCCATTCAGCATCCACGTTTGTTTTGCTTCCCGAGTTGACTCCTTGTCCTCCTTTGTTCTCCTCTCCTATCTGCTCTGTGCATACATGCATCTTGAACAGGCCCCAGCTGTTTTTCCTCCCCACTTATCTCAGCCTCCAAAGGCAGCTGCCTCTCCGGTAGCTGGGAAATGCCGGACGACCCTGGCTCTATCTCTGTGTCTGATGCTGAGCATCCATCAGAGCCTTCCCCAGACTCCAGAACTGGCCCAAGTTCTTCCCCAACCTCTTCATCGTCTGAATCTGCCACCAGCTCCGCTGGCAGCTGGCGGGCCACAACACAGTCACGATCGAACTCCTGGAGTAAGGGCTGACCTGCAGTACTACATTCTAACCACTACACCACCAGGTAGTTCTCCACTTACAACCACAATTGAGCCCCAAATTTCTGTTGCTAAGTGAGACTTTTGTTCAGTGAGTTTTGCCCCTTTTATGACCTTTCTTGCCACATTCGTTAAGTGAATCATCGCAGTTGTTAAGTTAGCAACACAGTTGTTATATGAATCTGGCTTCCCCCTTGATTTTGCTTGTCAGAAGGTCACAAAAGGAAATCTCATGACAGTTGCCAAGCATCTGAATTTTGAGCACATGACTTTGGAGATGCTTCAATGGTCTTAAGTGTGAAAAGCGGGCATTAAGTGACATCTTTCAGTTCCGTTGTAACTTCAGACGGTCACTCAACAAACTGTTGTAAGCCGAGGACTTCCTGTATATTTCTCTCTCTCCTTAACTGGCATTGGGTTTTTGAACTCATTCACTCATCTGGAACTCAGGACTTAATTCCCTCTATACTATACAAAATGCATCCTTTTAAGTGTGTGTGGGGTGGCATTTACATTTGTCTGAGAACAATTTAAGAATAAGTATATCCTCTGCACTTGGAATAATTGGAGCAGAAACACATTTAGTGCATCAAATCACTAAAAGCCCCTTTTTTAAAAAAAATGCTATAGCTATAAAAGTATTTGAAATGGCCATTTTTGAAAAGTTTTCGCTAACCTCTTGTTAGCCAATTCTTGAACAAGAGCCCATTCCAGCTACTTTGGCTATTTCTTTTTAAGTCTGTTTCTATTTCTAACAGAATGATCATGTGTCGATCTTAAATCCCACACATTATACTCTCCTAACTGACTATTATTCAGCTTAACTGTTTAAAGAGAACGCAGTTGGATGAAAAATAATGCTTGCAAATTTTCCACTTTAGCATCATTGCTTTTTTTTTTAATAACACAGATTAAAGTACGATCATCCAACAATAGCTATCCAGGGTTTTCTTTTTTTTCTTTTTTCTTTTTCCCCTTTGTTTTGCATTTTAATACAAATACCAGTGGAATATGTTATATCTGATTAGGTTTGAGATTTTTCTCTGGGAATAGAAGAACATCTTAAAAGATTGAAATGATGTTAATCCTTCTGTCTATGGTCAGCTTTGGAGCAAATGCAATCAGTATTTTCTTAATGCCTTGTCAGCATTGAAGGATGCTTATAATTCAGGCTGGGAAAAAGATATATTCTGATATATGTTGACTGGAGATATTAGCATGGCTTCTTTGTAACCTAAATGAAAAGATTAGGTATATTCTTTAGCATCTGGGAGGAAGGGGTTACTACAAAACATAAATCTTTTTCAGTGGATTTGTTTGCTTCTCCAATGCAAAAAAATGAAAAGAGAGTTGTAAAACAAGGGTTTCTCTTTAAAAAAAAAGATTTTCTAAGACTGGGTTTAACAATTGGAACAGCTTCAAGAGGCTGGCCCCTATTTCTTACTATCTAATTTGTTGTTTGTTGTTCCAATTGTGTCTGATTCTTCATGACCCCATGGACCATAGCACGTCAGGGGCCCCTGTCCTCCACTGTTTCCCAGTGTTTGCCCAAATTCATGTTCATTGAGTCGATGACACCATCTAACCATCTGTTCTGACCCAGCTCCCCAAACATGACAAACTCTCTGATGTGAACTCAAAAGATTCCTTTATTTGGAATGCCGGCAGCCCCGGCAAAAAATTTCTCTTGCAGGCAAACAAGTCCGTCCAGCTGGAAGATGAATAGTTGTCTGCCACATCTATTCATCTCCGCCCCCTGCCTTTTATCCCCAGAGCTAGGGTAGGGCTTTTCTAGCAGCTATGGCTCTTCCTTCCCCAGGATCGGCCCATAGATTTCCACTGTTCTCCTCTCCTCTGCTGTCTGTGCATCTGCGCGTCAGGCACTGGACCCAGCTGTTCCTCCTCTTCCTCATCAGCCACCTCCAGACCTGGGGGCTCTTGACTCTCCATCTGAGGGCTGATGGATGGCCCAGGCTCCGCCTCTGTCTCTCTCTCTCTGCCAGCTCCATTCCCTCTTCCCCCTTGGAACTCTCAGGTTGCCTTGATACTGACCCTGACTCCCACGCCTCCTCCTCCTCCTCCTCTGATTCGGCTGCTGGAAGGGCCGGTGGCCAACAGGCCACAACACCATCTCATCCTCTGTTGTCCCCTTCTCCTTTTGCCTTCCGTCTTTCCCAACATCAGGGTCTTCTCCAAGGAGTCCTCTCTTCTCACCTGGTGGCCAAAGTATTTGAGCTTCAGGTTCAAGATCTGTCCTTCCAAAGAACTGTCAGGATTGGTTTCCTTTAGGATTGATTGATTTGATCACCTTGCAGTCCAAGAGTCTTCTCCAACACCACAATTCAAAAGCATCAATTCTTCAGCACTCAGCCTTCGTTATGTTCCAAATATATGGTGGTACAGTGGTTAAAATGCAATACTGCAGGCTACCTCTGCTGATCACCGTCTGCCAGCAGTTTGACAGTTCGGGTCTCACCAGGCTCAAGGTTGACTCAGCCTTCCATCCTTCTGAGGTGGGTAAAATGAGGACCCTGATTGTTGGAGGCAATATGCTGACTCTGTAAACTGCTTAGAGAGGGCTGTAAAGCACTGTGAATTGGTATGTAAGTCTAAGTGCTATTGCTATTACTACTGGGGAAACCATAGCTTTGATGATATGGACCTTTGTCAGCCAGGTCCTTTTTTAATATGCTACCTAACGTATGTGAACTATGTGAAATAAATTAACTGAACTAATTTAAGAGTTTACAATTCAGAATTGGACAACAAGAATACAGAAAGCAAGTACAAAAACAACAAAATTTTCAGAACAGAGGATTATCAACCAACACAGAATAGGAAAACAATTTAGTCTCCAGTCTTCCAATACTATGGAATTAAGTTACAGGTGCAAGCCAAATTAATGGAAACCCCATGGATCTGAATGCCTGCAATAAATGTTTTTAGTTCTTTCCATTCTTTGAGAAGCATGGTTCCTTCCAGAAAACCAATGTTCTTTTCACAAAGGTTCATCACTGGATGAATATTATGACTTTAGGCATACCCTTACAAATGGAAGATTTTACTGGGTCAACAGAGTTGAACCATACCTTCTGCAGCAGTTCCTTTCAAATGTTGTGGTGCCACTTTTTTGGTTCTGAGAAAATATTAAACTATATATTGAGATGAAATGTATTGGAAAACACACACACACACACACATACACACACGCTTACTTTTAATGAAGATGTATGTGCAAATAGGAAAGAAAGAACATGTGAGTGAACATAGTGACATTGACATAGGTTAGAATCAAATTTATCTTTACCTAATTTGGACACATACTGTACATTGTTGAATCTGGAACTTTGAGTTATGGTCAAACTGAGCCAAATATTTCCTGAATTTTTAGGAGATCTAAGATTGCTCCTCTTTGCCAGAGGACAGCAATTGTTGTTGAGTTTGGAACTTGCCTTCCAAAATAGCTTTTTGTTGTTTTTGACTCAGGAGGAGGAGGAGGAGGAGGAGGAGGAGGAGGAGGGGAAGGGGAAGGGAAAGAGGAAGAGGAAGAGGAAGAAAGAGAAGGAGGAGGAGGAGGAGGAGGAGGAGGAGGAGGAGGAGGAGAAGGAGAAGGAGGAGGAGGAGGAGGAGGAGAATTCTGCTCTCACAAATGGTACATTTTCTGTTACTAAGCAATGAAACTGCATTCCCTTTAAAAGGATATTGGATAGTTTAGAATAGATGTTAGATATTTATAACATAGCAAGATTGATTAATATAATATCAGTATTCATCTCCTATGAACAATACTGCTCCCAAATAACTATTTTGAAATAGCATCAACCTCTAACCTCAAAGGACAGAATTTATAATGGTAAAACATTGTTTTGATTCTGGTCAAACAATGGCTTTTGATGTTTTATTTCTCTATAAGTGGCCTGAATTGTAGTTTCACAAACAATCTGCTACTCAATCAAAGGGTACTTGAAATATTTTCCAAGTCTAATATTCAAGGTCTCATCTAGCCGACAAGATAATGACAGGAGCCATTTTCAACTGTTAAAAGAGCTTATTATTTTGACACTAGCTTCTTCTTATTCCAGCAAAGTGGAGAAAAGATATTCACCAGGAAAAATAATGCTAACTAGCAAATTCTGATTTCTAAACCTTCAACAGCAAGCTTTATTATCAATGATGGAAAGGAAATGTCAAATGAAGAAAAGTGAAATAGGAACACTATCATAGGTGAAAAATATAAAACAACAAGGGAAGACTGACACCAACCACAAGCCAACAGAGAAAAGAAAACATGGTGAATTGTTGCCTAAGGGTTTTTTTTTTAATGTAATTTGCTTAGCTTGAAACAGAGTAGGATAGGACAGGACGGGACGGGACGGGACGGGACGGGACAGGACGGGAAGGAACAGAATGGAACAGAATAGAATAACAGACTTGGAAGGGACCTTGGAGGTTGTTAGAGAGTAGGAATGACCACAGGAGACTAACTTCAGAACAGCTCTTTTTATTAGCTCAACTCAAGACAACCAGCAAAGCACGGTCTGACAGCTAGCTCTTTTATAGAGGGCTGTCAGACACAACAACCAATAGCGTTTGAGCATTCAAACGCTGGACCTGAGTGAAAACATACAGTTCAGTTAAAGTTCAACTAAAACATAACAAATCAGGGTTCATTCAGAGTTCAGCTAAGCATAACAATTTAGAGTTCATTTAGAGGTCAGTCAGAACACAACAGAGGTCTTCTACTTCAACCCCCTGTTCAGGCAGGAAATAGAATATCCAGGAAGAGCACACACATGAAATTGAGACCATGTTTGGGTTCTGAAATGGCACTGGCTAATTTGAAGATGATAAAGGAGAATATTTGTAGATCGGGGTTGAAATGAGGGATCCTTGGTGCTCCTGAGCTTGGTTGCATGAGCACTGATGATGTTGCCTAGTTTGGGTAATGAAAGGTCTGCAAGAAAACAACCAAGTTCAGAGAGCACCAAGGAACCCTCAATTTGGAGAGAATGTCACATACCTACAGAAGCACAAAGTAGAAATGTCCAAACTTCTAATCCAAATCTGGATTTCAACATTCTTAGTGGCATTCCACTGCAACCAAGAAATGATTGGCCATAACACTTGAGAATGATGTCCACATTATCTTATCTACATTTTGTGAGATGAACAGCTATATAAGTATAATTAATAAATAAAGGAGAACCAGTTTGGTCTAGTGGTTAAGCTCTAAACTAGAAATTGGAAGACTGTGAGTTCTAGTCCCACCTTAGCCATGAAAGCCAGCTGGTTGACTTTGGGCCAGTGAGCAAGAGACAGTGAGTTCAAGTCCCGCCTTAGCCATGAAAGCCAGCTGGGTGACTTTGGGCCAATCACCAAGAGACAGTGAATGCAAGTCCCGCCTTAGCCATGNATAGGAAAAGAGCAGTGGGGGGTTGCTGCCGGTTCGGACAGGTTCTTTAGAACCGTTAGCGGAAATTTACCACTGCTCGCAGAACCGGCAGCGATGACTGGTGGTCCATGCTCCCGAACCGGTCCTCCGGTTGCCGCGGCTTGCAAAAAAACCTCTGCGCAGAGGATCATTTCTGGGTCTTTTGCGCGACGTGACGGGGATGCGAACCGGTAGGGAAGGTAAGTGGAACCCACCCCTGATTCTCTCCCTCCCTTCCTCCCTCCCTCCCCCTCTCCCTCCCTCTCTCTTTCTCTCTCTCTCAGTCCTCTACCTCACAGGGTTGTTGTTTTTGGAAAAATAGGAGGAGGAAGATGTGTGGGATATATTTTCCACCTTGAGTTATTTAAATAAATAATAAAAGTGGGACAAAAAATAATTATAAATAAAAACACGCATGGTGCCATAACTGCATAACTGACATGTTTGATAGCTACATGAAAAGCATGCAAGAACCTGGGCATTACAGATACACCCAAACAGATAAACCCCTGAATCCTTTTTAGCACTTCCCTTATCGCTGGCTTCATGGAATAAACTGCCTTGAGGAAAAGATTATGGTATTGTTCCCATATTTGCCAACTATCTTTAAACTGCCTTGTAGCAAAAAGAAACTATTGAGGCATGCTCCTTAATCTTCTGCAATCTCATTTAACCAATTTCCTCCTTTGCAAAGCCTTATCAGCCCGAGTTCAGGCTGAGCAAGAAGCTGCCGCTTCTCCATGATTGCCAATCTATTACATCCACGTTGAAATGTGCTGAATCATGGCCTCGGATCAGAAGGGGGGGGGGGCTTTTTAAAATGCACCTGCCTGGATCCGACTGAGAAATCTGAGCCAATCCTGAATGGTGGAAGGGAAGGAGAGGAAATGCCCAGGATAAAACATCTCCTTTAAGTGAGAAAGCACTGGGGTTTGTTTTTTCCCCCCTCTCTCTCTCTCTGAATAAATTGGTGCCTGCTGAGCATTGAAACTGAACCGTGGATCCTGTGATATGAAGTGGCGCATGTGGCAACAGTTATAATAACTGATAATGCTTTGGAGCACTCCGCCTCACAGCCACCCCGCTAAATGCTAGCAACGACAAGTCCATCCTAAATCAATGCAGAAGCATCTAAGATACCTGAAAATTAGAGGCTTCAGGTGTCAGGGATACTCAGAACTACCAGCTACCTGCTGCTCCTCGTTGGTGAGACCTCGGCTGGCTGTACTCTAATAGCTCTTCCATAGATTCTCTTGACTATCCCAGGAGTACTTCAGAAGTGGCAGATGAAGGTGTCACGCAGCGAAGCGAAACCAAGGCCCCGTAATCAGATGGCACATTTTCATCCATTTAGTACTTCATTTAGAATATGACACGGCGCTATAGGAATTGCTGTTGGGTCATGTCTGATGCAGAAATGATTTTGGACTCTGTCTCTCTTCTCCCAAGAGAACACATGTGCTGCACTAACAGAGGAAATCATTACAACCATTCTCGGTGGCTGGAGTAGCTTTCATTTCCATCAAGAACAAAACAAAAAAAATGCTTGTTTATTAGCCTGGGAAGAAATGGAATGTGCAACTTAGCATCTCCTGTAGAAAGTCACTTTGTAGAGAAAAGGTAGGGCATCTTGGTATCAGGTAGCAGAAGGACCATTTTATGTATTTGTTTGGGTGTTTGAGATAAAAGGGTGTGGTGGCTCAATGGTTAAAGACGCTGAGCTTGTCAGCTGGAAAGCTGACAGCCCAGGTTCGAGACCCGTGCACCGCACGATGGGTTGAGTCCCTGTTCCTGCCCCAGCTCCTGCCCACCTAGCAGTGTGAAAGCATGCAAATCATCATCATTTAAAGAACCCATAATCCCTTGCAGGGTGGAGTCTGGGCAACTGAATGGAGCTAGCAGAGCATTTAATGGCCGGATGCCCTTCTTGTCACCAATGCGGAGCTTTGTTCAGCAGATATATTCTCATTGTGCCCAGAGAGAGAAATATATCCCTACCTAGGATCGAACTCGCAGCCTCCTGATTGTGAGGCAACCTCTAGGCCACTGCACCACTCTTTTGAAAGCATGCAAATGCGAGTAGATGAATTGGTACCATTTTGGTGGTAAGGTAACAGCATTTCGTGCGCTTCGGCATATAGTCATGGCGGCCACATGACCAGAGAAGTGTCTTCAGACAATTCAGGAGAAATGGAGACGAGTACCATCCCCTAGAGTCGGGCATGACTGGGCAGGGGAAGTCTTTTTACCTTTATTTTGAGATAGTTTTTCATCCTTCTGTCAACTGATTCCACTCGGTGCTATAGATAGTGTAGAACTCTAAGGTTAGTATTTAAAATGAACCAAATACAACCAAGATGATTAGGTGACGGGAGGCTAAAACATACGAAGAACGGTTGCAGGAACTGGGCATGGCTAGTCTAGTGAAGAGAAGGACCAGGGGAGACATGATAGCAGTCTTCCAATATTTGAGGGGCTGCCACAGAGAGGAGGGGGTTAGGCTATTTTCCAAAGCAGCTGTAGGGCAGGCAAGGAATAATGATGGTGTTAGGACTCTGTCCAAACGGTTGGGTTGGTTAATATAAACAAGCCACAAATCAATGTTTAGTGTATATGTGTAATATTGTTTTCACTGCATTGTTGCATTCTG
>QLTV01001125.1:36607-53952 GCA_003457575.1 Thermophis baileyi
GGAAATGTTGGGACTAGAAAACTTAGAAGTACGCCGCCTTCGATCTGACCTAAGTGTAGCCCACAAAATTATCTGCTACAATGTCCTACCTGTCAATGACTACTTCAGCTTCAACTGCAACAACACATGAGCACACAATAGATACAAACTTAACGTAAACCGATCCAAACTAGATTGCAAAAAATTCGACTTCAGCAACAGAGTGGTCAATGCCTGGAATACATTACCCGACTCTGTAGTTTCTTCCCCAAACCCCCACAACTTTAACCTTAGACTGTCCACCGTCGAACTCACCCCATTCCTAAGAGGTCTGAAAGGGGCGTGCATAAGCGCACCAGCATGCCTAGTGTCCCTGTCCTAATGTACCCATATATTCATAAAATTTATTGTACTCATAACCATGCTTGTACTTATATATTTTCAAACATGTTTATACTCTGTTTATACTTTGTTCGTAATCATATATACGCTTGACAAATTTTTTAAAAAAAGCTTCTTGGGTGAGAAGAGAAACGTCTTCAAAGAAAAACAAGAAAGTCCAATTGCCTCTTGAAAAAAGCACCTTTGGGACAACCATGACCTGGATGAGTGAGAATCTCCATAGACATTCACAACTGGCTTATGGCAAGCAAAACCAACGGGGGAGACTGGATTTGTTCAACGGTCATGCGGTAGGATTCCCTTAACACCTGCCATAATTCACTTAAGAACCGTGGCAAAAAAAAAGGTCATAAAATCAACTGCCTTGCTTAGCAACAGAAATTCTGGTCCCAGTGGTAGTCATAAGTTGAGGCCTGCCTGAGTATGTTTTCAAAAGAATCCTTTCACAGCCCCTTCTCCCCACCCATTATAGATTCGTTCGCCTAAAATAGTTGTTAAACTGTTATGCAGGATCCAGAAAAAGTTGAAGAAAATAACCAGCTTAGCTTTAGTGGGCCAATATATTCTAATTAACCACTCAGATCGAATGTTGCTTCCCCATGAATTTGAATTGGGACCAAATGGAGCCACTCCATTTAGCAGTTTTCCCCTCCCTGGGATTCTGACAGCTGATTAGTTCTGTCTCTGTCTCATTGTGAAATTAGTAAAATTTTGCAGGTGGTAGCCTCCTGGTGGTTGAATCCAAAGTTCATAAGTTTGCTTAAAATTTGGGGAAAGTTAGGAAAAGAGGAAGTTTGAGAGAAGCAACCTAGAACTGTCTCTGTCTCTGTCTCTGTCTCTGTCTCTGTCTCTGTCTCTGTCTCTGTCTCTGTCTCTGTCTCTGTCTCTGTCTCTGTCTCTGTCTCATCTCTCTCTCTCTCTCTCTCTCTCTCTCTCTCTCTCTTTTTGCTCTCCTGTTCACGTGTCGTGTGAATCCAACCACTTGGGCTGTGGAGGGTGAGTGGAGGCTGGCAGGCAAAGCCAAGTGTTAGAGATCCACACAAAATAAGGCAACTCCAACCTGGATCCTGTCGGGGAGACCCCCCTTCCCTCTCCCTCTCTCCCCCCATGGTGGGGGCCTGGGCAGCCTGAGCGCTGTTCCCTCCAACCAGTAAGCAAACAAATGTGGTGCTCTGGCTGGGAGGCGGCAGCGTGGAGCTCCCACCTCTGGCCAGCAAGAGCAGAGCAGGCAGGGCTTGCATCTTCCCCACCGCCGCTGTGGCGCTGGCGCTGGCCGGGAGGGACGCGTGAGCCAAATGTTTGGAGCCATGCTCGGCAGAGTTTGCATATCTTTCTAAGTCACTGTTCCATATCTCTCTCTCTCTCTCTCTCTCTCTCTCTCTCTCTCTCTCTCTCTCTCTCTCTCTCTCTCTCTCTCTCTCATATCTCTCTCTCATATCTCTCTCTCTCTCTCTCTCTCCGTCTCATCTCTCTCTCTCTCTCTCTCTCTCTCTCTCTCTCTCTCTCTCATCTCTCCCCCCCTCTCCCTCTCTCTCTGTGTCTCTCTCTTTCTCTCTGTGTGTCTGTCTGCCTCTCTGTCTCTGTCTCTCTGTCTGTTTCTGTCTCTCTTTCTCTCTGTCTCTCTGTCTCTCTCTCATCTCTCTCCCCCCCATGTTTGTGTTAAAACTTTCCTATAATTGTGCAATACTAAAACTCTGCAATCATCAATTTTCATATCACTCGAGATTCTACCATAGTTCGTATCTGCAGAGTTTAATGGAGATGGGAAACCTTTCATGAATTCTGCAATCCAATTTTCAACATTTTATTTTAAAATAAAAACACCACAACATTGTAAGACAGTAAGTTTACCATTGCCCCATTTATCTTGAACTACAGTAAATAAGATAGATACAAAGGAGGTTTTGTGATTTCTGAAGATATTTCTGCTTTTTGTTGTTGTTATTGTTCTTTTTAATGGCTGGGAAACCATTGGAAAATGTTCACGGCACAAAACTTTGGACCTCAAAATGATCATAGATTTGCAATACGGAATATTTAAAAAGTGGCAGTGATCTCTAAGCAAAGCACAGATAGCCAAACATTTTCGACAGTTACATAAGAAAAATAGAATTCCTTGCCATTTGAAACAGCCCATTGCAATAAGTTCATTTACTATACACAAGGCAGACAGAAGGGTAGGAATATCAATGTGAAGCAATGTGTATTTGTGGAAATTAAACAAAACACAAAGAACAAATTGCAGTGTCTGTGCAGCCAGTTTGAAGGAACATATTTTTGGAGGGTGGAAATTGTACGCAGGCCTAAATATGAAGTATTTTCATTCTCAAAGAGAATACAGTCAGTTACATCCCCCCCCCCCCGTCAAAGCCAATGCAATACCACCGTTATTCTTATTAACTTTTCGAGAACAAAATATGCAGGTGAGAAAAAATAAATAAAAAGAAAAGAGATCATTCCTTTCACATCTGAATTGCTTTTTAAAAGCTAACTAAGCATATGTCTCAAATCAAGCTTTTTTCACTACTAATAAAAACATTTCCTTTCCCATTTTAACAATCATGTCTGCCAACTGTATTCTACTTGGAAGGAGAGAAGATAAAAAATAGTTTATTCCAAACCATTCCAGCAAACTTCTAATTTGAGAAACCTAAGGTAGATCTGAAAATGCAATATGAACGTATTTGTTTTAATTTAGCATGCTTCTTGGAGAAGAGAAATATTGTTTTCTATCTTTTTGCTATACTGCCCTTCATCCTCAGAATAACAAGATCACTCTGTCCTTATTCATATTCAAGATGGCAGCTAAAATACCAGTTTTCCAGAAAGAACCAAGGAAGTTATTAATATTATTATACCCATGTAACAGGTATGCTATCTGGAAAGCATTTTATAGATATTTTGTGACAATATCTTACTTTTTGGAAAATATAGAATAGAATTCTTTATTGGACATGTGTGATTGGACACACAAGGAATTTGTCTTTGGTGCATAAGCTCTCAGTGTACATAAAGATATAAGTGATAAATCATGATCATAGTCATCATTCATCGTTAATCATAAAATACAACACTTAGTGATAGTCATAGGATACTAAATAAACAATCAACATAAACATACATTGATTACTGATCTACCGATTTGATCATTGATGTCATATCCAATACAGTTGCCTGAATTTACCAATGCTAAGGAAAGTCCAAGACTCAAATTTTGAAATTTTGAAATTTCAAATTCCATAAATAAATTAAATAGGTGCTACTGATGATTCTTCTGCAGTGACTGCTTTCGGGAAGCCACATTAACCCTAACCCTAACCAAGATGGAATAATGCTCCAACACAATTGCTCCCTATGTTAAGACAAGTTTTCAGACTTGGAACAGGTGGAAAAAAAGGAGAGTGTAACTTTTCATTGGTAAAGAGGGAGTGCCTATTCTTGGAAAGATACTGAAATGCAGAAGGTTTTTAACAGGGGAGGAGGGGGAGGAGGAAGATGAAGAGGAGGAGGAGGAGGAGGAGGAGGAGGAGGAGGAGGAGGAGAAGAAGAAGAAGAAGAAGAAGAAGAAGAAGAAGAAGAAGAAGAAGAAGAAGAAGAAGAAGAAGAAGAAGAAGAAGAAGAAGAAGAAGAAGAAGAAGAAGAAGAAGAAGAAGAAGAAGAAGAAGAAGAAGAAGAATATGATGATACAAACACAGTCACATACAATGAATAGTTAGATCAGGGGTGTCAAACTCGATTTCATTGAGGACCACATCAGGGTTGTGTTTGACATCGGGGGGCTGGGGGCCGTGGCCAGGGGGTTATGGCCAGCTTGATGTCACTCATGTCGGGGGTGTCTGTGGTGGCCTGAGCATTCTGCCAGCGAAAATGGAGCTCCATTTTCACTGGCAGAGGGTTGCAGGAGGCCGTTGCAGCCAAAAACAGAGTTCGGGAGGGTGGCGCGCAGCCCTCCGAACTCCGTTTCCACTGGCAGAGGCACCGTAGGCTGGTCCTTTGCTGTTTCCAGGACAGCCCCGTGGGCCAGATCTTAGCACCCCGTGGGCTGGATCTGGCCCACGGGCCTTGAGTTTGACACCCCTGGGTTAGATCATGCCACATTCCTTTGTTACATAGGTGATCTAAGGAAGACATGTGCAGGCATAATATGAGTGTATAAAGAGTATATAGTGACAGCTAGAGTCTTATTGCTTTGGGGTCTTAGCATTAAGGAGGGTGAGTGGAACATTATCTGGACAGGCCCTGGCTGTTGATTAAATTAACCTTCTTTATAGAAACCTTGGCACTTTTCCTTTACACCATCTGATTCTGAATACTCTGCTGCTATTTTGGCCTTCAAAATGCCTGCTTTTTTCCAGACTTCCTGGCAGACAGAAGGGCTGCAGAAAACATGGTTGCTAAGGCAACCAGACAAAGCTTCTTCCTCCAGTCCCAACCGGTGTTAGGCAGTGTTAGACATGCCCGTCCAAGCATGATGGGACCCAGCAGAGCAAAGTGAACCAGCTATGAAATGAAAGAGAGAAATGTAGATGGGCCAAATTATTCAGTGCAGCCCTCCATAAATTACTGAACAGTTTCCCACACCATAAACCTTGTTTCTCACCATTCAAGATCTTGATTAATATCCACACAAAGTATCGGACCAAAGTTCTGCCTGTTTTAGAGGTTTTTACTTCATATACCTTCATGTGATAAAATGACAGTTCCCAGTTGACATAAAATCAGAATTGTAGGAAATGGTGGGTTTTCTATCCATGTCCAAAAGAAGATAAAAAGGATGGAGCCTGAAAACAATTAGATGAGGGGTTATAAGACCCATGGTGGCACAGTAGTTAGAATGCAGTAAAGGTAAAGGTTCCCCTCGCACATATGTGCTAGTCGTTCCCGACTCTAGGGGGCGGTGCTCATCTCCATTTCTAAGCCAAAGAGCCAGCGCTGTCTGATGACGATTCCGTGGTCATGTGGCCGGCATGACTAAACGCGGAAGGCGCACGGAACGCTGTTACCTTCCCACCAAGGTGGTCCCTATTTTTCTACTTTTTTTACATGCTTTCGAACAGCTAGGTTGGCAGAAGCTGGGACAAATAACGGGAGCTCACTCCGTTACGCGGCGCTAGGGATTCGAACCGCCGAACTGCCAACCTTTCTGATCGACAAGCTCAGCATCTTAGCCACTGAGCCACCGCGTCCCTCTAGAATGCAGTACTGCAAGCTAACTCTGCTCACATTGTCAGGAGTTCGATTCCTTTGATCCTGACCGCCTCAAGGTTGACTCAGACTTCTATCCTTCCAAGGTTGGTAAAATGAGGACCCAGATTGTTGGGGGCAATATGCTGATTTTGTAAACTGCTTAGAGAAGGCTGTAAGGCACTGTGAAGTGGTATATAAGTCTAAGTTCTATTAGCAATAGCAATAGCATTTCTATTGCTTTAAAATATATATCTAGAACGTAGGATGGAAGTGAAAGAGGGAAACAACTATTAATATATCATGTTTGGAAAGATAGAAAGTGAACCAATGTGATAAATAAAATGATGGCTGACCAAGTTAAATGCTATACATAACTACAGAATACAGAATAATAGAGTTGGAAGGGACCTTGGATGGAAACTAATCAAGGAAAGAAGCAACCTAGAACTAAGGAGAAATTTCCTAATAGTGAGAACAATCAACCAGTGGAACAGCTTGCCTTCAGAAGTTGTTCTAGTCCAATCCCATGTTCAAGCAGGAGACCCTATATCATTTTAGATAAGTGGCTGTCCAGTCTCTTCTTAAAAGCCTCCAGTGTCATAGCACTCACAACTTCTGAAGGCAAACTGTTCCACTGGTTGATTGTTCTCACCATTAGGAAACTTCTCCTTAGTTCTAGGTTGCTTCTTTCCTTGATAAGTTTCCATCTGTTGTTTCTTGCCTTGCTTCTGTTGCTTTGGAGAATAGGTTGACCCCCCTCTTCTCTATGGCAGCCCCTCAAATATTGAAACACTGTTTTCATATTGCCTCAAGTCCTTTTCTCTAGACTAGCCATACCCAATTCCTGGAACCAGGCCCTTAATACCTTAGTTGCTTAATCATCGTAGTTCCTCTTCTAAGACTAGGAAGACTGGAAAGGAAGATGATGTATTAGCCACCAACATAATCTTAAAAAGAATAATAGAATAATAGAATAACAGAGTTGGAAGGGATCTTGGAGGTCTTCTAGTCCAACCTCCTGCTTAAGTAGGAAACCCTATACCATTTCAGACAAATGGTTATCCAATCTCTTCTTAAAAACTTCCAGTGTTGGAGCATTCACAACTTCTGGAGGCAAGTCGTTCCACTGATTAATTGTTCTAACTGTCAGGAAATTTCTCCTTAGTTCTAAGTTGCTTCTCTCCTTGATTAGTTTCCACCCATTGCTTCTTGTCCTACCCGCAGGTGCTTCAGAGAATAACTTGACTCCCTCTTCTTTGTGGCAACCCCTGAGATATCGGCACACTGCTATCATGTCACCCCCTAGTCCTTCTTTTCATCAGACTAGACATACCCAGTTCCTGCAACCGTTCTTCATATGTTTTAGCCTCCAGTGCCCTAATCATCTTGTTGCTCTTCTCTGCACTCTTTCTAGAGTCTCAACATCTTTTTGAAAAGGAGTAACTTTTAAGTGGATGAGTATTTGCCAAAAATAGAGCAGAGCAGAGCAGAGCAGAGCAGAGCACAGCAGAACAGAACAGAACAGAACAGAACAGAACAGAACAGAATGAATAGAACAGAACAGTTCAGTTCCCCAAGAGTTCAAACTGAGGAAATCTGCCATGTTATGATTAAAAACGGAAGCTCTTTGCATCAGGAATGGAGTAGACTAGTAGTAGAGTAGAGTAGAGTAGAGTAGAGTAGAGTAGAGTAGAGTAGAGTAGAGTAGAGTAGAGTAGAGTAGAGTAGAGTAGAACAAAACAGAGCTGAACAGAACCAAACAGAACAAATAGAATAGTACAGAACATTTCAATTCCCTGAATGTTCAGCTGAGGAAATATTTCATGTTACGATTAGAAATGTAAGCTCTTTGCATCAGGAATGGATTGTTCCTCTGATGCTGTTGCTTTAGCAGCATTCAATAAGAGGAAAAACAAAGGGGTTTTGACACTCTGCATCCAGAACCCCCCTTGTTTCCCTAGTATTTTCCCTGAAAATTGAATTTAGTTACATTCAACGTAACTAAAAGAAAGATTTCAGAATGAAACAACAGAAGGTGGCAGAGAAACTAAGAAAAATGAGCAGGAAGGCCCAACCCAATCTTCCAACTTGACTAATACAAGAACGCAGCAATCTCTCGGCTAGGTTTTCCCCCACTCCCCCCCAAAAAGAGGCCTAATCTTTTTCAATTAGATCCAGCCCAACCAACTGTCTCATAATTTCATTCCTTAACACTACGGGTTTTAAATCTGCGCTTCTGATCTTCAAAACATACATTGTCTCCTCAACCATTCATCCGTTTTGGAACATTCAGTCTGTTCAAACTTCTTTTTAATTAGTAAATCATGTATGGAAGTTCTTTTTAATTAGCGCAATTATGAAACATCTGTTTCCTTATCTCCTGGTCAGTACAGAAATCATAGAGTCAATTAATATGCCATCACAGTAACTTAATAACTAGATTAGGGAGTCAGGTCTTTCTGAGGTTGAAAGTCTTCTACTTTCAGTCTCCTCATACTTAAAACAGTATTGACTTCAAGAGGACGTCCGCAGATGAAGCAAAGATTACGTTGAAACACAAACGTTTACACCGGAGTCAGAGACAAGGTTGCCTAATCAAATTAGCTTTGTTGTTCTTGACTGTGACCAAATATGGGCCTAAGCTGCATTTAAGGATAAAACTAATCCAAAAGCAAGGGTTGAAAAGAGAGAACAATATTGCCTGGGGAGTGGCAAGGAAAAGAACAAAGAATGTCAAGATAAAAAGACTTTATGGCAATAACCTTCCATGGTGTACAAGCCAGTGACATTTCTCCTAAATGAAATGAATACTCTTCACTTCTTCTTCTTCTTGTGCCATATCCGTCATCGGACGTTGGCGATCATGTTGGCGATCCTATTTTTATCCACAGCTGCACGAAAAAGTGCTGCTGAGTTTTGTCCAAACCAGTTCCTTAGATTTTGAAGCCATGATCTTCTCCTTCTGCCTGGACCTCATTTGCCTACAATCTTTCCTTGGAGGATTAAGTGATTATTAAGTATTAAGGATTAATATTCTTCACCCTTGCTATGAAATAAGTAAATATCGGTAAGATTCGGTTCACCTATTTTTTTTTTAATCAAACAATCTGTTGATACACATGAATATGATAAACAACTGAATCTTTCATTAAAAAAAAACAGAATAGATCACATAGCCTTTTCTTTATTGCTACTGAAGAGTAATTAAAAGACAGTACTCTTGTTTAGCTAATTAGCTATTATTATTATTATTATCACACAGCATTGCTTAAAGGAGGAGTGGATTGCATTTTATCCTCTCAGTTCCTTGGGCAGAGTTACTGTAAAAGAGAGATCAGCCTGGAATCCCTACATGGCCACAAGCAGACGAAGTCCAACTTGAATTCTGTTGACCCTTACCTGAACAAGAAGATTAATGTCCAAGTAATAGCATCTGCTTGGTGTTAAGTAAGGGTCAATGGAACTCAAAGGGGATGGAACTTAGTCCTCTTGTGGCTACGTAGGGATTCTAGGCTGATCGCTCTTTTAACTTGGCTCCCAGATTCTATCACAACTTCTCCTACAGTATGCCCCCTCTGCTTTTTTAAGTATTTCTGGGATTAAGAGAAGATACACTTTACTTAGTAAGAATCCATGTCTTCTGAGCCCTGGTGGTTGCAGTGGTTAGAATGCAGTATTGCAGGCTAACTTTGCCAACTGCCAGCAGTTCGATCTTGACCGGCTCACGATTGACTCAGCCTTCCATCCTTCCGAGGTCAATAAATTGAAGACCCAGATTATTGGGGGCAATAGGCTGACTCTGTAAACTACCTAGAGAGTGCTGTAAAGCACACTGTGGGGCAGTATATAAATCTAAGTGCTATTGCTGTGAATTCAGCTCAACCTTCCTTTTATGGATAGGAACCCACCATGAGGGACAGGCAACAAAATAAGTATCATGACATCAAGCCACAGAATTCTGCCTCTCGTACTGGATGCAACCACACACACTAAGACTGTGAGTCGCAGTGCATCCACTATCTCTATTCACTGCCTACTTTTGGCAACATGTCAGTAGGAGTTTTGTGTCTGGGCTTAAAATGGTAAATATGAACTCAGAATTCAGCAGCAAAATAGCAATAACAATAGCACTTAAACTTATATACCGCTTCATAGTGCTTTACAGCCCTCTCTAAGCAGTTCACAGAGTCAGCATCTTGCCCCCAACAATCTGGGTCCTCATTTTACCCACCTCGGAAGGATGGAAGGTTGAGTCAACCTTGAGCCGGTGAGATTTGAACCGTCGAACTGCAGCTAGCAGTCAGCTGAAGTAGCCTGCAGTACTGCACTCTAACCACTGCGCCACCTCGGCTCTAAATAGAAGGAGCCTATTTCTGCCTATCAGCTATCATTAAAACAATGCAGTATTCATGAGATACCACACATTAGCATTCAGAGGGAAAAAAAGCTTGAATGACACACGATTGCATGAAACCTGACCTTCCTGTGGCACAAATTATATACCTTACCAAGAAATGGGGAAAGTAATGATGTTTTAAAGCTGCAGTTAACATCCCTAGAAAGAAACCAGCATGTAGTTTCAGAAATTGAAGAAATGAGAGACATTCATGGGAAGGGAAGGGAGAATTTTTTAAAAAATAATAATAATATATGAATCCGTTCTCTTAAATAAGGCCTCATTAACAAGAAACTGGATGACCTACGCAGTGACCATGACTTTCTGCCGTAATCTGCACAAATAGCTAATTTGCTACATTTGCATACGATCCAGTCTCTAGTCCCAGGTCTTAATTCAACTCCTCCTATTCATGTGCTATTTTGGGAACATTCACAGGCAAATCCTTTCATCGCCCATCCTGGAACAACAACAGGAAGCAAGAGAAGATGCTACATGCTAATGTGTTTATTTGCAAAGTCAGTTCTCTTAGGGCAGCGGTTCTCAACCTGTGGGTCGCGACCCCTTTGGGGGTCAAACGACCATTTCACAGGGGTCGCCGGGCGCGTTAGCCCGCCATCTTGGTGCCACCGTCACTTGCAGGGGTGAAATGCTCCCGGTTCGGCCGTGCCTGCGGGTCGCCGGACAGCCGGAAGCTACAGAAGCGGGAGACTTCGCCCACCCGCCCGGACGCCGCCATTTGGGTTCTTTTACCCTCTGCGCATGCGCAGAACGCTTTCCGCATGCACAGAGGGTAAAAGAACCCAAATGGCGGCGTCCGGGCGAAGTCTCCCGCTTCCGACACTATCAGCTGTCCGGCAACCTGCAGGCAAGCCTGACCCCGGAGCATTTCGCCCCTGGTGCCACGCCCCCTTTGTCACCTCATCCCGCGCGGGGAGGGGGCGGGGAGGGTTGCAGATACTCTCCTTCATTTTAGCCCAGAATAAGTTTTGGGGGGTAGCGGAAACCATTACCTTTCTTAAAAGGCAAAAGGACCAAAAGAATAAATGGGGCAATGTATTTTTAATGTACCATTAAAATCATACAACACTTCCCCATTCAATCAATCAATCAATCAATCAATCAGAAGAGAGCTGGAAGGGACCTTCAAGGTCTTCTAGTCCAACCCCCCCTGCTCAAGCAGGAGACCCTATACCAGGGGTGTCAAACTCGATTTCATTGAGGGCCGTATCAGGGTTGTGTTTGACCTCGGAGGGCCGGGGCGGGCATGGCCAGCTCAACATCATTTGTGTCGGGGGCGCCTGTGGTGGCCCGAGCGCTCTGCCAGCGAAAACAGGCTCCCGAGCTCCGTTTTCACCTGCGACTGCCTCTTGCAACCCTCTGCCAGCGAAAACAGAGCTCGGGGAGGGCCACCCAGAGTCCTCGCAAACTCCGGTTTAACCTGGCAGAGGCACCATGGGCCAGTCCTTCGCTGTTTCCAGGGCGACCCCGCAGGCCAGAGCTAAGCACCCCACGGGCCGGATCTGGCCCCCGGGCCTTGAGTTAGACACCGAAGCCCCAAACCATTTCAGACAGGTGACTGTCTAGTCTCTTCTTAAAAACCTCCAGTGATGAATCACCCAGCTTTATTCAGCTTTAGCAGTTGCAGAGCTATTTAATCCAGGACCCCCCAACTGCCTTACACATGATATACAGGAAGTCCCCAACTTACAACAGTTCATTTAGTGACCGTTCAAAGTTACAACGGCACTGAAAACAGTGACTTATGACCTTTTATTCACACTTATGACCATTGCAGCATCCCCGTGGTCACGTGATCAAAATTCGGATGCTTCGCAACTGACTCGTATTTATGACGGTTGCAGTGTCCCTGTTGTGGCCCGCCAGCGACCCCGTGCAGCTCGTTGTGGACTCCTACAGCGAAGAGGCTGTTGTGGTGATGTGCCAGCGGCCTGTGCAGCTGGTACCTGAGTCGGACAGTGAGGAGGTTGGTGGGGACTCGGTGCCAGAGGCGGAGATTCAGCCAGGGCCTTCAGAACCTCCAGAAGCTCCCATCAGTGACGAGGAAGAAGAGGAGGAGCCTATTCTTAATGCACGGGCATGCAGAGCTGCTAAGAGGCAAGAATGGTTACTCAAGAGGAGGTCTCCTCGGGAGTAAGTCTTGGGGCTAATTGGCCACTCCCTTAGCCTATTTAAGTAGTGACCACGCTCAACCACGTTGCAGGAAACAACTCCGTTCCTCCACGTATTGCCTTGGTCTTTGAAACTTCTATTTGGCTCTTGATTTCAAAAGGCATTACTTTTCCTGCTCATTAGTCTGGGCTTTCTGCCAACTTCAGTAAGTTCGAGTGCCTGTTATCAGATAGCCTAATTCGTTGGACTTCTTTGATTCTTTGTGCTTGAACTCTTGCCAACTGTTAAGACGTTAATTAACAGTTGGTGCACCGAAAGGACTTATTTATGATTTCAAGGACTTTAACAAACACGACTGCTATGAGAGCATTAGTAGTTTAAAGAGTATTAAACAAGGTTTGTTTGTACGTTGCTTGTGTTGTTTTTCTCGGTTTGGCAGCTGGGACAGAACAGTCCCAGGGTCATGTGATCCCCTTTTGCGACCTTCCGACCAGCAAAGTCAATGGCGAAGCCAGATTCGCTTAACAACCGGGTTACTCACTTAACAACTGCGGTCATTCATTTAACAACTGTGGCAAGAAAGGTTGTAAAAATAGGGCAAAACTCACTTAAGAAATGTCCGGCTTAGCAACGGAAATGTTGGCCTCAATCGTGGTTGTAGGTCGAGGACTAGCTGTACTGAATTCATATCCCCCTCCTTAGTGAATGAACACATTGGCTGACATAGAAGTTGTCTCCTTTTTGCTCACAAATCAGGCTATCCAAATGTCAACAAAAGTTGCTAGATTCAGCCCCATTGGGGTTTACCATAAGCCAATCCCCCCATTGACTTTGCTTGTCAGAAGGTCTCAAAAGGGGATCACCTAACCGTCACAAAAGGGGATTGCGTGACACGGCAACCGTCATAAATATGAGTCAGTTGCCGAGCATCTAAATTTTGACCACGTGACCATGGGGATGCTAGAATGGTCGTAAGTGCGAAAAACGGCCATAAGTCACCTTTTTTTTTAGTGTCGTCATAACTTTGGATGGTCACTCGATGAACTGTTGTAAGTCAAGGACTTCCCGTAGCTTGATGAGACTGTGTGTATGTGTCAGGGGTGGGTTCTGCTTTTCTTCGCTGCCGGTTCGCTCAGTGACACGCCGTGCGCGCGCAGCAATCAAAAAATAGCTTCTGTGCATGCACAGAAGCAAAATCCAAGATGGAGGTGCCCACTGAGACACCGATGGAACCGGCTCCGTGACGTCATCGCCGAGTTACTAACGGTTCTAAAGAACCGGCTAGAACCAGTAGGAACCCACCTCTGGTGTGTGTGTGTGTGTGTGTGTGTGTGTGTGAGAGAGAGAGAGAGAGAGAGAGAGAGAGAGAGAGAGACAGAGAGAGAGAGAGAGAGAGACAGAGAGAGAGAACGCATTTGTGTGTGACCCTTATTGTGTTTTCCAATTGCATTTCCTTGCTGTTTTCACATGTTTCCTGCTTTACCTTATTGAAATTTAAGGACAAGGAAGGTCAAGGAAATTTTGCTTGAGAAGCGATGACAGAATAAGTAAGCTCCTGTGTGGCTGGGGAAAAAAAGAAGAAAAAAAGAAAGAAAGAAGAAGAAAGAAATTTGCTATTGATAGATTCTGAAGGAAACCCCTCTCTGGGGCTTTAAATATTTCTAAATGGCGTTTTAGTGATTATCACTTGGAAAGTATTTCCAGGCATACAGATTAAAATCAATAAAGAAAGCAGAGTCAAAATTAGAAATATGGCTGAAGAAGAAGAACATTTTTTAAACATTGATGAAATGTCATCAGCAATTAACATCAACTGTTGGTTTTAACAAAGCAATGGTGACCTTAACTCTAATTGCAGGGGGTGGGGGGGTAGAAAGGAGGGTGGGTATATATATATTCCATTTGCCAACTGACTATTAAAAGAACAAGCGAACTTAATGCTTATGTTGATCTTAGTTTTCTTCGGAAGAAAACTTGTTTTAAGGAAGCCAAGATAGCAACAGGAGTTCAAGTAATGACTCAGAAGAGAGAGCATTAGCTCATAATGATAATTGCTTTTCTTATGCTCCGGTCCTATGGAATAGAACAAAACAGAATGGGTAGGAATTATGGCAAGCAAGAAAATGACATCATCAGAAAACTGCACGCTGGGACATACTCAGTCCAAGATAATTCTTCCTGAATTAAACGTCGCCGTACTTTGTATTTCTAGAAGTGTAGAAATCTTATTTATTTGTTTGTTTGTTTATTTATTTATTTATTTATTTATTTATTTATTTATTTATTTATTTATTTATTTATTTATTTATTTATTTATTTATTTATTTATTTATTTATTTATTTATTTATTTATTTATTTATTCAAGCATGTATATGATTACAGGTAAAGTATAAAATAAGTATTCCAAAATTTTGTTTTTTTAAAACATGGCAGCCCCCACCGACCGACGGACTTTAGGACAGGGACGGTAGGCACGCTGGTGCACTTATGCACGCCCCTTACAGACCTCTTAGGAATGGGGTGAGGTCAATGGTAGTCAGATTAAGGTTAAAAGTTTGGGGGTTTGGGGAAGAAACTACAGAGTCGGGTAATGTATTCCAGGCATTGACCACTCTGTTGCTGAAGTCGAATTTTTTGCAATCAAGTTTGGAGCAGTTTACATTAAGTTTGTATCTATTGTGAGCTCGTGTATTGTTTCAGTTGAAGCTGAAGTAGTCATTGACAGGTAGGACATTGTAGCATATAATTTAAATAATATAATATGTTATTTAATATAAATTATTTAAATTTAAATTATTTAAATTAATTATTTAATTAAGGATTTATAATATAAATCCTTCTGACTCATCTGATAGTTGGGACAAATTCATCCCTAATGAGTTATACATTCTTCCATTTATTTTTTTAATAATCAGAGTGAAATCTGCTTCACTCTACAAAACTAGAAGATGACATTCTAAAATCATGTCAGGCTCAAAAAAAAAAAAAAAAACAAACCCCAGGACCATTCGTAAGGCGGCAGCATCGAAGATTTATTGAAGCCTACACTGTGAACGAAACTTCAGCACTCAATTGGCACTAGATATAAGGGTCAATGGAATTCATGTAGGGCTGAACTTGGATTTCTTGTGGCAATGCTAGAGTTCTAAACTGATGACATGCTTAACTCCACCCTCACTCTGCCTGCTCTTCACCTACAGCTCAGTAAGGATATTGTTGAAGATACCTTTCACTTATCTGTGACCTTTCAGGCTTTGAAGATGAACATTTGGGGACCTGAAAGATGATCTCTGATTCTTTTCCCTTACGGAGCACCTACGTTTTTACTGTATTACTAGCTGCTATTTCTCCTCTTCCTTCTTGGATAAACCTTCAAAGCTTAAATCTATTACACTTTAATCAGCAATTTAATGTCACTTTCAAAGTGTCACGATAGTGTTTTGCAGTAGGCCAATTTGCAAACACACAGCATTTTATTACTGATAGCTGAAAAAAAAAAAGGTTACAAAAATTGTCCTGGTAAAGACTCATCAAGGCCTTTATCAATTAAAGCCTTCAATCCAATCTTTGTCTGCAAACACTACCAGTGTTTCTCCTTTTCCTGATTATCTTCCTCCCCTCCAGCCAATTGTACTCAATTCCTTCCATGTCTTTTAAGAAATCTTAATTTTCAATCTCCAGTCATCTTTCTTACTGCTCTTCATGGTTGCCCCTTTAACAGGGTTTGACACAGGGGTGGACAGCTGGGGTTCGGGAGAACCTCTAGCTAAGATTCTGTGCAGTTTGGAGAACCCCCAAATCCCATTCCTGGCTGGCCCTGCCCACCCTGCCCCGCCCCTCCCAGGAGTCCCCCGCGGCCCATTTTGGATGCAGGTAAGTGCAGGGCATGTGCGGAGGTTCGGGGAGGGCGAAAAACGGGCCTACTGGAAGTTCAGGAAGGCCAGAAACAGTCCCGTTTCTGGCCTCCAGAGGCCCTCCGGAGCCTGGGGAGGCCATTTTCGCCCTCCCAGAGGCTCGAAGAAAGCCTCCGGAGCCCGGGGAGGGCAAAAGTGGCCCCCGCCGTGGTGCAGGAGGGTGGCTAGGCCACGCCCACCATGGCCACGCCCACCCAGCAACCAGGCAGAGAACCCCTTGCTAAAAATTTTGAAGCCCACCCCTGGTTTGACAGCACTGTACAGTACAGTTATATACAAATTAGGTGTCAGGATTCCAAGTAACAAATCCAACGCAATGAAAACTCCGACGCCTGGGGTTTCCTCAAAGTATAAATTTATTAGGAATGTCATGTTGGCACAGCTGGTGAAAACCCAACTCTGAAAGACCTGAGGTTTTCCCCACCCAAACTAAATCCAAAGTCCTTGCCCCCAGGTCACACGTCCGTCACATGGTCCAACCAGGTCACAGTCCCAACTCCAGTTGGTTTCAGTCCAAGCCTTCCCAGCACCTGGTGAGAAGAACGTCCTTGGTTCCCAGGAGAAAGAATTTTATTTTGGCTACACATCCCCAGCTATCTCTATCTCCCCCCTCCCGTTCCCACAGCTTCAACCGGCCTTGCTGTGGCAGCCCTGACGATGCTCCAACATGGCTTCAGGACTGACACTAGATAGACTGGAAGTGAAAACTAGCCAATTTCTAGTCCCTTTTGAAGTTTCTGTACTTGGTGACAAAATGAGCCTAGTGGTTAGCTAGGTTAGCTATGCTCTTAGTTTCACATTTTCAACCCACTCCCTAATATTCAGAAAACATGACAAGGTCATGTTGCATCTCAGCTACCTTGTCATGGAGGAAACAGAGTAAATCTGTCAACAGTGTTCACTTAAGGGCATTGAGGGCACCTCAACTCTATCACTCAAAAGCTCTCTGTGCAATTGAGAAACCAGTTTGTGATTTGAGTGTTCCTATCTCATTATAATAGTAAATGACATTAGCGCCAACCCTTTTGACATTCCAGAAGTCCCTCAAGGTCTAGTTATGACACCAGGTCTGATCTCTTTGCTTGGGGCTCGCATATTTTGATTTCAATAATATTTATCTTTTAATGCTCATTCTTATATGTTTATATTGTGTTGTTTTGTCTGCTTGTTGTGTACCACCTAGAGTCACTTGTGAAACAAGAAGTCATGTCAATGTGAGGAAAGAAAGAAAGAAAGAAAGAAAGAAAGAAAGAAAGAAAGAAAGAAAGAAAGAAAGAAAGAAAGAAAGAAAGAAAGAAAGAAAGAAAAGAAAAGAAAAGAAAAGAAAAGAAAG
>QLTV01001125.1:85795-97471 GCA_003457575.1 Thermophis baileyi
AGGGGAAGGATACTGCAAAATCTCCATTCCCTCCCCACTCCTGGGGGAAGGATATTGCAAAATCTCCATTCCCACCCCACTCCAGGGGAAGGATACTGCAAAATCTCCATTCCCTCCCCACTCCAGGGGAAGGATACTGCAAAATCTCCATTCCCACCCCACTCTGGGGCCAGCCAGAGGTGATATTTGCCGGTTCTCCAAACTACTCAAAATTTCCGCTACCGGTTCTCCAGAACCTGTCAGAACCTGCTGGATTTCACCCCTGATTCGAACCAGTGAACTGCCAACTTTATGATCGACAAGTCTTAGCCACTGAGCCACCGTGTCCCTTTTTGCCAAGTGGATTACAGTATAGTAAAACCAGAACTGAAATTCGTGCACCAAAATTTCTCAGTTAACTTTCTCCGTGCCAAGTTGGCCGCTGCAAGATGGCCGCGGTGAGTTAGCTGTGATGAGTTGGCTACACCTAGTTGTCCCAATCCATTCCAGAGAACCCTGTTTTTTCAGGCTAGCCCTTTGGCTAAATTAGATTGTTTGCCACTATCTAGCAGCTTAGGACAAAATGGATCTTGCCCAGACAGATAATAATAATAACAATAATAAACACCACTAGTAATACCACCATTTGTTCTTCCGGTTGGCTAGAAAAATAAAGTTTCTTATTGCTATAAAGGTACGTTATACAGGCAGTCCTTGACTTACAACTTACCATTGAGCCCAACATTTCTGTTGCTAAGCAAGACAGTTGTTAAATGAGTTTTGCTGCATTTTAGGATCGTTCTTGCCACAGTTGTTAAGTGAATCGCTGCAGTTTTTTAAGTTAATCGTTTGATGATAAGCAAATCTGGCTTCTCATCATTGACTTAGCTTGTCAGAATCAGGCTGAGAAAGTTACAAATAATGATCACATGATCCTGGAACAGTGCAACCATCATAAATACATGCTAGTTGCTAAGCGTCCACATTTTGATCACCCTGGGGATGCTGTCGTAAATGTGAAAACCATAAGTCACTTGTTTCAAAGCCATTGCAATTTCAAATGGTCACTAAATCATCATCTTTTAACGACCCCATAATCCCTTGCGGGGTGGAGTCTGGGCAACTGAATGGAACTGAGTGTTTACTGGCTGGATGCCCTTCCTGATACCAATGCGGAGTTGTGTTCAGCAGATACATTCTCATTGTGCCCAGAGAGAGAAATATCTGCCTCTACCTAGGATCGAACTCACAGCCTCCTGATTGTGAGGCAAGAGCTCCACCTCTAGGCCACCGCACCACTCCTCAAATGGTCACTAAATGAATGGTTATAAGTCAGGGTCTATCTGCATTGTCCCTTACTAAAGAGCAAATGACAAGTAAAAAAAGAGAGGATACATATAGAGTCAATCAGAATCAGAATCAGAATTAGAATCAGAATAGAGCTGGAAGGGACCTTGGAGGTCTTCTAGTCCAGCCCCCTACTTGAGCTAGAGATCCTATACAATTTCAGACAAGTGACTGTCCAATTTCTTCTTCAAAACCTTCAGTGATGAAGCACTTACAACTTCAGAAGGCAAAGCTGTTACACTCTTTAATTGTCCTCACTGTTAGGAAGTTTCTCCTTAATTCCAGGTTGCTTCATTCAATATCAGAAAAAAAAAATGGAACTGGGATAATTTCAAAAACTGAAAAACAGAGGTATAAATCACATTTTCTCCCTCCTCCAAAAAACAGGCTAAGCCAAGCAAGCATGTGTCATAACAGAAGCAGACAAAAAAATTGTCCTTTTATTTAAAACTGGAAAATGTACAGTATACACGTCTAGAGCAGTGATGGTGAACCTTTTCGGCACTGAGAGCCCAAACCGGAATGCACGCACGCATGCCAGAGCCCCGGAAACTCTAAGACCAGCTGGTCGGTGTGCATGCGCGCCGACCAGCTGGTCTTCACGTGTGCCAGAGTGCCGGAAACCTGAAGACCAGCTGGCCGGCACGTGCATGCACACCAGCCAGCTGGTCTTCGGGTTTCCGGGGCTCTGGCACGTTCCGGTTTGGGCACTCGGTGCCAAAAAGGTTAATCATCACTGCTCTAGACATGCACCAGAAACCAGAAGAGCAGCTGGCAATGGCGCACATGCCCACAGAGAGGGTTCTGTGTGCCACGTCTGGCACGCGTGCCATAGGTTCGCCATCACGGGTCTAGAGTATATAAGCCCTGTTCACTCAAACAAAGCATTTATTACTCTCTAAATATCATCCAAAATTTGGTAGTTCATCAAATAGGGTTGAATAGGCCGGTTCCCAAGTGCCATTCACCCACAGGTGAATCCAGCTGAATTATGTCAAGGAGATTTGTATGTGCGTGTTGTTGTGGGTTGTGTTTTGTGTGCAAGGGTTCCTAATCTTTCTTGACTAAACCAGCCACTTTAGGCAGAAAGATGAGGAATAAAAGATGATAACTGTACGAATCTACCACGGCTCCTTTTTCCTCTTTCAGCCATAATTATATCTGCCAAAGTGAATCTTGAGCAGTGTATCAAAAAGGAGTAAATATTTAACAGCTGGGCACTAAATTAATTGTTTGTCACCTCTGAAGCAGCTGTGAGATCTGAGCTGGAAATGGAAGGGAAATAAAAGAAAACAATAAAACATCTTGTCACTTGCTCAGCGAGCTTGTTCCTTTTCACCTCCCAAAAAAACCAACCAGCATATGGTGCATGTCGGAGAGGGAGTAGAAATAGCAAAGAAGCCATTTTCCATTTCTGCCTTGTTTCTCTCTCCTACAGATCTGCAGATATAGTTCGGTTAGGGGAAAACATTTTTTTTTTGCATGTTTCCTATTGCATCTCTACAGGTAGTCCTCAACTTACAACAGTTCATTTAGTGACCGTTCGCAGTGACGACGACACTGAAAAAAGTGACTTGTGACCATTTTTCACACTTATGTGAAAAATGTTGTAGCATCCCATGGTTGTTGTTTTCGTGTTGTTGTTTTTTTTGTCTTTTAATGATCCCGTAATCCCTTGCATCGGGGTGGAGTCGGGGCAACTGAATGGAGCTAAGTGTTTACTGGCCGATTGCCCTTCCTGTCACCAATGCGGAGTTCTCAGTAGCACAATAGTCTCATTGTGCCCAGAGAGAGAAATATCTACCTCTGCCTAGGATCGAACTCACAGCCTCCTGATTGTGAGGTGAGAGCTCCACCTCTAGGCCACCGCACCACTCATAGCATCCCCATGATCATGTGATCAAAATTCAAATGCTTGACAATTGACTCACATTTCTGATGGTTGCAGCAACCCGGAATCATGTGATCCGCTTTGGCGACCTTCTGACGAGCAAAGTCAATAGGGAAAGCCAGATTCACTTAAACAACCATGTTACTAACTTAACCATTGCAGTGATTCCCTTAACAAATGGGGCAAGAAAAGTCATAAAATGGGGCAAAATTCACTTAACAAATTTCTCCCTTAACAGCATACATTTTGGGCTCAATTATGGTCAATTGAGGATTATCTATACAATCTAAGAATAAGAAAATAATGACCTCAGAGTCCATCCCTCTCGTTTGTCTCCAATCCACTTCTCTGATCATGGAACAAGCTTCTATTAAAAAAAAAAAAGATTCTCCAAACTTCCTTCTTATGTAAGCATATGTCTGTTTGCATCTGCTTGCATCTGCTTGTGGTTGTTGTGGACAACTAGTCTCTTGTTAAAGAACCACGCTTGGAATACTGCATCTAGTTCTGGTTGCCACAATATAAAATAGATGTTGAGACTCTGAAAAGAGTGCAGAGAAGAGCAACAAAAATGATTAGGGGACTGGAGGCTAAAACATATGAAGAACGGTTGCAGGAATTGGGTATGTCTAGTCTAGTGAAAAGAAGGACTAGGGGGCGACATGATAGCAGTCTTCCAATATTTGAGAGGCTCCTACAAAGACAAGGCAGTCAAACTATTTTCCAAAGCACCAAAAGGCAAGACAAGAAACAATGGATGGAAACTAACCAAGGAGAGAAGCAACCTAGAACTCAGGAGAAATTTCCTAAGAGTGAGAGCAATCAACCAATGGAATAACTTGCCTTCAGAAGTTGTGGGTGCTCCATCACATGAGGCTTTCAAGAAGAGAAGAGCCATTTCTCTGAAATGGTATAGAGGTGGTTGGACTAGAAGACCTCTGAGGTCCCTGCCAACTCTATTATTCTATGTCCTATGTTCTAAATACCTACAAAATCTAAAGAAGGCATGGGAAGGGAGGACAGAATGATTCTGGGGCTAAAATATGTGAAAGAAAAGCAAAATGCTTTTGATATGTCAGATTTCTCTGCATATTTCACCATCCAGACAGCACCACTCATAGAAAACTCTTACAAGATTTTTGATAATATATCATACTTGTCATAACTACCGTATGTTATTCCTCCCCCCACCTCGCTTAAAACACTGGGTGATTGTCAGCTTAGCACATCTCAGGATCTTCACGTAAGCTACCTTGAGCTCCTGAAAGAAAGAAAAAAAGCGGAGTACAAATTGGACAAATAAAATTAATAAAGCTTGCCGTTATATGCTGATGCACTGGGTGAAGTTCAGACTGCTGTTCCCCTTCCTCCTGCTAAAAGAAACCTGACTCTTCTCTGTACTCAACACTGTAGAGCAGAATGGCAAGCGTCCATCCGTACCCTGCAGATACGGTATCCTACTTTACAATGATTAAGGGTGGCATCTTTCATTGCTAGGAAGCTTTGACCCATGACTGAAGGTTTTTGAGGCATCAGAAAGGATGGAAAACTGGGTGACGGAGGAAGCTGGAGACAGGCAACATGAAGAAGGAATCATTCCTTGAGAAATAGCAATAGCAATAGCACTTAGACTTATATACCGCTTTACCGTGCTTTACAGCCCTCTCTAAGCGGTTCACAGAGTCAGCATATTGCCCCCCAACAATCCGGGTCCTCATTTTACCCACCTCGGAAGGATGGAAGGCTGAGTCAACCTTGAGCCGGTGAGATTTGAACTGCCAAACTGCAGCTAGCAGTCAGCTGAAGTAACCTGCAGTACTGCACTCTAACTACTGCGCCACCTCAGCTCAAGAAGAATGAATAGAACAAATCTTTGGAGGACCCAGTCAACAGAAGCTCTATTGCAGTTTTTCCTCAAGCTTTGCAACTTGTTTATTTATACATTTGTATCCCACTTTTATTATTTTTACAGATAACTCAAGGAGGCAAAGATATCCAACACACCTTCCTCCTCCTATTTTCACCACAACAACAACCCTGTGAAGTGGGTTGGGCTAAGAAAGAATAACTATTCCAAAGTCACCCAGCCAGCCTTCATGCCTAAAGTGGGACTAGAACTCACTGTCCAGGGGTGGGTTCTAACTTACCTCACTGCCGGTTCACTTCCTCCCACGCCGTGTGGGCGCGCCTCATGGGCGCATGCGCATTTCACGCACATGTGCATGCACAGTGCCGAAAAATAAAATAAAAATTCCAAAAAAAAAAGCCGAAAACAAGATGGCAATGCATGCGCAGTGCTGGAAACACTCGGCTTCTGTGCATGTGCAGAAGGCAAAAAACCCAGAAAAAATAAAAAAAATTCAAAAAAAATTTAAAAAAATTTAAAAAGGTGGCGGCGCCCACAGACCGGCACCGACAGAACCGGTTCCGTGATGTCAACATGATGTCACCAGCGGGTTGCTACCGGTTCGGGCAAACCGGTCCGAACCGGTCTGAACCCACCTCTGTCACCGTCCCCTGGTGATTGGCGCAAAGTCACCCAGCCGCCTTTCATGCCAAAGGTGGGACTAGAACTCACTGTCCCCTGGTGATTGGTGCAAAATCACTCGACTGGTTTTTATGTCTAATGTAGAACTAGAACTCATGGTTTCCCACTTTCTAGCCTGGTGCCTTCACCACTAGACCAAACTGTCTCTCTTTAAGAAATCTGGACGTCAACTCCCATAATCCAAAAGTTGAAGTCCAGACATCATAAAGTTTCAAGGCTTGAGAAACACTGCTCTTATTGTATCTTATACCCTGGCAATATGGGAATTGCTGAAAAAAGTTCCCAAAAGTTTTTTTTTAAAAAAAGTCAGTTTGTTATTTTTAAGAGATGTGTCTTTCAATTTTCTGGATAAAAACCATCATGAATGGCAAGTACATATCAAATCTTATTTCCTAGAAATAAGGATCCTCATTGTTCTACAGCAGAAATCCCAAAATCAAAATAGGCCCAGAGATGAAGTAGTTTGGAAATTACAGACCCAGCACCATTAATTTAGGGTAGTCTGACTGAAGAGTCTCCAAGCGTGCCGTGAAATGAATTGGTCTGCAGAACAGGGGTGGGTTCCACTTACCTTCCCTACCGGTTCGCATCGCGACAGAAGTGCGTGTTTTGCGCATGCGCGCACTTCGCTCGTGCACACGCTTATGTCGCATCAGGGAAATGACCCTCTGCGCATGCACAGAAGCCTCTGCACATGCGCAGAGGGTTCTTTGCCAGCCGCGGGGGCCGGAGGACCGGTTCGGGGGCGTGGACAGCCGGCCATCGCTGCCGGTCTGGCGAGCGGGTGCAAATTTCCGCCACCGGTACGGGTGAACCGGTCCAAACCGGCAGCGACCCACCACTGCTGCAGAATTTGAGAATGGAAGTGGGAAAGAAACTTACCTCCTTTGACTTTTGTTGCTGATGGCCTTTGTTGTTGTATTTTTTTACTCTGCCTTTGCATAACTGCAGTAGGCTCAGGCGATGCTTCTCCCCTGCTAGCTGTTGTTGTCCCCCATGCTGTGTTTGCAGAGAAAGGGATGACAAAAGAATAAGTCAAAGGAATATCTTTTGCCATCAGCCTACCTTATTCCCCTTTTACTAATGGTGTCTTAATGCCATGTTTTGCACAGGCCAGATTTTTCTGCAGCACAATCAGACTTTAAAAGGCAACAAAGAATGGAAGTGCTTATGTTCCAGAGACTCCTTCCCCCCCCTCCAGATTCAAGGACCTATTAATAAACCTAGTGCTACATTGGGCAAAGATAGTGACCATTAACAAGATTAGAAGGCACTTGGCTGCCAAAACTATTAAGGGTGCTGGAGGTGCAATAGGATAAGAAAAATATTTCAAATTGTTCTGGATATAAAAAAAAAAGCCACATGCTTTCCCCTAAGCTGAATGGACACATCTTTTTTAAATCAGTTTTATTTCCTCTATATTCTTCACCACCCACCTTTCAATCTCCACTGGGGAGTTTCTGTAATATGTCTGAGTATGCCAAGGAAAAGAAATCATAAATGTGAGCCCTGGAAGGGGGAAAATATATATATATATATTTTAAAAAGAGACTACTCAATAATGCCACACTAAGGATGCTTCCTCATCACCTCTGCAGTATGTTGAACAGCATGAATAAGACATGATAAAAGTTAATATTCTTGAATGTCGAGTCATCAAACCGAAAGGCAGCCTTTTGTGTTTATAAGAGGCAGAAGCAGAGTTAACGGGTTAAAGCGCTTAACATTTGAAAGCTTATCGTAAGAAATCTTGATTATATCAATACTTTTAGGTCAATATAGCAATAGCAATAGCACTTAGACTTATATACCGCTTCATAGTGCTTTACAGCCCTCTCTAAGCGGTTTACAGAGTTAGCATATTGCCCCCAACAATCTGGGTCCTCATTTTACCCACCTTGGAAGGATGGAAGGCTGAGTCAACCTTGAGCCGGTGAGATTTGAACTGCCGAACTGCAGCTAGCAGTCAGCTGAAGTAGCCTGCAGTGCTGCACTCTAACCACTGCGCCACCTCGGCTCTTATGATGAGCTTGTCTGGGAAAGGAAATAGCAACAGCACTTAGACTTATATACCGCTTACGGGTGTATGCTTTTTCTGTTTTGTATTTTATTCCCGTTGATTAAAATATAATAAATACATACATTAAACATAAATCAATCAATGTCATTGTGGCTCACCTAAAGTTCAAAGTCATGGATTACATCTCTGCTTTTGCAAATGCAAAATAGTCACCATTGACCAACCTGTACAATGAAATGTTACAGTACATGTTACACAGGGATGGTTTTCACTTACCGTATTTTTCGGAGTATAAGACGCACCTTTTTTCCCCCTAAAAGAGGCTGAAAATTTGGGTGCGTCTTATACTCCGAATGTAGCTTTTTCGAAGCTTTTTTTTTCAGCCCTAACGAGGCGCTAACGATCTTCCTGGTTCTTACCAGCTTGCAGGCTATTTTCATTGCTGGTCGCTCCAAAGAAGATTTTTTCCAGCCCTAAGTCTTTGCAAGCTTTTTTTCATTGCTAACTCGCTCCAAAGAAGGTTTTTTTCCAGCCCTAACCAGGGGATAAAATGATGTGCTGAAGCTGACCAGACTAAGGACGCTAGCCAGATGAATACCTGGTAGGCAGATTTTTTTTCCTATTTTCCTCCCCAAAAACTAAGGTGCGTCTTATACTCCGGTGTGTCTTATATTCTGAAAACTACGGTACCTTCCTTACCGGTTCACAAATGTGAGCATGCGCTTTACTCGCACGCAAGGCTTCCGCGCACGCGCCCGGGTGCAAAAACGAGCACTAATAGGATAGCATAGAGCCGGGGTGGGTGGGCAGGGCCACCCGCGATTTCCACTACCGGTTCAGGCGAACCGGATAGAACCGGCTGAATAACCACTTCTGATGTTACAGAAATTGAGAATCAAAAATGGAAAACATTGACTTCTTTTGAAGCACTACAGTAACGTGGATTTAGACAAACACTCAGTCAGAATAGAGGTGGAAGGGACCTTGGAGGAGCAGGAAACCCTAGGCCATTTCAGACAGGTGGCTGTCCAGTCTCTTCTTCAAAACCTCCAGTGATAAAGCACCTACTTCTGAAGGCAACTTCTGTTCCACTGGTTAATTCTTCTCACTGTTAGGAAGTTTCTCCTTAATTGCTTCTTTCCTTGATTAGTTTCCATCCATTGTTTCTTGTCTTGCTTTCCTTCTGGTGCTTTGGAAAATAAGTTGACACCCTCCCTCCCCCCCAAATACTGGAATACTGCTATCATGTCACCCTTAGTCCTTCTTTTCTCTAGACCAGTGATGGCGAACCTTTTCGGCACTGAGTGCCGAAAATGTTGTGTGGAAAAGCGCACACACGCTCGTCGGGGCCACACTCCGGAAAAGCTGAACTTCCGGGTTCTAGCGCGCATGCGTGCCCAACAATCAGCTGGCCGGCGGGCATGTGCAGGCCGGTTTTCGGCACTGCCGTGCGCGCAAAGGGATCGCGGTCCGGAAAAGCTAAACTTCCGGGTTCTAGTGTGCATACGCGCTCGACGATCAGCTGGGCGGCACGCATGCGCAGGCCGGTTTTCAGCACTGTCGCGCGAGCGAAGGGATCGCGCGCCGGAAAAGCCAAACTTCTGGGTTCTGGCGTGCATGCACACCCGACAATCAGCTGGCCGGCACGCATGTGCATACTGGTTTGCGGCACTGCTGTGTGCGCGAAGTACAGCTGATTGTCGCCTGCGCATGCATGCCAGAAACCCAGAAGACAAACAGGCAAGGCCGCCTGTGCCAGGCGACATGGCTTCACGTGCCACTTTGGGCACGCGTGCCATAGGTTCGCCATTATTATTATTATTTTTTATTATTATTTATTAAATTTGTATGCCGCCCAACTCCCAAGGGACTCTTGGAGCCATCACGGCTCTAGGCTGTCCATACCCAGTTCCTGCAACCATTCTTCATGTGTTTTAGTCTCCAGGCCTTTAATCATCCTAGTTGTTCTTCTCTGCACTTTTTCCAAAATCTCAACATGGTTTTTTTGTAATGTGGTGACCAAAAGTGGATGCAGTATTCTAGGAGTGATCTTACTAAGGTTTTATGAAGCGGTACTAATACTTCATGTGATTTTGATTCTGTGCTTCTGTTTATACAGCCAAGGATAATATTAGCTTTTGATATTTTTTAATATTTGAGTTGCACTCAATTCTGAACAAAAAGGCTAAGACCCATTGTTACATTAGATTGTTCAGCATTGTTACCTATGAAAGACCTTGAGTTAAATGCATTAAATTGGTTTCTGATTGATGGATAGTGGAGATCCAGTAAACACCGAAGAAAGAAAATAATCCTGATGAATCGTTCTTCCCTTAAAAAGCTCTCCAGAACTCCTGAAAATTTATGCTAGGCTTAAACTGACTGTAAAGCCATCTTCATTATCTATTAGTGTGAAAGAAGTAAGCAGCAATAACGAGATCTTTTAAGAGTGTTCTGATGAATACTGGTGTCATTTCCACCCTGCCTCCAAGCACTCAGATAAAATGTATGAGCTCCTTAAGAAACGTGTAATGTAAATTTGTTTTATCACACTAAGTTGTTTCATAACACCAAAGAAAAAAGTTGTTTTCACTGGGGCATTTCAAAACCAGAAAAAGAATGGCAAAGAACCTCTTTTTATTACCTTGGATTCACTTTGTGCGCATATTTTTCTTAGATAATTAAAGATGCAGTTCTTCATACAAGTATCCATACCAGTGAAACCAAATTTTGAGGTCTTCAAATAGACCCCCCACAAATTGGCATTATGGCCAGGCACAAAATACTCAGATACCAGAAGGGAAAAAAAGTTATTCATTATATCTATCCCTCCTTTTAATTTCTTAGAATGCTTCTGAGTTCTAAAGAGATTCCACAGTAGGGATGTGTAACAGCTGTCATTCTAGATCACACTAATTTGGCTGTTCAGGAGTAATCTGTTATATAATATTCGTAACTGGCTGACCAACTGCACTCAACGTGTAGTCCTCAATGGAACTGCATCTACATGGAGGGAAGTATGCAGTGGAGTATCCCAAGGCTCTGTTTTAGGCCCAGTACATCTTCATCAATGACTTGGACGAGGGGATAGATCGGGAACTCATTAAATTTGCAGATGACACCAAGCTTGCAGGAATAGCCAACACTCCAGAAGATAGGCTTAAGATACAGAAGGATCTTGACAGACTTGAACATTGGGTGCTATCTAACAAAATGAAATTCAATGGTGAAAAAAGTAAGGTTCTACATTTAGGCAAGAAAAACAAAATGCACAGGTACAGTATATGTGGTACCTTGCTCAATAGTAGTAACTATGAGAGCGATCTAGGAGTCCTAGTGGACAACCATTTAAATATGAGCCAGCAGTGTGCAGCAGCTGCCAAAAAAGCCAACACAGTTCTAGGCTGGATAAACAGAGGGATAGAATCATGATCATGTGAAGTGTTAATACCACTTTATAATGCATAGGTAAGGCCACACTTGGAATACTGCATTCAGTTTTGGTCGCCACAATGTAGAAAAGATGTGGAGGCTCTAGAAAGAGTATATGTGGTACCTTGCTCAATAGTAGTAACTATGAGAGCGATCTAGGAGTCCTAGTGGACAACCATTTAAATATGAGCCAGCAGTGTGCAGCAGCTGCCAAAAAAGCCAACACAGTTCTAGGCTGGATAGAATCAAGATCACATGAAGTGTTAATACCACTTTATAACGCCTTGGTAAGGCCACACTTGGAATACTGCATCCAGTTTTGGTCGCCACGATGTAAAAAGGATGTGGAGATTCTAGAAAGAGTGCAAAGAAGAGCAACAAAGATGATTAGGGGACTGGAGGCTAACACATATGAAGAACAGTTTCAGGAATTAAAATAACTAGGGGTGACATGATAGC
>QLTV01001125.1:110431-122565 GCA_003457575.1 Thermophis baileyi
GGGTGGAAGGTGGACATAGCGGCAGAAGGAGGCAGGAAGATGTCTGCCTGGCTGGTTGAAAGTGCTGAAGAAGCTAGTCACAGTTCTCCTGGCCCAAGCCCTCGTCGCCACTGTTGGATAGTGGGTAGAGATGACAGGAGACAGACTTCCAAAGCAGCTCTTTATTTCAGCTCTTGTATCAGCAACCAGCAAAGAGCAGTCTGACAGCTTGCCCTTTTATAGGGAGCTGTCAGACAGACCAGCCAATAGCGTTTGAGCTTTTTCCCGCTCAAACGCTGGACCTGGTTGGAACCATGTAACACAGTTTAAACAGTTAGAACATAACACATATCATCTTCTTACTTTGCTGATCATGGATGGTTATTAAATACGTTTGATTTGCTATTATAAGTGTAAGATGATGGAGAACTTGTTTCTACCTATACTGAAGAAAGAGCTGCTGAGAATACATTTCTGACATGAATCTCTGAAGTCAATATATGATTGATTGCTCATTGCAGCCCTAATTTTGCCATTTCTTCTTCAAGAGATTGCCTGACTGTGTTCTATCTGTACAGATGAGAATTTGTGTACATTTTTCAAATGATCATTTTTTCTTCCACTGGGGATCCAACTGGTAGCTTCAGAGACAAATGTTTTCTGTAGCTTTGGTCTAGTTTGGACCTTGTTAAACATGCCATGCTGGGTTGTTGTTGTTTTTTGTTGTTGTTTTTGCATTTCACTTGCAGTTCGGTTTCGAAGAGCCGAGGTGGCGCAGTGGTTAGAGCGCAGCACTGCAGGCTACTTCAGCTGACTGCTAGCTGCAGTTCGGCGGTTCAAATCTCACCAGGCTCAAGGTTGACTCAGCCTTCCATCCTTCCGAGGTGGGTAAAATGAGGACCCAGATTGTTGGGGGCAATAGGCTGACTCTGTGAACCGCTTAGAGAGTGCTGTAAAGCACTGTAAAGCGGTATATAAGTCTAAGTGCTATTGCTATTGCTAAGCGGTATATAAGTCTAAGTGCTATTGCTATTTTTGCAAGGGAAGGCAAGATCCCTCCCTCCCATCCATCCATCCATCCATGGTGGCACAGTGGTTAGAATGCAGCATTGCAGGCTAACTCTGCCCACAGTCTGGAGTTCGATCCTGACCAGCTCAAGGTTGACTCAGCCTTCCATCCTTCCGAGGTGGGTAAAATGAGGAGCCAGATTGTTGGGGGAAATATGCTGACTCTGTAAACCGCTTAGAGAGGGCTGTAAAGCACTGTAAAGGGGTATATAAGTCTAAGTGCTATTGCTACTTACTAACAACGTGGCAGGCTTCCATGGACTGGCTAGTACCAATTACTTTTCTGAATTTTGAAACATTGCTGAATGCTCCAATAGAGAACAGCAGTAGCTTATGGGAGGATCAGCTTTGGCAAAGGAGAGAACAGATGACAGCATTTGATCAGAATCTACTGTGTGGGAGGGAATCTATATTGCTTCCCCGTTATTCTTCCCATTCTCACTTTTTAGTTCAAGCAACACAAGGTGGGTTTGACTTGTCATTAATTTTTGAGACTGCATAGTTTTGGGTTGTGAGTCCTGCAAAGAGGCTATGATACAATATAAGCAGCAGATAGATAAACCCAACTAGCTCTGTGCTGTGGCGTGATGTCACGCTGGTCACATGACCCTGGAAACGTCTTAAGACCATGCTAGAGATGAGCACTACCCCTAAAGTCAGACATGACTGGATAGGGAAAACCTTAACCTTTATCTATATCCTTCTTAGCTTCATTCTTTTCCCTTTTTTTACTTAGAATACTCATTGATGGAAGTCAATGGCCTGATCTTATTTGTTTTCCTTGTTATATTCTCTTTAGCACTTAGCAATAGCACGTAGACTTATATACCGCTTCACAGTGCTTTACAGCCCTCTCTAAGCGGTTCACAGAGTCAGCATATTGCCCCCCAACAATCTGGGTCCTCATTTTACCCACCTCGGAAGGATGGAAGGCTGAGTCAACCTTGAGCCGGTGAGATTTGAACCGCCGAACTGCAGCTAGCAGTCAGCTGAGGTAGCCCGCAGTGCTGCACTCTAACCACTGCGCCCCCTCGGCTCTTTAACTTCAGGAACTAAAAATATATTAAATGCAAGGCTATACCACTGGATTGTCAAAAAGGGGTGATGAAGAGATTTCAATTCTCACCTAATCTGGATAGGCTTGTTGGTTAAGTAGGCAGTGTTGTTGGGACGTAAATCAGAGGTGGGATTCAGCCGGTTCGGACCAGTTCGGGCGAACCGGTAGTAGCGACCTCCGCCCACCCGCCCTGTTAGGTCTCTGTCCATGTAGTTGGGTTGGCAATATATAAACCAACAATGTATTTATTTATTTATTTATTTATTTATTTGTTTGTCAAACATGTACAAGATAGCAGGTATAGGTATAAACATAAACATAATCAAAGTGAATACAGATAGATGAGGACAATAGGACAGTAGGACAGGGACGGTTATTCTTGACCCTGCTCTTGCCCACCTAGCAGTTCAAAAGCATGCCAATGCAAGTAGATAAATAGGTACCACTGGTGGGAAGATAACAGCGTTCCATGCGCCTCGGTGTATAGTCATGTCAGCCACATGACCATGGAAGCATGTTTGGAGAATGCTGGCTTCCTTGGCTAGGAAACAGATGAGTACTGTTAGGACTCTGTCCACACAGTTGAGTTGGCAATATATAAACTCACAATGGATGTTTGTACTGTATTGCTGTATTGTAGCTTTAATCAACTGCTAAAATGTGATTGGCTTATTGTGTTGCAAATTCCCATAAGAGGGAGCTAGAGATCATAGCTTACTCTCTCTGACATGCTCTATTTGATATTCTGGTCTCTGTTGTATCTGAGCTGTGTTTATATTGTAATATCTTTGTTTACTGTGAATGACAAAGGCAACTGGTAAGAAGACTCTGTAAATTGTAATTCTCTGGACTGTTTATTGGACTGTGCTATTTCTTAAAGTAAATTTTAACTCAACTTAGTGTATCTGTGTGTGGCTGAATAGTTATTCATATCCACTATGATAAACATTTCTATGTGTGTATCCTTGTTACTCAAGGGTTACTCTGCACATACCTTAACACGCCCCAGCGCTATACCGTCCTATTTAGCCATGTTGTCTAAGCCGTGCACATGTGTGCAAGCCACACGCGCAAGCAAAGCACATGCGCAAAAGGCCACATGCATGCACGGAAGGCGTGCACGCACATTTTCAGTGCTGGGCAAACCGGTAGGTAAATTATGTGAAGCCCACCTCTGATGTAAATGTTCCAACTCCTAAAAACCCTTTCTGCTAAGTGGGTTTTAAGTGTGGCTTGCCTGGTGTGAACCTGTAACGTGGTCTTAATCTTCTTGGGGAGTGACTCAAGAGCAGCAGAAAAAAATGGCAGACAGGTTGTGTCTGAGGTCTCCATGTCCATTGAGGAACAGATTTTCCACTTTGGCATAAATGGATTCCTTTACTCCTCTCTCAAACCATCAACCAGATAGAGTGGATGAGGAATCTGGGGGAAAAAAAACCCTACTTAACAGCAAGATAGTTTCTTCAAGGAAATAATTCAAGGCTTTTCCGCCAAGGAAGTTATCTGACAGCTTGCAAAAGAAACTTTGAAAAATGATTAGTAGGAATGAAGGCCTGTCTCAGGAATGCTCTAACAGGATCTGAATTGCAAATTCTAATCGGGATTTTCTGCAAAAAAATACTCCAAGATGTTGGATGAAGACAAACACGTTGATGAATAGATCCTTCTTTTTTTATTAAGTTTTTTATTTTTTATTACAAATACAAAATATACATTTCATTCATCCATCAGCAGTGTGTCGTCTGGTTACAAATCTCTCTGTGTGACATCCTCTTTCCTTTTCCATCTTCTTTCCATTTCAATTATTTCATTAAGCTCTCAATATTCAAACATTTTAACGTTTTAACATTATCTTCATTATATCTTGTTCACATTTTACATTATTATTCTTAGTTCTAAAAATCTATCTATTGTTTTATTTATTTATTCTTTATCTTAATACATATTTTTCTATTTTTTAGCCTTCAATTCCAAAACCCATTTTTATTCTCCAACCATTTATAAAATACCTCCCAAATTTCATAATATTCGGTTTGTTGTTTCTCTTTAATCGCTAGAGTCAATCTATTCATTTCTGCACATTCTAATATTTTCCTTATCACATTCTCATCATTAGGGATCTCTCCACTTTTCCAATGCTGTGAAAATACAATTCTAGCAGCTGTTAACACATGTATAATCAAATATACATTCGCTTTTTTGATATATTTCCGGTAAAATTCCTAACAAAAACATTTCTGGTTTCAATTCAATATGTTGTTGCATGATTTCTTCCAACCAAATCTTAATTTTTGTCCAGTACTTTTTCGCTTCTCCACATGTCCACCATATATGGTAATAGGATCCTGGGATTTGATGACATTTCCAACATTTCTCTGATTTATCGTTAAACATCCTTGCCAATCTCGCCGGTGGTAGCTGCCATCTGTAAAACATCTTATACAAATTCTCTTTATATGCGGTTGACATTGTCAATTTACAGTTTCTATCCCACAACTTCTCCCATTTATCCAATTTTATCGTATAACAAAAAAAATTTGCCCATGCTATCATTGTTGCTTTTACTTGTTCTTCTTCCAATTTTATCCCTAATAAATAATTATACAGTTTTTTTATTAGTTTTTCTTCCGTTCCTGTTAGAATTTTGTCTAGCTCTGTTAGTTCCATATAAAAACCCTGTTTAACATCTTTTTCATATCTAGATTGTATCTGCATATACATATACCATGTTATATTGATCCCTTTCTCCCTTAATTCTTCTTTCGTTTCGAGTCCCCCTTCTTCATTCAAAATGTCTTTATACCTAACTATTGTTCCCATAACATTTGGGTGTGTTAATGCTTCCATTGTTGAAAGCCAAACTGGTACTTTAGTATAATATTGTCCTTTAACCTTCTCCCATACCAATAATAGAGCATTTCTTATGTAATGTCTCTGAAAATATACATGTATCTTATTTTTACCATACCATAAAAAAGCATGCCAGCCCAATTGTAAATCATGTCCTTCCAAGGTCAGTAACCTTGCATTCCTCAATACGATCCACTCCTTCATCCATGTCAATGCTGCAGTTTGATAATATAATTCCCAGTTTGGTAGTCCAAAGTCTCTTTTAGTCCTTTTATCTTGCATTATTTTCAAGCCGATTCTTGCCTTTTTCCCTTGCCAAATAAATTTATGAATCGTCTTATTTAGTTTCTCAAAATATTTCTTTTCCAGATTTATCGGAATTGTCTGAAACAAAAATAATAGTCTTGGCAATATGGTCATTTTGATTTGATATCAATGATAATTGCAAATTTTTCCATTTTTTTCCAGATCTGTTTGGAGTTGTTTCAACAATTTATAATAATTGTCTTCCTTAATTGTTACACATCTTGCTGTCAACTGAATTCCTAAATATCTCACTTTCTTTACAATCTGTATATCCACATTTTTCACTAATTCTCTTCTTTGCTTATCTGTTGTTTTTAACTAATATTTTAGTTTTTTCTTTATTTATTTTCAGGCCTGCCACTTCTCCATATTCTTCTATTTTTTCCACTGGTTTAGGCCCTGTTATTACTGGGTCTTCTAGTATAAAAACTAAATCATCCGTAAACGCCTGCAATTTGTATTGTTCCCTTTTAATCTCCATACCTTTTATTTCTGGATCTTGTCTTATACTTCTGTTTAACACCTCTAATGTCAATATAAACAATAGCGGAGACAAAGGACATCCTTGTCTTGTGCTTTTTTAAATATTTAAATATTAAGTATTTAAATATTATAATATTAAGAATAGATCCTTCTGATGTTCCAAAGGTGCCTTTCCATAAGGCCATTGGACTTTCTTTTTTTTTTCCCTTCCTGAAAACCTTTTCCTTCTCATCCAAAAAGCTTCTCCAGTTCACTTCAAAACTGAAGAAGCTTCTTGTATGAGAGCGAAATATTTTCAAGGGGGGGGGGAAAAACACACCAAGAAAGTCCAGTTGCCTTTTGCAAAAGCAACTTTAGCACAACCATGACCTAGATGGTTGATAATCTCCATAAACATCCTTTTGATGTGTTATTTCATCCTTCTGCCAGTGGCAAATCCATACAACCTCATTGCCCTGGCAGAAGTATGGCCTACTGGCCATTTTCTAGGGGACACATTCACATAGCACGATTATGCCAGGAATTGTGGTGTTCCAATCAAAGGTGGTATTCAGCCAGTTCGGACCAGTTCGCCCAAACCAGTAGCGGAAATCATGGGTGCATGTGTGAGCAAAGCGCATGCGCAGAAGGCCAGGTGCATCTGCGGAAGGCAGGCGCACACGCAAACTGGGTGCGCGCACGCACGAAGCGAGTGGGCGCAGGCGGGGCAAACCAGCAGTAACATAATGTGAAACCCACCGCTGGTTCCAATACTTCATGAATTTATTTATTTATTTATTTATTTATTTGTTTGTCAAACGTGTAGAAGATAGCAGGTATAGGTATAAACATAAACATAATCAAAGTGAATACAGATAGATGAGGACACTAGGACAGTAGGACAGGGACGGTAGGCACGCTGGTGCGCTTATGCACGCCCCTTACAGACCTCTTAGGAATGGGGTGAGGTCGACAGTAGACAGTCTAAGGTTAAAGTTTTTTGAGTTTGGGGAAGAAACCACAGAGTCAGGTAGTGAATTCCAGGCATTGATCACTCTGTTGCTTTGTAAATTGAAAATTGTATGCTTTCCGCATCAGACTGCACACTGGTTGAGAATTCCAGGAGTTGTGATTTCAACATATTTGAAGAGCAGCAGGTTGGGCAAAGTGGTCATAAAAAGAGGGCAAGAAACATTATTGTCCCTCTGATGGAACCCATTATAGAACATAGGGAATATAGATTAGTTATAGTTAGCTTCTGTGTATTTTGGTACACTATTATCCAAGGACATAATTGTTCTGGATCACTTCCAATGTTAATAGTAAAAAAAATGAGCTTAAATATTGTTGGGCAACGATTCCATGGTAAAAAAAAATCCACATTATGCCATAAAAGAGATACAACATACTTAACTTTTTTATTACCTCATTAAAAAGATGATATTTCCTGAGACTGCATAAAATTGCAGCACAAAATTTAAACAATTCAGTGCTGGATCGGCTCATACTAATGCAAGAGAAACTTGGACTACGTACGTTTATATGTCACTCTTGAGCAAAAACAACAACAACAACAACAACACGCCCCTTTTTTTGTGGGTGGAAAAGATTTTTCTCTACATATGTGCAGATACCCTTCAATCAAAGGATACACAGACCACATAATTAGCTTGACTTTTGACCTTGCAACTCACGGTGAAATGATATAGGGTTTGTAAAAATGAGGGCAATGTTTCTGGTATCTTCTATTCATTTCGGTAGCATCAAAATAAGAATATGTGAATGTTGTGTACATCTTGTGTACATAATGCACATTATCAGAATTCATATTTATGAAGATGCACAACCTCTTATATATCTTGTCTCATGGGGGGAGGGGGAATCAAGAAAAACTGATCATGTGGTGATCTTTAAGATTTATTATTTATTTATTTATTTATTTATTTATTTATTTATTTATCTCACCTGCGTGACTCTGGCTGGTTTATGTTATTTTGATTTCTTTCTCCGATCCGGTATCTCTGAAGTACCTGCGGTCATCAGCCAAACACAGGCAATGGCCAGTATTATAGGAGCATGAGTTCAATGTTTCTGAAAGGGGAACATTAGGGAAGGCTGGTCTGCAGAGTCCCAGACTGTAGGTATTCAGGCTACACCAAGATCATATAGTTTGAATCTATTGATAGCCCTAGTGTTATTGCGGTTGAAATTAAAGTAGTCGTTAACAGGTAGGACGTTAAGGTAGATGATCTTGTGTACTAAGCTTAGGTCGGAACATAGACGGCGTAGTTCAAGGTTATCCAGGCCTAAAATTTCAAGTCTACTGGAATAAGGAATTTTATTGCGAGCAGAGGAATTGAGTACTCTTCTTGTAAAATACCTCTGGACCCTCTCTAATGTATTAATGTTAATATATTAATATTAAAGATAGATGTTTCCATGATGTTTCCATTCATTGTCCACTTTAAATCTATACAGGGCAAGTAATATATTTTCTCGAGAGGTATATGTCTATGGAGATCATCAGTCATCCAGGTGATGGTTGTCCCAAAGGTGCTTTTTCAGGAGGCAACTGGACTTTCTGGTTTTTCTTTGAAGATGTTTTGCTTCTCATCTAAGCTGAAGAAGCTTCTCATCCAAGAAGCTTCTTCAGCTTTGTAGTGTATAACTAAATGTCTATGGAAATTCTCAGTCATCCAGGTCATGGTTGTCCCAAAGGTGCTTTTTTCAGGAGGCCACTGGACTTTCTGGTTTTTTCTTTAAAGACATTTTGCTTCTCATCCAAGAAGCTTCTTCAGCCCAAGAGCTGAAGAAGCTTTTTGGGTGAGAAGTGAGACATCTTCAAAGAAAAATGGATGGATGGATGGATGGATGGATGGATGGATGGATGGATGGATGGATGGATGGACGGACGGACGGACGGACGGACGGACAGACAGACAGACTGACAAGAGAGAGAGAGAGATGAATAATGTGTAGTTCACACAAATTGCTCAATGCTGCAATCTGGCTGGCTGTTCTCTCTCTCTATTTCAACATATAGTATATCATTACACTCTAATTATATATGCATAAAGCTTTTTTTTTTTTTTTAAAAAATCACTATGCATTATTTCATTAGTTCAGTCAGTTCAGTTTATTCCGTGAAAGGAGACTCAAGCAAGAATCATTCCGATTCTCTAAATGTCAGCTTGACTGACGTAAATGCTACCATTTAAGCTTGATTGATGATAGTTGTATTTGAATAATTAGTTCCTGTGCAAATGAAAACAGTGTATTCTCATTGAAACCTTTTGTTATCGTCCGTGTGAGAATTTTGGATTCTACTGTGACTTAACAAGATCTATGATGGAAATGGATATAAACTGTATATTCCTGGTTCAGGGGCAAGCTTTCTTCTCAATAATGAGATCTATAACTGATCAAGAACATGTAGGGATTTCTAATAGTTGAATTTGTTTTTCCTGCAACAGTGAACTCTTTGTGAGCAACTGGTCAAAGATAATCACTGCAGAGTTTTTGATCCTCTTTGAACCTGGTTGTTTTCTTGCCTTTCATTACCAAATTAGGTAACATCATCAGCACCTTACAGTTCAACCCTGAGCTACAAATATTCCCTTTCATTGGTAATTACTCATTTGTCATAAAATTGGATGGTTTGGCATTAAATTAACAATAGAAAAGAAAGAATATTACTATTCTTTGAGATTCATCAAATTCAATTATGCAGGACATTTCAATGCTACATCTCTTCTAAAAAAAAAATGTTATTTTACTAAATAACAGCCAAAAAAAAATTCAATTAGAGGATTGCAGGATGCTTTAAAAGCCTGTTAACTAGGATTCTTTCCCATCCCACATTGCAAATTTTTGGAATGAGTTTAATTTCTTTGCACTCCAGTATAACCTTTCAAAATGTAATACAGTTATCTGGTGAAGCAGAAAAAACTCCAAATATCCATTCATTGTTTCATTTATTCCTTTAATTCAAAGATGACTAAAAATGACCTTTTGCCTTCATTAAAAAAATGCCCCCTTTAAATAAGCATTAGTGCAAAATTCTAACCATTGAATGTCAATTATAGCTAGATTAGGAATGAATTTATTTAGCTCACTTGGGAAATTGATCCAGTGCATCTGATCCTGCCTGATAAAATTCCAACATTTATTTCATTGAAAAGAGAATAAAAGTTAGTGAAACAGTGTACTTTTAATACAGTCTCACAAAGGTTGGCTAATTATATCTGATCTGTTTTGTGTGTTGTGGGCCCCTTGATGTTGTGGGCATCTTAAGAAAGATGGAGCCAAATTATTCTCTTATGAACATTTCAATATGAAGATTAAAGAATGTCTGAAGTTCATGTTTTCACATTTGTTTGTTGATGTTTCCTGTCTTGCTTGATGGCATTTCTACATGCATGGTTATTCTTGATTCTCTTCATGCTTTATAAAAATGGTGAAGGAACCTGAGCTCTATCATTGACAGAAGGGTGACCCAAAATGGGCAGGTCACAAATATTGATCTACCTGAATTGATCCCCTGCAGAAGAAAATGGCAACTCATTCCAGTATTCTTCTAAAATCTTCTAGAGAGCTGAATGGACATCCACAGAACATAGAATAATAGAGTTGAAAGGGACCTTGGAGGTCTTCTAGTCCAAACTCCAGCTCAAGCAGGAGACCCTATAACATTTCAGACAAATGGTTATTGCAGTCTCTTTTTGAAAGCCTCCAGTGATGGAGAACACCAACTTCTGGAGGCAAACCATTCCATTGGTTGATTGCTCTCACCATTAGGAAATTTTTCCTTAGTTCTAGGTTGTTTCTTCCCTTGGTTAGTTTCCATCCATTGTTTCTTGTCTTGCCTTTTGATGCTTTGGAAAACAATTTGATCCCCTCCTCTTTGTAGGAGTCCTAATCATAACAAGATAGTTTATATACATAACAAGGACAACATTGAGATGATGCTAGAAGAGATGCCCATGTCAGAAAGCATCTGATGAGCTACTGGAGGAGAGCAGTATGAGTAGCACAGCTGCTTTTGATGTGTTTGGATTACAGGCAATATATATTCTGTTTCTGATCTGCCCAAAGACAAAAGAAATGTTTGATGCTTCAAAGATATCTATACCATTGGTATACTGAATGTCATAAACATGAACCAAGAATTGCTTGATAGTGTCAGAGCAGAAACATAAAGACTGACGGTTGACATTCTGAAATGAAATAGCACAGACCATTTCAAAGGAAGGAGCATCAGAACTTCTACAACAGATATGAAAATCATAAAAGAAAAAGGACAGCCATCATGACTAACAAAAAGAGTCAAAGTCACTGCTCACATAGAACCCAAATAATTACTGCATGATATCAAGTCAAGTACAAGGCAACAAAATCAGTATTCTGGTGACTCAATAAGTGCTGGAACTCCAGGTACACAACAAGTAGAAACCAAGCAGTTCTATAGTGACTTGTTGCAGCATCTTGACACAACATTTCCCCTGAAATACATTGTTAAGCATACAACTCAAATGTTAAAATAGGAGGTAAAACAGCACCTGGGATACTGGAGAAATTTGCCTTGATATACAAAATTAAGTAAGAGAGAGGTTCAGGTCTCAGTCAAGAAATTCAGTGTTTACAGCAAATACATTTTCCTAGAACCTAAAAGATTACTCTATACGGGATGGACACTGCTAGCATCAAATTGACTATAAACTCTGTAAGCAGAAATTCAGAAGCAAGATCCGATGCACACTTTGATTCAGATCATGAAGATCTGCTTGAAAGCTAAACTTAAATCCCCAAACCAAAAAGATACAACCTTGCCAACTCTCCATATGATTATGCAGTGAAGGTCAAAACATAATTACTTCTCACATGTCCCGCAGCACTCTTTAGAGTGACATGAGTCCTTTTGGGAGGAAGAGGGTTTGGGAAACCTCTTGGAGAAGGGTCATGTGGAAGATCAACATCTGTCAGAAGAAGTCACTCAGATTTGCTTGGTGTTGGATCCTGATCTTTTATTTATTTTTATTTATTTATTTTGTTTGTCAAACATGTACAAGATAGCAGGTATAGGTATAAACATAAACATAATCAAAGTGAATACAGATAGATGAGGACAATAGGACAGTAGGACAGGGACGGTAGGCACGCTGGTGTGCTTATGCACGCCCCTTACAGACCTCTTAGGAATGGGGTGAGGTCGGCAGTAGACAGTCTAAGGTTAAAGTTTTTTGGGTTTGGGGAAGAAACCACGGAGTCAGGTAGTGAATTCCAGGCATTGATCACTCTGTTGCTGAAGTCGTATTTTCTGCAGTCGAGTTTGGAGCGGTTTACATTAAGTTTGTATCTATTGTGTGCTCGTGTATTGTGGTGGGTGAAGCTGAAGTAGTAATTGAAAGGTAGG
>QLTV01001125.1:122592-137398 GCA_003457575.1 Thermophis baileyi
AGGAGTGGAGGACTCTTCTCGTGAAATATTTTTGGACTCTCTCAATTGTATTAATATCCGATATGCAGTGCGGGTTCCAGACAGGTGAGCTGTATTCGAGAATTGGTCTAGCGAACGTTTTGTATGCTCTAGTTAGCAGTGTAATGTTGCCAGAGAAGAAGCTACGCAGGATTAAGTTGACTACTCTTAGTGCCTTTTTGGCAATGTTGTTACAGTGGGCTTTGGCACTTAGATCATTAGATATGAGTACTCCAAGATCCTTGACAGAATGAGGGTCGTCTACAAGGTCGTGTCCTCCAAGCTTGTATTTTGTGTTCTGATTCTTTTTGCCAATGTGTAAGACAGAGCATTTGTTGATTGAGATTTGAAGTTTTCATCTTGATGATATCTTGTTGAAGTTCAAGTTCAACTTCATCAAGTTGATATCTTGATGAAGTTCTAAGGGAGATCCCTGTTTATCTATGGGAATGGTTGAATCTCTTGGATCTTAGGAAGTGGACAGGGTGCTTAGGACTGTATGGTTTATTACCTGCTCTTTATTTTTTTTTATTTTTTTTATTTTTTTATTTTTTATTTAAACAAACATTAAAAACATTGGACACGGTGTGACCATCCTGTATGGTCAATTCTTTACATAATATTTACATAACAACAAATACTGTTATTGCTCAACATACATTGCTATTTTGATCTTACATATGTATCCCTCATCATTATTTATTTACATATCTGAACCTTATTTAATTTCCCTTTTTCAAATCTTTAAGCTCTACTTCTCCAACTCTTTTTTTTCCTTTCTATCCATTGATAAAATTTATCCCATATTTCAAAGTATTCCGTGTCCCCCTTGTCTTTCATCTCTAATGTTAGTCTGTCCATTTCTGCACATGTCAATATTTTTTTCATTATTTCTTCTTACCTGCTCTTTAGATCCATACCCCACTCCTGGAGCTTGTCAGTGGGAGTTAATTCCTCTTTCAGTAAGGTGACTCTTCCTTTATTTCTGAAAGAGGACTTGTTTCACCCCCTCCACAAGGAACTATCACTAAATCCCACTATAGTGGACAGCTTTTGCATCACTGTCTAATTCTGGTGCCTGAAGGCTGTGACAGTTATCAGGATGGGGAACAGCAGGCTTCATTTGAACCCTAGCAAGACTGAGTGGCTTTGAGATTTGGGCCCTACTAGTTCTAAGGTACTGTCCATGGGGTTTTCATGGCAAAGATACTGGAGTGGGTTGCCATTTCCTTCTTCAAATACTTTGGCCACCTAATGAGAAGGAAGGACTCACTGGAGAAGAGCCTAATGCTGGGAATGATTGAGGGCAAAAGAAGAAGGGGACAGCAGAGAATGAGGTGGCTGGATGGAGTCACTGAAGCAATCGGTGTGAGCCTAAATGGACTCTGGGGGATTTTAGAGGATAGGAAGGCCTGGAGGAATGTAGTCCATGGGGTCGCAATGGGTCAGACATGACTTCACAACTAACAACAACAACAGCAACAAAGTTCTAAGGTGATTGGGTTGGAAGTATATTCAACTGGAATAAAGTCTCAATGCACTTTGGTCATTCCTCTTGGGAAAAAAGACCCCTACTGTGTTGAGGTAGCACAGCAGATTAATGGCTGGATGGGCTGCTGCATGGCCAGACTGATGGCCAGAAGGATGGCCAGAAGGAAGGTTAGACAGGCAAACAGATGGGAAGATGAGCAAATGAATAGGCAAACAGATGCATGGCAGACAGATGGGCCAACAGACAGATGGATGGAAAAACAAATGTACAGATAAAAGGACAGAGAGATAGATAGATGAACAGATGGACAAATTGACAGAGCAATGGACATTTGGATGTATCAATGGACAGACAGATGGACAAAAGGCAGCTTAGAATACCACATGGTTATTCTTGCATGTTTACTTTAAGCTCTGGACCTAATCCATTCCCAATAGCAGAAAGAAGAGACTGGCCATTTTGTCAAGAAGCATTAGGAGCTGTTGGTGAGACTAGTTAATAGGAGCCAAGCTATTCTCCAAAGCACCTGAGGGTAGGACAAGAAGCAATGGGTGGAAACAAATCAAGGAGAGAAGCAACTTAGAACTAAGGAGAAATTTCCTGACAGTTAGAACAATTAATCAGTGGAACAACTTGCCTCCAGAAGTTGGGAATGCTCCAACACTCGAAGTTTTTAAGAAGATGTTGGATAACCATTTGTCTGAAGTGGTGTAGGGTTTCCTGCCTAAGCAGGGGGTTGGACTAGAAGACCTCCAAGGTCCCTTCCAACTCTGTTATTCTATTCTGTTCTAGTCTTCAGTTTTTACCCTTGTGTTCTTCACTTCTCCTTCTTTAAATGCTTCTGCCATTGCAATTCTTTTCCTTTCCCAAAAGCTGGTGAGGGAGGGCAGGGGAAAAACTGATAGATGGATAAATAAGGATACAAGCCGTATGATGCATGAGAACATTAAAGTGTTCTCATGCCATCTGAAGTCAAATTAGCACCAAGAGCTTTGAAATGACCCTTCTATGAACCAAATCCTCTCCGCTCAGAGGGGGAATGGTTATGGTAGAGAACATTACTGGAATTAAATCTTTTAGGCTTCAGAGTGCTCTCTTTCCCTAAGGCAACTGTTGTCAGAAAAACTGGATCCATTTGTACAATGTTGACTGGTGACACATATTATGGTTCCATTTATTCTGTGTACTTAAATTGCTTCTTTTGCTGAAGGCAGTCATTAAAATGAGAGTTCATTAAAATATGCCATTTTGTCTCACATTTCTTTGTTGTCACGTAACAAAATCCTAGCTTGTTGGAAAACAAAAGACTTTTGGACAAAACTTTACTGAATAATAGCATTGGAAATGTCTCCGAGAAAGTAGAAATGTGTAATAAAGACCTTAAAGTCAAGTTGAGAGATAATGATTGCTCCTACTTATTGAAACTTTAGTGCTGGAACTAAAATGTTAAAACTTGGTAGATGAGGAATCATGGAAATATGGACGTGTTAAGCTAAACAAGAAGGGAGACAATCCTATTGGTCACAAGGACAAATAGACTGAGTTGGAAGGGACTTCGGAGGTCTTCTAGTCCAACCCCCTGCTTGAGCTTAACCCTATATCATTTCAAACAAATGGCTGTCCAGTCTCTTTTTGAAAGCCTTCAGTGATGGAGCATCCACAACCTCTGAAGGCTCGATTCCATTGGTTAATTGCTCTCACCGAATGCTCTCAAATTTCTCCTTAGTTTTAGGTTGCTTCTCTCCTTGGTTAGTTTCCAGCCATTGTTTCTTGTCTTACCTTTTGGTGCTTTGGAAAATAGTTTGACACCCCCCCCCTGTCTTTGTAGGAACCCCTCAAATATTGGAACAGTGCTATCATGACACACACAGTCCTTCTTTTCATTAGACCAGACATACCCTTTGTACATTTGTACATTTTCTTTGTACATTTTGTACATTTTAGTCTCCAGCCCAGGACCATAAATCTATTCCCTCCAGGAAGATGGAGTAGATTTATTGTCCAGAGCTCTTGTGGGTGGGACAAGAACGAATGGGTGTAAATTTTATGGAAGAAAAACCAAACTGAAAAATAAGGAGGAGTTTTCTGATGGTGAGAATGATTGAACGTAAATAGAGCGTCCCTTCAGGAATGTGATAACTTTATGAGCCGAGATGGCGCAGTGGTTAGAGTGCAGTACTGCAGGCTACTTCAGCTGACTGCTAGCTGTAGTTCAGCAGTTCAAGTCTCACCGGCTCAAGGTTGACTCAGCCTTCCATCCTTCCGAGGTGGGTAAAATGAGGACCCAGATTGTTGGGGGCAATATGCTAACTCTGTAAACCGCTTAGAGAGGGCTGTAAAGCACTATGAAGCGGTATATAAGTCTAAGTGCTATTGCTATTGCTATCCCAAGACATTTTCACTCAAAGATTGTGACGCCTGGGACGGTATGAGTATTCTACTCTCAGCAGAAGTTAGACCATAAGACTCCCAGGCTCTTTTACAATGCTGTCGTTGATTGTTTTTACGAATTATTTGAAAAGAACAACTAATGCAAAAGGCTGAAGATACTGAGTGTCAGTCCTTGCACAAACTCACTTCTGCTTTCAATCATAAATCAATGTGCCAAAATGCACCTAGAATTAAATATCAAACAGAGCCACCATTATCCATTACTCCGAGGAACCTGTTTGCTATCAAACATGCTTCCTTGCACATTATTGTTATAAACCACTGTTGAAATACCTTCTCTGCAGAAACTCTAACAAATAATGCAAAGTTAATATAATAAATAAATATTTATGTATTCATAAATACATTCAAAATAAATATTTGAATTTCTTTTCTCCTGAAGACTCACCAAAACATGACCCTTTTAGAAAATGTGGCTATGGATAGGAAAAGATGATTGGTATACTTTATTACTTTGGGACTAAGAAATTAAATCTTTATTTATTTATTTATTTTTTTAAAAAGATGCCCTTCTGTTTATGTATTTTGAGGTACTATTTTTATACCATCCTGGTGAGACAGAGTAGACCTTAATCTTAGTCATAATCCATACATGATCCAGTGAATATGATTTGAATATCAATACAGTACACACCTTCTATGTTGTGTACAGTATTTTGATCATGTGAATAAGTAAATCATGCCCACCTGCACATTGGCAGATTATACAGAAATAAATTCTCTCTCTCTCTCTCTCTTTCTCTCTCTCTCTCTCTCTCTCTCTCTCTCTCTCTCTCTCTGTGTCTGTGTCTGTTTCTGTCTCTCTGTCTCTGTCTCTCTCTCTCTCTGTCTCTCTCTGTCTCTGTCTCTGTCTCTGTCTCTCTCTCTCTCTCTCTCCAATCTTTGAGCAAATCTAGTTTATTTTGGGCTAATTTACTCACAAGGACCAAGGAGGGAGGAGTTCCTTGTTGGAACGGGTAAAGGCTTTTGAAAGTCAGCTAATAGATCTTGTCCAACCACAAAATTGGTAAGAACAGAAATTCTGCTTTAATAACAATATCAACAGGAAGAACCAAGAAGTAAACTAAAACATACAATTCCAGGTAGTGTTTTCATTGATAGAATGCCTATAGTACTTTTGATAAATTCTTATGGCAGCATCAATGTTCCATTTTCATTTGCACTTCTCTTTCAGTATTTGCTCAAATAAAAATAGCATGTTGAAAATCCAACATGATTTGCATGACTCTGTGTTTTGTTAAAAACATTGCATTTCACTGAACTGTGCAGAAGTTGCTTTGAGATGAAACCCGGAGTTTGGCAAAGCGGTCTCTAGCGCCAAGTTTCTAGGACAAAATAATAAACATTTAATAAACAAGAAATCAGCATTAGATCAGGATGTATTAGGTTCATATATATTGCTGCTATGCATTTGTATCTAAAATAGTAACTGTCAGTGCCTGGAACATTTGCACAATTACAGCAAATCCAGACTGACAAAAGGGCTAATGCGCATACAGTGATATGCACTTCTGCTGACTTGCACTCCCATCTTCCAGTGATGTGGTGTGACATAAAATAGCCAGGGAATGAATTGGTATGGAAAGACAGAGAAGAAAGACAAAGCAGTTTTCTAAAAGATCCGAAGTGACTTGTGGACGATATTTGCTGTGCTAATGAATCCACTTAATAATTTCATTCATTATCGTCCAAACATTCATTTTTTTGCCTTCTGAACAACAGAATGTCTTAGATTTTGTATTTATGACACACACACATGCATGCCGAGATGCTCACACTATGTTCTGATCTAGGCTTCCTTAGAAAGCATGAAGCAGAGTCTTAGTCCCGGCAAAAGCTCTTTTATTTACATGACTGTGAATTTCTTTCATTTACAGTCCGCAAGGCTTGGCAAACAGTCTTTCAGAGGAATATTATATCAACACCAAACTTATCTCACTTGGAACACTGTCAGAGAACTAGTTTCCAAATGCAGGGCAAGGCAAAACTTGGCACAGAGTCTATTAGAGTCACAAACAGAACTGTCCACTCTTGAAACGACCAAACAAACTAATTGTTTCCTGCAAAAGCCCACGCCCATTCACTCCTCTTTTATGTCCTATGGGAGGAGCCAATCATCTCCAAGGTGTGGCTTTACTCCCAAGTCGACCATGCTTTCTTAGTTGTTCTTGTAAAGCCCACATCCCCTTCGCTCCTCTTTTATTTCCTATGGGAGGGGCCAATCATCTCTCAGGTGTGGCCTTACTCCCAAGTCGACCCTGCTTTCTTAGTTGTTCTTGTCTTCTGGCAGCTCTGCGCATGCGCACACTGGGAACAGGCTCCAGCTGTTCCTCTGCCTCGCTGATGTCTGACTCCGGAGGCAGCTGATAACTGCCAGATGGCCTTGGCCCCCTCTCTGCCTCTGACACAGAGCACTCATCCGAGCCTTCCTCAGACTCTAGGACTGGCCCATGTTCCTCCCCAACCTCCTCATTGTCCGAATCTGATGCCAGCTCTGCTGGCCGCTGGCGGGCCACAACACACCAATATACATATACTCACATTGAAAACATATCATAATTAGCAATAGCAATAGCACTTAGACGTAGACCGCTTTACAGTGCTTTACAGCCCTCTCTAAGCAGTTTACAGAGTCAGTATATTGTCCCCAACAATCTGGGTCCTCATTTTACCCACCTCGGAAGGATGGAAGGCTGAGTCAACCTTGAACCTGGTGAGATTTGAACTGCCAAATTACAGGCAGCCGCCTGCAGTACTGCACTCTAACCACTGCACCACTTACAATTTACAAAAAACCATTTACAAAAAAAAAAAATAAATTACAAAGATTTATTTCTCTGACTCTTCTATATGTAAATTCTAAAATCCCCTTGATGACATTTTCAAGAGATACTATATCTCTGACTTTTAACACATGCTTTAACATCAGTTAATCAGTTTATTAGGAGTTGTGGTGGCACAGTGGTTAGAATGCAGTATTGCAGGCAAACTCTGCCCACAGCCTGGAGTTCGATCCTGATCGGCTCAAGGTTGACTCAGCCTTCCATCCTTCCGAGGTCAGTAAAATGAAGATCCAGATTGTTGAGGGCAATAGGCTGACTCTGTAAACCACTTAGAGAGGGCTGTAAAGCACAGTGAAGTGGTATACAAGTGCTATTACTATTGCTATTGCTATTACAGATTGACCAAAAACAACCTAGAATTCCAAAGAAGAATGATCTTTTCCTCCTCCTCTTTTTCATACCTAAATATACCTAAACATACACTCTGACCAAAAACAAGCAGATGGAAAAATACTTTATCAAAACCAGTAGGGTGATAGATTCTGGTAGACTAACTAGAATTTAAAATATATAAGGAGTATCAGCCTTCCATCCTTTTTGCATGAGATGTGCAAAAAACCAACGTGCAAAGACGTGCAAATAGAAATAGAATGACTGTGGCAAAAGACAGCAAAGGTAGTACCAAAAGTCATAAGGGCCTTGGGTGCAACCCCAAAACAATTGGAGCACCGCTGGAACACCGTCGGCATTGATAAAATTGTCCATTGCAAAAAGCAGCTTTACTTGAAAACAGCTTACATCCTGCAACGATACCTCTAATACCATCAAACATTTAAATCTGTCTGTCCCAGGTCATTGGGAAGGATACCCTGCACCATTTCAGATAAATGGCTGTCCAGTCCAGTGGTGAAATCCAAATTTTTTTACTACCGGTTCTGTGGGCATGGCTTGGTGGGCATGGGGTGGCTTGGTGGGCGTGGCTTGGTGGGCATGGCAGGGGAAGGATACTGCAAAATCTCCATTCCCATCCCACTCTGGGGCCAGCCAGAGATGGTATTTGCCGGTTCTCCGAACTACTCAAAATTTCCGCTACCGGTTCTCCAGAACCTGTCAGAACCTGCTGGATTTCACCCCTGGTCCAGTCTCCTCTTAAAGCCTCTAATAATGGAGCACCACAACTTCTGAAGGCAAGCCATTCCACTGGTGGATTGCTCTCACTGTTAGGCATTTTTCTCTTTAGTTCTTGGTTGCTTCTTTCCTTGGTTAGTTTCCATCCGTTATTTTTTGTCCTGCCTATAGGTTCTTTGGTAAATAAGTTGCCCCCCCCCCCCTCTTTCTTGTGGCAGCCCTTCAAATATCAGATTTGCTTAACATATTTTAGTTTTTCAAAGAAGAGGATTGGGTGCAACTGTCATGGAGGGAAGATGGGATATTTTAAATTGCTAGATTGTAGGGTTTTTTTGTTTTTTGTTTGTTTGTTTGTTTGTTAATGTTCTGTCTTTCCTTGTATCCTCAACTCTCTCACACTTTAAGAAGGACTTCCTACAAAAAAATGCTTTGGGTAATGAAGTGAAAGAAGAAGGTAACCTATTTTTGGAAAACCTGGTGGAAAAATTCTGCTTTCTCTGGAGAAACTCACCCGATGTCTCTATTTAAAAAAAAAAAAAAAGCATTGTAGAATTTCAAAGGAACAAACTGAATTGCTCTTGTTTAGATTATATTTTTGTGCCCTTGCATTTTCAGTGTTCTGCTGCAGTGCATTTCATAACTTTACTTCGTACTACTGTCTGACAGGGTGCAAACCCAGAAATAGATAAAAGCAGAACAATTGCCCTCAGACAATATATATATTGGATACAAATATTTATAAGCCTCCTGTTCAGTGCATAATCCTTGCAAAGTGTTTTACATAAAAGTATGACATAAAGTATTACACAACTGGATAACAAAGAAGCCAGACAGCAGTGCAAAAAATAATTTAAAACACACATCAAAGTAAAATGTAAGAAACAAACCATTTATCTAATACAAGAACAAAATAAAAACCTTCAAGCAGCTCAGTGGTTTTACAATTAATAGGGGTGTGTATGTGTGTGTGCATATGCATGCATGCACATGTATAAGCTCACTAAAAAAGCACCCCAATCTTCTTTAATGTTGATTAAAGAATTAAAAAAAAATATTCAGTCTAGTTTTCAGTAAGAAAAAAATAAAACAGCATAAGCAAACCATAAACTCCAAAAATGGACATGACTCCATATACTTTTTTATTATTATTATTTTAAAGGTGATGTGAGAAACTATACTCCATGTCTATACTTATTGAGACAGCATTATGTTATGATATTGTTAGCTGCCCACAATTGCTTGACAGTGAGATGGGCAGCATATAAATTTAATAAAATCATAAAATAAAATAACAAATATATTTCAATGAGATGGAATTCCACCATCTCAAGATCTACAAAGAAGAGGAAGGGGTCAACCTATTCTCCAAAGCACCTGAAGGCAGAACAAGAATCAATGGATGGAAACTAATCAAGGAGAGAACCAACCTAGAACTAAGGAGGTAGTATTTCTTGATGGTGAGAACAATCAATCAGTGGAACAACTTGCCTTCAGAATTTGTGGGTGCTCCATCTGGATGATTGAGTCTTCATTGACATATTGCATATGTCAGCATTAACAAAGGTTGGTCCACTTGGCATGATGCAACCTTTAATCCTTAACCACAGATGTACTATTTCAGCTACGCTATTACAGACATGAGGTCATAATGACTGCTCTAGCTGCTGCCCGTAGTCCAGGTAATTGCACTACAATATTGTGACTAGTGGTTCTGGATCTATTGCTTCCAAAAGGTGCAGAAGACCATTTCAATTTGTTCTTGCCATATAAATTATTGCACGACGTAGATTGTATCTGGTCATCAATTTCATTGGGGGCTTCATCATTGCTTGATGTCAGAATCGGCAGCGGGTTCCTCATCGTCTATTACAAAATTTTTGACGCAATCTGATTCCACTTCACTCAGGTCACTCTCTGCTTCTTCATACCATGTTAGAACAGTTTCTTAAAAGTTTGGATGGTTCCTCATCGTCTATTACAAAATTTTTGACGCAATCTGATTCCACTTCACTCAGGTCACTCTCTGCTTCTTCATACCATGTTAGAACAGTTTCTTAAAAGTTTGGATCACCAAATCGCACTCTTTTTAGTGGAAAACGTGGCCCCCTGACATTATAAAAAAAAATATACGTTAACAAAGATCTGTGGTCAAAATGACTGCAACTCAAATTCAAACACCGCTACAGAAAACACCAAATAACTCACACAAGCACAATGCTGCATACACTCTTATTGGCGGGAAAACAAAAGCTATTCACAACCGGAATGGTCCATTTCTAAAAATAGGGGTGTTCCGAACTTTTTGGAAAACTGTTGCGGACACTATGCCCGCGGGTCTGTGGTTATGTGTTAAACACCTTTGACCAGGATTATTGAGTCTACACTGACATATCCTCTGAATGATTCCTATTCTCTTGGATTCCTATTCTCTTGGATAGTCTACTCAGTTTGGGAAGCTAAATTTATTTGTGCTACTGTTCTGATTAGAAATATCATTCATTATCAACCTACACATTCTAATTATACTACCCTTTAAAGCAATACAAGAAGAGGCTTCATTTAAGGATGTTTTTGTGATAGATATTTTCACATTTCTCTGTTTTGCCAACCTTACAAAACCATCCGCCTAATTGTTTCATTTTGAGAAATGTACCTTAACAGGCTAGTGGAGACACAATTTATGTGGGTACACATCAAAACATGAAGGAAATTAAATAGAACAACAAGAGCCAGTTTGGTGCAGTGGTTAAAGTGCTGGCTTAGAGACTATAGGTTCTAGTCCCACATTAGGCATGAAAGCTGGCTAGGTGACTTTGGATCAATCTCTAGGAGACAGTGAGTTCTAGCCCTGCCTTAGCTATAAAAGCTGGCTTTGGAGAATGATCAATCACTCTTTCTCAGCCCAAGTCACTTTGTTGTTGTGGGGAAAATAAGAAGTATTGTGTGTGTTTGCCACTTTGAGTTATATATATATATATATATTTATATAATACAATTGGAATTATATATACATATATAATACAATTGGAAAAAAATAAATAAAGATAGTCACAGGTCTCCAGAGGGAGGTGGGGATTTCATGATTTTGACATCCACTAATACCAGGGGTGGGCTGCTGGGGGTTCGCAGGCATTCAGGAGAACCTCTAGCTAAGATTCCGTGCAGTTCGGAGAACCCCCAAATCCCACTCCTGGCTGGCCCCGCCCACCCCTCCCCTCCCAGGAGTCCCCACATGGCCCATTTTGGATGCAGGTAAGTGCAGGGCGCGTGCAGAGGCTCGGGGAGGGCTAAAAACGGGCCTACCGGAAGTTCGGGGAGGCTGGAAATGAGCCCGTTTCCAGCCTCCAGAGGGCCTCCGGAGCCTGGGGAGGCTGTTTTCGCCCTCCTGGAGGCTCGAGCCCGGGGAGGGCAAAAACGCCCCCCCCTGCCGTGGTGCAGGAGGCCAACTAGGCCACGCCCACCATGGCCATGCCCACCCAGCAACTGGGCAGAGAACCCCTTACTAAAAATTTTGAAGCCCACCCCTGACTAATACCAATAACAAACAAAAAAAAACTATTTCCTGTTGACATGTAGAATTTATTGTGCATTTAGCTCTAATGAAGATTGTAAACATGCAAAAACAATGGAGTCCATCTATTTATGAAATGTCCTCCAGCTTCCCAACATGAACCAACAATTCTTTCTTTAACTACCAAACCTGACAAATCTCCTAGCTTTTATATATGTGTACCAATTTCCACAGCTAGGGCTGCTTCTCTAAGAATGCAACATACAGTATATATTTTTTTACATCTTTCCAGATTCAATTCTGAAGGTAAACATTCCAATTAAAAGTGTGATGCTGTTAAATTGCACATAGTGCTCAGCCCACAATTAATCAATGAAATATTCCATTCCTCAAAGTTTTAATTGCTAGGGCACACGCAAAGCTTCAAAGGGTGTTCCTTTTCGGCAAAATATTTGAAAAGCATTCTCACCCTAAAGCTGCTTCACAAAACAACACTACCTTTTCCCCTCTCCCCCACTTCTAAAAAAGCAAAGCTAACAAACTGTTTCACTTCTTTTTAATCCAAGCTGTTCATCCAACATTTTTAACAAACTTTCTGGAATGGCCAGAGAAGAAGGAATGGCCTTGAGGAATAGGTAGAAGAGACGCCACCAAGGTAACGTCAAATAAAAGAGCAAGAATGTAGACCCATGATGGCGAACCTATGGCACGTGTGCCACAGGTGGCACGCAGCACCCTCTCTGTGGGCACGCGAGCCGACACCCTAGTTCAGCTCCACCATGCATGCGCGCACCACCTCCTGCCGGCCAGCTGGTCGTTGGGTCTCTGCCGCGCATGCGGGGGGCGCGTGCGGGGGACACGTGCGCATGCGGGGGGCACATGCAGGGGGGTGCATGTGTGCGGGGGTGGGGCGCATGCACGGGAACCCCATGTGCATTGCATTTTGGGGGTTCAGGCACACACGTGCGCATTCATGCACACACACGCACGCTTTGGGCACTCAGTCTGGGAAAGGTTAGCCATCACTGATGTAGAGTGAGTAGACTTATACCTATTCCTCATGAAGATAAAGGGAAGGAGGATAAGTGCACTCTGCAAGATTCTATTACTATACCTTTACAACAGTGGTTCTCAACCTGTGGGTCGTGACCCCTTTGGGGGTCGAACGACCATTTCACAGGGGTCGCCGCGCGTGTTAGCCTGCCATCCTGGTGCCACTGTCACTTGCAGGGGTGAAATGCTCCCGGTTCGGCCGTGCCTGCGGGTCGCCGGACAGCCAGTAGCTACAGAAGCGGGGGACTTCGCCCACCTGCCCGGACACCGCGATTTGGGTTCTTTTACCCTCTGCGCATGCGCAGAATGTTTTGCGCATGTGCAAAATGCTTTGCGCATCATCCTGCGTGGGGAGAGGGTAGGGAGGGGGTCGCGGTGGTAGGCGAGGGGGGTCACGGGGGGGTCGCGGCATTAGAAAGGTTGAGAACCACTGCTTTACAATAAAGCAGCATTGACCTATAAGGTCTGGTTTACTTTGACGAGCTGATAACGCAATTATGAAATTTCTGGCTGGTGAAAGGGGCTTAAGGATATATGACATACCTTCATGAGAACTACATGAACTTCCAACTTCGACTTTACTTTAGCCAAAATGTTAAGTCTCCAACTCTTAGAAATCACAATTCCTGATTGAGATAACATAGTAAGCATAGCTAAAAGACTGAAATAACATTAGAGTTGCAATGTTGTTGTTGTTGTTAGTCGCGAAACTGTGTCCGACCCATCGTGACCCCATGGACAATGTTCCTCCAGGCCTTCCTGCCCTCTACCATCCCCCGGAGTCCATTTAAGCTCACGCCGACTGCTTCGGTGACTCCATCCAGCCACCTCATTCTCTGTCGTCCCCTTCTTCTTTTGCCCTCAATCGTTCCCAGCATTAGGCTCTTCTCCAGTGAGTCCTTCCTTCTCATTAGGTGGCCAAAGTATTTGAGTTTCATCTTCAGGATCTGGCCTTCTAAAGAGCAGTCTGGGTTGATCTCCTCTAGGACTGGCCGGTTTGATCGCCTTGCAGTCCAAGGGACTTGCAGGAGTCTTCTCCATCACCATAGTTCAAAGGCCTCAATTCTTTGGTGCTCGGCCTTCCTTACGGTCCAACATTCACAGCCATACATTGCAACTGGGAAAACCAGTTGCAATAACCAACTGAAATATATCTATTTGGAGAATGTCTATCTACTGAATACATGTCCTCTTATTTATATGCCAACTTATGGTGAGTGCTCTGGTATGATTCAAACATCCAACTCAACTTGAGGTTCATCGAAATTGAATTTTCTTCATTTTGAAAACAGAGACAGGTACATATGTGAAGCCATAAATGGGAACAAAGTGTCATTTGTTAACTAGTATTTCCAGAAACTGCATATTTTGCATATAACCACTATTTTCTGTCTAGAATTACTTTCTAGAGAACAAATTCAACCAAATGAGTTGATTCTATATTCTTTCTAGTAGAGAACAAATTGATTGAAACATGTGTTAAGCATCTGTATTCTTGTAAAGTTCTAAAAATTACTTCCTCCTGTGTCCTAAACAGACATGGTCCATGAGCCCAAAGAATTATTGTATAAACTTTTTTTTTAATGACTTCAATGGGTGAAAGAGTTGTCTTAATGTCTGACTTCAAAAGAAAAGGCAGTCATGATCTTATTCCTACTCCTATGTCTGAATGTCCATAAAGTAAAGTAAATCTTTACTCAAGTAAAGATTACTATGAATTGAGTTTCTGATCTGTCTATCTATCTGTCTATCTGTCTATCTGTCTATCTATCTATCTATCTATCTATCTATCTATCTATCTATCTATCTATCTATCTATCTATCTATCTATCTAGTATCATCAATCATCTATAATCTATCATCTATCTATTAATCATCTATATTTATATTTATCACTATCTATATCTATCTCTCTATCCATGAGAGCCGTGGTGGCACAGTGGTTAGGGTGCAGTATTGCAGGCTACTTCTGTTGACTGCCGGCTGCCTGCAATTTGGGCAGTTCAAATCTCACCGGCTCAAGGTTGACTCAGCCTTCCATCCTTCCAAGGTTGGTAAAATGAGGATCCAGATTGTGGGGGGTAATATGCTGACTCTGTAAACCACTTAGAGAGGGCTAAAGCACTGTAAAGCGGTATATAAGTCTAAGTGCTATTGCTATTCTATATTTATATTTATCACTATCTATATCTATCTCTCTATCCATGAGAGCCGTGGTGGCACAGTGGTTAGGGTGCAGTATTGCAGGCTACTTCTGTTGACTGCCGGCTGCCTGCAATTTGGCAGTTCGATTCTCACCGGCTCAAGGTTGACTCAGCCTTCCAATCCTTCCGAGGTCGGTAAAACGAGGACCCAGATTGTTGGGGGCAC
>QLTV01001125.1:178830-198435 GCA_003457575.1 Thermophis baileyi
ATGTGTGTGTGTGCGAGAGACTTTTTGCCGGGATTGCTGGTGCTCCTAATAAAGGAATCATTGATTTAACTACAGAGGGTTTGTCGTGTTTGGGAGTCAGGTCAGAACACTGCCATTCTCTCTCACCTCTAGGAAAAAAGTGAAAGAGCAAACTACTTTCAAAGCACCTTGTCAAGAAAACTGCAGGCAATCACTAAAAGTCAACACTGAGGAAGGAAGGAAGGGCAATAGCAACAGCACTTAGACTTATACAGTATACTGCTTTACAGTGCTTTACAGCCCTCTCTAAGCAGTTTACAGAGTCAGCATATGCCCCCCAACAATTTGGGTCCTCATTTTACCAACCTTGGAAGAATGGAAGACTGAGTCAACAAAGTGAATGGGGAAATCCAGATTCGCTTAACAATGGCATGATTTGCTTAATGACCATCGTGATTCATTGAATGGCCACAGGAAAAAAAAAGTGGTAAAATCAAGCATGATTCAATTAATGACTGCATAGCTTAGTAATAGAAGTTTCAATTGTCATGAGTTGAGGACTATCTATAATATCTTGTGCTTCAAGCTTTTTAGCCAATTGTGGTAAAGATCGGGAAAAGTGAACTCCAGTAGGAACGAGAATGCAAGTTTGGTCTAGTTTGGTCTAGTGGTTAAAGCACCAGGCTAGAAAGCGGGAGACCGTGAGTTCAAGTCCTACCTTAATTATGCAAGCCAGCTGGGTGATTTTGGGCCAGTTACTCTCTCTCAGCCCAACCCACCTCACAGGATTGTTGTGAGGAAAATAGGAGGAGGAAGATGTGTTGCCATCTCAGCCCAGCATCCTTGGGTTATTTGTAAAAAGAAGAAAGGTGGGATATAGAGATGATAGATAGATAGATAGATAGATAGATAGATAGATAGATAGATAGATAGATAGATAGAGATAGATAGATAGATAGATAGATAGATAGATAGATAGATAGATAGAGATAGATAGATAGATAGATAGATAGAGAGAGAGAGAGAGAGAGAGAGAGAGAGAAGATGGATATTAGAGAAATAGATGAGATTATAGATGGTAGGTAGGTAAGTAGGTAGGTAAGTAGATGGGTAGATGGGTAGATGGATATTAGAGAAATTATAGAGATTATAGATAGATAGATAGATAGATAGATAGATAGATATAGAGATATAGAGATAGATAGAGATAGATAGATAGATAGATAGATAGATAGATAGAGAGAGAGAGAGAGAGAGAGAGAGAGAGAGATAGAGAGATAGATAGATAGATAGATAGATAGATAGATAGATAGATAGATAGATAGATAGATAGATAGATAGATGATAGATAAATAGATAGATAGATTCCCTTTAAATCACCTACTTTATCACCAACCATCATATAATCAGTAGCATTGTTTCAAGATTTAAAGAACTATAAGCTAACAGAGTTTTCTCCATCTGATGGTGCTTTCTTCCTCTTTATTTTTGACCCTTACTCAGGCAAATTGTGCATCGTAAAGTCGAAATTGCGAAGATAAATTTCTTTGCCCCATAATATGGGAGCTACAAAATGGCAAAAGAACCGTCGGCCTTTTCTCTCCGTTCCAGCCATTTTTAAATGAAGTTGAGAAGAACTTGGCTGCAAATACCCACAAAAAATCGATGCGGAAAAGTTTATAGAAATACAGAACGTGGAAGAAATGTACTGCTTTAGATGAGGAATCACACAGACTTCCTACACACACACACTTCCTTTAGCTCATCTTTCTTCATTAATTGGTTCCATCCCTTCTGTCCTCCAGACTTTTTCACCCATCTCTCTAATAGTCACCAAAGAATTCAATATATTGATGGTGCAAAGAGGAAGCCAAGCCAAGTGCTTTAATGAGGTCATTCCACACCGCAGAAAAAGCTTCTGGAATACAATGGAATGATTACCAGTATCTCAGCTGCATTAGATTTTAGTTTTCTTTGGAAGAAATAAACTATGTCTCAAGAGCTTTTCAGATTGCTGGAGTTTTCTATTAAGAAGCCTCAGCATTAGATGAGGTGAGAGAGAAAAGGTTGCATATTACTTTTTCCCAACTTTATCTTATATCTAGATTTTATTTCCCAAAGGTATGAGCTTCTTCTCTGTGGCTCTATTTCCACCCTACCTAGCTTCGCTTCCATCAACCTATCCAAGAAGCAGAGAACATTAAACCAATGTTCTTAACTTTTAATTGGCAAAGGGAAGCAGGTTTTTGGTTTTTTTTTTGCCATTCTTTTGGCAAAGTAGGTTAGTATCAGAGGTGGTATTCAGCTGGTTCAGACCGGTTTGGGCGAACTGGTAGTAGCGACCTGTGGGTGCCCACCCGCCCTGGCGCTATGCTGTCCTATTTAGGCACATTTTCAAGCCATGCACATGCATGCAAGCTACACCGGACCCAGAACAACACATGACACCAACACCAATCACCCTCACCACACTCATTTATTTAATTTAATTTAATTTAATTTATTTATTTGTCAAGCATATATGATTACAAGCAAAGTATAGACAAAGTATAAACATGATTGTATGTATGTATGTATGTATGTGTGTGTGTGTGTGTGTATGTATGTATGTATGTATGTTTGGATGTAGGTATGTATGTATGTATGTATGTATGTATGTATGTATGTATGTATGTATGTATGTATGTTGTTAGCTTCTATTTCCATAGTGAATTGTATTTTGGGGTGTAGGCTGTTGAGATGTGTGAGGAAGTTGTCCAGTTGACATCTGGAAACTAGCCCTGGTCAACGAACGAGTCCCAGCCACGAAAACCAATACCGAACCCAGAACAACACATGACACCACCACCAATCACCCTCACCATACTCAAACCCAAACCCATCCCACAGACGAAATACAACCACCATCCAGAAGCCAAACCTCAACAGCACCTCAAACTGCTGCACCCCCCTCGAAACCCCACACAGAGCAAACTGACACATGCCATAAACACATAGCCAGACCACAAACACGGAGCCAAACCAACACCCAGGATGTTACAACACAAAAGAACAATAGGCACACAACCAGCACTTCAGCCACCCAGGAAGTTACAAAACAACTGACTAACCTGCAAACATCAACTCCATCAACCAATCAAGATACTACAACACAGCCAACCAATCCACTTACAGCAACAAAGCCAGCATTCCAGTCCCCCCCACCACCAATATTTATAGAAAAATAATTTTGTCTTCAACACTGCTCTATTGCACTTGATCAGATCAAAGTGAAAGTAAAAGTAAAGTGGCATGTTTGCCAAACTGTCACTTTCTCACCAGGTTCTCACTTTCTATTTTCTATTTTCAAATTGACAAAACAGTGGGAGGAACTAAAAACTAAAAAATTATAATAATGATGAACTATAAGATGCAATATTCAGTCATAACAGCCCATAAAATGGAACTAAAAAAAACAACAGCACACAAGTATTTTAATAGAGCCGAGGTGGCGCAGTGGTTAGAGTGCAGTACTGCAGGCTACTTCAGCTGACTGCTAGCTGCAGTTCGGCAGTTCAAATCTCACCGGCTTAAGGTTGACTCAGCCTTCCATCCTTCCGAGGTGGGTAAAATGATGACCCAGATTGTTGGGGGCAATATGCTGACTCTGTGAACCACTTAGAGAGGGCTGTAAAGCACTGTGAAGTGGTATATAAGTCTATTGCTAGTCCTCCCTCCTTCCCTCCCTCCCATCCATCCATCCATCCATCCATGGTGGCACAGTGGTTAGAATGCAGCATTGCAGGCTAACTCTGCCCACAGTCTGGAGTTCGATCCTGACCAGCTCAAGGTTGACTCAGCCTTCCATCCTTCTGAGGTGGGTAAAATGAGGACCCAGATTGTTGGGGGCAATATGCTGACTCTGTGAACCGCTTAGAGAGGGCTGTAAAGCACTGTAAAGTGGTATATAAATCTAAGTGCTATTGCTATTGCTAATATGCACAAGTGCATCTTGACTTGGCATCATCAAACAATTGTTTGGGTCCTTTGTTCATGATTTATCACAAAGGTTGCTGCAACAGAAAATGTTTACATCCTGGGTCTGAAGATGAAACTCAAGTACTTTGGCCATCTAATGAGAAGGAAGGACTCACTGGAGAAGAGCCTAATGCTGGGAATGATTGAGGGCAAAAGAAGAAGGGTACGACAGAGAATGAAGTGGCTGGATGAAGTCACTGAAGCAGTAGGTGTGAGCTTAAATGGACTCCAGAGGATGGTAGATAACAGGAAGGCCTGGAGGAACGTTGTCCATGGGGTCGCGATGGGTCATACATGACTTCCCAACTAACAACTAACAACTAACAACAACAACAACAACAACAACAACAACAACTGTTTCTTATTTGTATTAAATGTCTATTCAGATTAAACGGTTTGTGACTTATTAAGCTATTTATTTTAAAATAAGGATATACAAGCAATTTTGTTTTGAGAGGTGGCAGTTAAACAAGGTTGAGTCTAGGTAGAATTTGGGTGAAGACCAAGGAAGTCAGTCTGGAAAATAGCAGAAAAAGAATATGACCATAAAACAATAAGACAAAGCCACCTCCCTATTGCTCTCAATAAAAATACACAGATGTCTACCTATACCCTACATTGTTCAGCTTATCTTGAACACTTTTTATGGTAGGAATAGTTTAACATCACTTATAATCTTTGATCCCTCTTCTTCCTCCGCTATGACCTGTGCATAAAATTGGTAACTGAATATTTATAGTACTTTCATGCATCCTGGGATATTTGGAATTGAACTTATCTAAAATGTAACTCCTTCTTCTTGTATAATTTCTTCCCAGGTACAAGGTCATTGCGACATGAACAATCTACCTTACAAGACTGGAATGTAAAGGAGCTACTTGCATATTTTCTGATTTCCTTCTGAATTAAAATATATCTGCTTCTAGTCGTTTGGAAGTAAGTTGTACATTTTCAAAAGGGAGAAAAAAGCTCTTCCTTTCTATTACTTTTAAGGATAGATGTGAAAAATCCCATTAGTGTCAAGCTTGCTGGCAAAGGGCAAATTACAAATGAAATATAGAAGGATGAATTTAATTAAGAACTAAACAACTTCAGATTATTTTATAGAAAGGGTTGTGAAATTGTTAGCCCTTCTTCCACATGAGAACTGTCCCTGATATGGACTGGACCACTAAGATGTCACCATGATTTTAGTCATGAAATGGGATGATTCAGGAAGACGATCAATTTATTGAATCAAACAAATGCCAGATTTGGATTCCAGATCTTTTCAAAACACAGAAGATGCCCAAATGGTGATGGGGGGAAAAGAGTTGTATGTTTGAACTGCAAAGTTCATGGAGCAGGCAAATATTAAGATGTGAGGTCCTTGGTGCTCTCTGAGCTTGATGATTCTCTTGCAAACATTTCATGACCCAATTAGGTAACATTATCAGTGCTAGAATGAGTGGGGTTTATAAAGTGGATGAGATGGAGGAAGACCTTGGTGCTCTCTGGGCTTGATTGTTTTCTTGGAGATGTTTCATCATTCAACTAGGTCAGGGATGGGTTCCAACTTACCTCGCTGCCGGTTCTCTCCCTCCCACGCCGCGTGGGCGCTTTGCGTGCGTGAGCATGCGCAGTAACAAAAAATTCCCAAAAAAATAAATTTTAAAAAAAGCTGAAAAAAAGATGGCGACCACATGCACAGTGCCGGAAGTCAGCTTCTGTGCATGCTCAGAAGGAAAAAAAAAATTTAAATTTTTTTTTTAAATTTTTTTAAAAAAAAATCAAAAAAAAACAAACCCAAAACAGATGGTAGCCCCAACGGACTGGCACTGACCGATCCGGTTCAGTGACATCATTGTGATGTCACCAGCGGGTCACTACCGGTTTGGGCGAACCGGTCTGAACCGGTCTGAACCCACCCCTGAACTAGGTAACATCTTTAGTACTAGAAGGTTTGCTGGGAGGAGGAGGAGGAGGAGGAGGAGATGAAGGACTGCGGGGCTCTTGGTGCTCTCTGAGCTTGATGGTTTTCTTACAGATGTTTTCTTGCAGATGTTTCATGACCAATTAGGTAACATTTTCAGTGCTAGAATGAGTGGGGTTTATAGCATGGATGAGAAGGAGGAAGACCTTGGTGCTCTCTGGGCTTGGTTGTTTTCTTCATCATCAGGTTCATCATCAGGGGTAGTATTCACTTACTTTCCCTACTGCTTCACAAATGTGAGTGCACACGTGCTTGCCGCACATGTGTGCGGCCTTCTGTGCATGCGCTTTGCTCGCGCGTGCGGCTTGCACGCATGTGTGCGGCTTCAAAACATGCCTAAATCGGACAGAATAGCCCCGGGGCAGGTGGGCGGGTGGGCAGGCCCACCCCACCCGCAGGTCGCTACTACTGGTTCGCCTGAACCAGTCCGAACTGGCTGAATACCACCTCTGTTCATCATCCAACTACGCTAAGGAGCTGCTGACACAGTTCTACAGAGGAATTATTGAGTCTGTGAGGAGGAGGAGGAGGAGGAGGAGGAGGAGGAGGAGGAGGAGGAGGAGGAGGAGGAGAGATGAAGGACTATGTGGTTCTTGGTGCTCTCTGAGCTTGGTGGTTTTCTTGCAGATGTTTTCTTCAAGATGTTTTCTTGCAGATGTTTCATGACCCAGCTAGGCAATATAATCAGTATTTGAATGGAGTGGGATCTTTTCTCTTTATAAAAGTTCAATCCTGAGTTACAAATATATATTTTTTTCTATGTTAAGATGTCCTTGGCCTGAAGTCACTTTCTAGAGAATACACCAGCTTGCTCATATACTTTTCTTAACAGCATTTCAAAATATGTTTCGTGTGACTTTATTTATTTTTTAACAGCCTCTCCCCAATCTAACCTGCAGCCCCAGAATTTGCTTAGAATCTCTCTCCCATGTACTGTCCAGAGCCAACTTTGCTTTTTTTTTTAAGATCAACAAAAGTTGCTTTCTCTTATAGATTCAACGAGCATATATGAGAGTTCTAGAGAATAAACCAGAAGGTTGCTAGATCTACGAAAATTAAATGTCAGGCTGCCTGCAATACAATGACAATAATAAACTGACTCTATCTAGAGATATAGGAATATGGGACACTGGGTGTTTTCTAGTAAATATAGCAAAGATTCCATTTGTGCCATGGATTTCAACAGCTTCTCTCTCTGTAAAGCAACTTGATCTGAAAAGAAACAATGCTTTATTCATATCCTTTCAAGATCATGATGCCAACTTTTGAAAGTAAAATGGCACAATTGTGATGATGCAGTTGTGACCCGTTGTCTGCAGTTTGAGGATCGTTTTAAAGGTGGAAGGAGAGTGTTGATGTGTTTGTCTCTCCCACTAATCTCAACTCTACCTTGGACCTCTTTCTTTCTTTCTTTCTTTCTTTCTTTCTTTCTTTCTTTAAAAAGAGATGGAAAATGTTAATCATAGTCTTCATGATATCTAATGTCCTTCTAAGCTCTTCAAGAAGGTTAGAGAGCTTAACTGCTCCCACCTACTGGTAGTAACTCCACAGTCTTCTCAATGGCTCATAGGATTGGCCTTAAATTATATACATATAATTTATATAAAATTGTATTTTTTGGACTATAAGACGCTCTGGACTATAAGACGCACCTAGCTTTTGGGGAGGAAAACAAGGAAAAAAAAATCTGCCTCTGCCTCCCAGCATCCATCCAGTATTCATCTGGCCTGTTTGCTGCGGCCCGTTCGCTGCCGCCGCAGCCCGTTCAACGCCGCGGCCCGTTCACCATGGCCACCCATTCTCCACCACCCATTTGCCATGGCCCATTCACCATAGCCCATTCTCCACCTCTGCTTGTTTGCCACCACCATGCCCCACTTGGTGCAGCCCATTCGTCGTGGCCCATTCGTCACCACCCATTCACCACCGCCACCGTGGCCCGTTCGCTGCTGCCCATTTGGTGTGGCCCATTTGGCGTGGCCCGTTCGCCACTGCCCGTTCGCCGCTGCCCATTCTCCGCCGCTGGTTCACCACCACCACGGCCCATTCGCCACTGCCGGCACACCAACCCTCCTCCTCCCCCTCTGCAATATTCGGAGTATAAGATGCACAGACATTTCCACCCACTTTTTTTGGGGGGGGGGAAGTGTGTCTTATACTCCGAAAAATACGGTATATTTTTTTACCTTTGTCTATCTTGTGCTTTTTGCCACATAAACACCATTTTCGCTGGCAGAGGGTTGCAGGAGCTCCATTTTTGCTGGCAGAGACACCGTGGGCCGGTCCTTCGCTGTTTCCAGGGCAACCCCGCGGGCCAGATCTAAGCACCCCATGGGCCGGATCTGGCCCCTGGGCCTTGAGTTTGACACCCCTGACCTAGACGATTGAGCATCTCCATAGACATTTATGATTTGGAGGCATTGCTTCATGATAGTTGGGTACTGTTTGAAGGAAACATTTCAGGAGATATTATTGAGCTGCTCCAGCTCACTTTATTGTGAATTCCAAATGAAGCCCTCTCATAAAGCTCGTAAAAGTGCAGCATTCCTCTCTTATTAGTTAACTTAGGTCATTTAATATCCAGCCTGTTATTATCAATTTATCAATCTAGTTCAGAGCAGCTAATTTTAGCGAACGTTCCCAAGGCTAAAATGAAAAAATTAAAAAAAAAAAATCATTCTGTGACCTGTTGTTTCATTAAACCTCAGCTGTAATTAGATCAACCTGAAATCATCTTAAGGAGTAATTAAGCCAAAGAACATTTGCAATATTATTCCTGGCTTCCTCTTGTCTTCCAAGCTGGGCCCTACAGCAATGGATTAATGAGAGGCTGTGGGTGTGGCCTCTCGCTGTCACTCAACGCCAGTTCAAACCAGCCACAGAGAAAGGAAACTGAAAAAATTGTTCTGTTCAGGTCCGTGATAAAGGATGCTCCTTTGATTTAACCCCAAATTCACCTAAAGATCACCTGAGATACTTGGAATTGTCTTCTACAGATAATCCTTGACTTGTGACAATTCGTTTATTGAAAGTTACTGTTGTGACCCAGCACGGCAAGCCCCCAGGAAATGACACACACACACACTGTTTGCAAAAACAAAGAAGACTTTACCACTAATAATGCAGCTGAGTAGTAAGTTTGCTAAAGTTTTTCCAAGACAGTTCTTGTTGAGAATCAAAGAACACTTTGGCCAGGAGTCAAAATACAAAAATGCAAACAGGTCATTAAGTCCCGAATTATCTTCACTTACTGGAGTTGGCCAAGAGCCCGGACTGGAGTAATTCCAACTAATATATCCAAAGTTCTGACATCAGCCAGGAAAATAATTGCTTTGTCTCCAGCGACGGTTTCAGCTTTTCTGAATCCTTAAGACTCCTCCTCTTCACTGGAGTCACTTCACTCCTGCTGGGGAGGTGCAGAAGGCCCTGGTTGAGTCTCGTCCTCTGGCCCTGCGTTCTCTTCGGTCTCGGACTCAGGTGCCTGAGATACAGGATGATATTGCCACCCCATGGTCGGTTCTTGGTCTTCCGGATCCATGAGCAGCTGCACGGGACTCGGGCAAGCCACAACAGTTACAACAACACTGAAAAATGTGACATTTTTCACAGTTATGACCTTGAAACATCCCCATAATCATGTGATCCAAATGCTTGGCAATTGGTTCATATTTATGACGGTTGCTGTCATAAACCAGATTCATTGAACAACCAGGTTCCTGCAGTGATTCACTTAACAACTCTAGCAAGAAAGGCCGTAAAAGGGGATAAAACTCACTTAACAAATGTCTTACTTAACAACAGAAATTTTGGGCTCAATTGTGGTCATAAGTGGAGGACTACCTGTACTGGGAGGGGGAATTTATGAAGAACAGGCAATTAGTGTAAATGGGAACAATTTGCACAACACAAGATGTTCCACGCTTCAGCCAATTGCGTTAATATGCCTGTAAAGAAAGCTTACAGGGAAATCATTTTGGGTCTTAAGGTTCCAAAGTACCAACAGCAGTCTTCACCATATGTTAATAAAATGTCTTGTTTTCGTACTAAATAATCTCAAAATGCCTTGAGAACTCCTCAAATATACCAACAGAGATGGAATGTATGGGTTCCAGATTTGTTCCTTGTATCAACTTGCAACTTTCTCTTGCAAATAAATACTCATAAGCGTTTTGGAATCCTTTCCTTGAAGAATACTATGGGGGAAAAAATTTAAGGGAGGACCCAAGCATTGAATAAAACAATTACATTTATGTAGCAAGGAATAGAATTCCTAATATATATTTTTTGAAAGCTAGAACTGTAGCATACCAAGCGAGATGTTAGATTCAAATATTCTTCTTGATTTCATATGATGCACATTTTAATCTATTTTGTATCATTAGTGTCTTTATGGGTTTTTTTTTCTTTTCTTTTCAATTTCCATTCATGAGGCATCATTATTCAGTTTCATGGAGAGGTAACTCAAGATTCTGGTCATCAGTGAAATAAAAAGTAATGGCCGCTTTTACAGAATAAGCTGATCATAATTGTCACGTTACTTGGAAAGTGATCACCAACATTTCAACAAGGTTGACATTTAATGTGACAGTAATTTTCCTTTCTTCTGCTGAGTGAGTTATGCCAAATGATGGACAATTTACTTTCCTATTTCTCTTGAAAGGTGTGGGTGGGCATAGGTGCGGACAATTTATCTTCTAAAAAGATTCATGAATAGTTGTTGCTTAAAACAGTCCTTGCAATTGTTTTTTTCCCTCCCATTTCACATTCATTAAATAAACAAAAGTATTATGGAATTTTGATGATGCATTGAAAATACAGGGCAGAATCCAGGCAGAAGTACAAAATTAACATCTCATTAATTTCAGTGGCAGAGTTCACATTTGCTTGAATCAGTTCTGTCAAATTCAAAGCAGCATAAACTGGCTTAACTTTGTTTGGAGTAAACTTGGGATTTTAAAGCTACAGGGACAGTGTGTTAAATGATGAGGATGAGGATGAGGATGAGGATGAGGATGAGGATGAGGATATGATGATGATGATTGATCATCGCACAGTCAGCCAGATATTCAGACGGAGTTTGGCATTTTTATCTCCCTATTGAGTCCTTACCAAGGACCTGGGATAGGCATATCTGGATGTTTGATGGTGTTACATACATTGACGCAGGATGGAAGCTGTTCCAAGTAAAGCTGCCTTTTGCAATTGACTGATGGCAAATTTGTCAATGCCAATGGTGTTCAAGTGGTGCTTGTTAGGGATCTGTCTATTATCTAACTAGTTGGGTTGGCAATATATAAACCAACAATGTATGTTTGTGGTTTTAAAACATAATCACTGTATTGCATCATACTATATTCCGATTGGTTGGTTATGTTGCAAATGACCATAAGAGGGAGCTAGAGATTATAGTCTGTCTCTCTGACTATCGGACTCTCTGTCGCTCTCTGAGATTCCTTGTTGTATATTTACTGTGCTTATATTTTCGATATTATTGTTTACTGTGAATAACAAAGACGACCGGTAAGAAGACTTTGAAACTTGGACTGTTATTCTGACTATTTACTGGTTAACCGTGTATGACTTGGACTGTTTATTGGACTGTGCTATTTCGTAGAATTACATTTTAACAACAAATCAGTGTATCTATGTGGTTGACTATTTATTCACAACTACTCTCATAAACGTTTTTCCATGTGCACATCCTTGTTTCTCAAGGGTTACTCTGCACATACCTTAACAGTGCTCCAGTTGTTTTGGGATTGATCCAAGGCACCTATTACTATTGGTACCTCCCTTGCTTGTCTTTGCCACAGCTACATAAATATTTCTATTTGTAGGTCTTTGCATTTTGTTATCTTCTCCAGTTCGTTCTCTTCTATTCTGCTGTCCCCAGGCACTGACACATTATTATTATTATTATTATTATTATTATTATTATTATTATTATTATTATTATTATTATTATTATTATTATTATTATTATTATTATTATTATTTCATACCTATATAGGTAAAGGCAAAAAGCAGGTTATGTCTTCCTCTTCCTCTTCCTCTCTCTTTTATTCATTAAACATGAAACTCAGTCAACGGAACATTCAAAAATGCATCACAAATACCATTGACTGGTGCTAATGGTTGATACGGATTGCTGCCAGCATCCTAGGTATCAACCAAGTACCTTCTTCAGATGTACGATGTTCTGAGTAGCACAGTTTTTTTGCAGTTCCGCTGGTGTTATTGCAGGAAGCTGCAATTTCTTGATGTATTTTATAAAATTCTTGGACATGGTACCAAGTGCCCCGATGACAATGGGTATCACTGTTACATGTTTCATCCATAATCGCATAGTTTCGATGGCCAGGTCACGATATTTTGTGATTTTTTCCAGTTCTTTTTCTTCGACTCTGGCATCTCCTGGTACCGCGATATCAATAAATTGTACATTTCGATTTTTGACAACTGTGATATCTGGCATGTTGTGTTCCAAATGACGATCCGTCTCTATTCAAAAGTCCCACAGATCTTCACCTTCTCATTTTTGATAACTTTTTCCACTTTATGTTCCCATGACTTTTTGGATACAGGTAAATCATATATTACCATTTATACTCCTTGCAGACAGCTGGTTATTTGCATTCTTTTAAAGAGTGGTTGAGGCCACTTGGAGGTTTATCTGTGTCCTCAGGGTCACCTGAGTGGCGCAAATGGGTGTGGAGTCTTCTTGGAACTGCTGAAAGGACTGTGTTGTAGACTGGAGATAGATGATGATGTATCTCTCTCCCTCTGTTGAGAGAGGACTGTTCAATGTTGACATAGATGGCCTCTATGAGAACCTCCACAGACACATTTCTGTTAGATTGTGTGGATCTTCTCTAGAGAAGGTTGTAATGCTGGACAAGGTAGAAAGGAAGAGGAGAGGATGATCAGCAGCCAAATGGATAGAGTCAGTTACAATGGCAATGGGCACACTATTGGAAAACCTGAAAGAATATATTGTCATGGAGAAGAAAAATATCTATATGGTCACAAGTGTTGACCCTGACTTGATGGCACATAATGAATACTTAATCAATATTAATTTGGCATGTCCATAGCACCTTAAACTGTAACAGAGAATGGGTTCGTACTCCTTTCTCACTCTCTTTGTTTCTATTCCATTCTTCAAATTAATAAAGCTTGGAAGAACTGGTAAAATAAGGTGATCAGAAACCTACAATAGTCTCCCAGAAATTTAAAAGAGATAATCCATTATTAGTCCAGCTCCACTTAATACATAGCAATGTACAAGTGGTACCATGTTAAATCCAACTGCTTTGAAAAACAATCAACACTATCAACATCTCAAATTTTAGATCATCTGGAATGTATTCCAATCTTTTCAGATTCACATGCATCCAAGTTTCTCAATCAAATGCCTGGCCTTGTCTAAGCTCAACAACCATTCTAAAGTTAATTAGGTTAAACTAAGGTAAGGACGCTGAGCTTGTTGATCAGAAAGGTCAGCAGTTCGGCGGTTCGAATCCCTAGCGCCACGTAACAGAGTGAGCTCCCGTTACTTGTCCAGCTTCTGCCAACCTAGCAGTTCGAAAGCATGTAAAAATGCAAGTAGAAAAATAGGGAGCCGCATAACGGAGTGAGTTCCTGTTACTTGCCCCAGCTTCTGCCAACCTAGCAGTTCGAAAGCATGTAAAAAGGCAAGTAGAAAAATAGGGACCACCTTTGGTGGGAAGGTAACAGCATTCCGTGCACCTTCGGCATTTAGTCATGCCGGCCACATGACCATGGAGACGTCTTCAGACAGCGCTGGCTCTTCGGCTTTGAAACGGAGATGAGCACTGCCCCCTAGATTCGGGAACGACTAGCACATATGTGCGATGGGGAACCTTTACTTTTACCTAAGGTAAGGTAAAGGTTGGTTTTGGGGAGACTTGGATAGAAAGGAGCAGTGAATCCTAGATTTGCAGACTACCTTGGCAAGATGACAAAAATCCTGGAATAAGGATATGGTTAATAAGGGCCATCTTCTTTTGCATGGACTTAAATCAAATAGTTCTATTGTTGTTAGTCCTAGAAGCAAGATTGGACAATGGTGTGTTGCCTTGCAAAGTATGGGAATTCATTCAGCCCTGCCTCTTATGTGCTGTACTGAATGTTAAAACCAATCATATGTTGGCAGATATTCAATCTTCGATGAGTTACTGTTTCATTTGATAGGAAAGAGATTTATGCTGAAATTTACTGTATGTAGATTGAAAAAAGAAATGTGTTTTACGGAAGTTGAAACTGATTATGATTATACAAGCAATAAAAAAAGGCTTGGCATTCAAAGAAATATGCCATCAGCAGACATGTAGAAATAAACCACATTTTCACATCGTTCAAAAGAGACAATAATAGAGGCTATGAAGGAAACAAAAAGACCAGACGACATCCTCTCCAATAACCAACACCCACATAAGCAGGAATTAACACCAGACAAATAATCAACGAGAAATAGGAAGCAAACCCCACACTCATGAACACTGATAATATTACCAAATTGGGTAATGAAATGTCTGCAAGCAAACAACCAAGATCAGAGACCACCAAAGACCCCCCCACAGTTCAACCCTGAGCTATTTACATTCTCTTCTATTGGAAACAGATTATTGCTGTCATGTCTTCCATGACGAAAGTGTGAGATGGTAAACCAAGTCCTGCCAACATTTACAGAATTAACAGATTAGACACATAAATTCTAATCCCAGGAAATGGGAATTTCTTTCTACCTTCTCAGAAATGGAGGCATATGTTTAATATCTTCCGAAGCTAAAGCATAATCAAGAGGTGGGTTGCTTCAACTCAGTTTTTCTTTTTCAGTTAAAATAAAAACAGAATTATAAGAATGATCAAGATCGTGTGAAGTGTTAATGCCACTTTATAATGCCTTGGTAAGGCCACACTTGGAATATTGCATCCAGTTTTGGTCGCCACGATCTAAAAAGATGTTGAGACTCTAGAAAGAGTGCAGAGAAGAGCAACAAAGATGATTAGGGGACTGGAGGCTAAAACATATGAAGAACAGTTACTGGAATTGGGTACATCTAGTTTAATTAAAAGAAGGAGTAGGGGTGACATGATAGCAGTCTTCCAATAACTCAGGGGCTGCCATAAAGAAGAGGGAGTGAAGCTATTCTCCAAAGCACCTGAGGGCAGCACAAGAAGCAATGGGTGGAAACCAATCAAGTAGAGAAGCAACCTAGAACTAAGGAGAAATTTCCTGACAGTTAGAACAATTAATAAGTGGAACAACTTGCCTCCAGAAGTTGTAAATGCTCCAACACTGGAAGTTTTTAAGAAGAGATTAGATAACCATTGGTCTGAAATGGTATAGGGCAGTGATGGCTAACCTTTTCTGGACCGAGTGCCCAAAGCGTGCGCACCCGAACCCCCAAAATGTAATGTGTGTGCACCCCCCACATGTGCCCCATTCCCATGCATGCGTGTGCAGCCCCTGTGCATGCACCCCACCCCCGCACATGCACGTGCCCCCCGCACACACACCCCGCATGCATGCATGCCCCCCACATGTGCCCTACCCTCATTCATGCATGCCCGCCCCCCAAGCCCCTCCCCCACGCATGCATGTCAGAGACCCGAAGATCAGCTGGCCGGTGGGAGGCACGCGCACATGCGTGGCAAAGTTGAATTGGGGTGACGGCTTGCATGCCCACAGAGAGGTCGCTGCGTGCCACCTCTGGCACGTGTGCCATAGGTTCGCCATCACAGGTATAGGGTTTCCTGCCTAAGCAGGGGGTTGGACTAGAAAACCTCCAAGGTCCCTTCCAACTCTGTTATTGTATTCTATAAGTGGTGGAATTTATCTGCAGCCTCTCATGTACAGCCTCTCATTTTCGCCCAGAGTCCTTCGGGAGTTGGGCGGCATATAAATTTTATAAAATAAATAAATAAAATAAATACAATCAATATATTCGGATTTGTGGAGTCCCTGGTCCTCTTTGAGCTTGGTTGTTTTTTGCAGATGTTTTATTACCAAACTAGGTAACATCATCAGTGGTAGAAGGGAGTGAGCTTTGCTCTCATTTTCTATACTGGAGGCTTGCCTTCTCAGTGTTGGTGGAAGCGTTCTTGGTGGTTCCTTGATGAGACTGTTGTTTACTGTTAACTTCTTTGTCTGAGTTGGTAGTTCCTTGATTGGGATATTGTTTACTTGTTGATTGTTGGTGCTGTCTACAATGCCTTTAGAATCTGAATGAACAGTGAAATAATATAATATAACAATACAATAAATTTTGTAATAAAAATGGTGACAGTTCACAAAGATTACTAGGTGCAAATAGAAGTACACATTATTTCCATAGCAAGGAAGATAAAGCAGGAATGGTTAAATCGATTATTTTATTCAAAGAGGAAAGTATGTTCTTATTTGGATATCACTTCTGGAATTTGTGCGGTTGTGAAGAAAAAATATATATGAAACTTTGACCTTGGTTTTGTTGATTGGAAAGATTTGGTGTTCTAGGAATGGCTAGTTATATATTAATGTGTAAAAGCAAAAAGTTAAAATTGGAATGTGTTTATCTTGTACTGTGCTAAGAGTTAGAAGTCAATGCCCCCTTTTCTCCCTTTTTGTCTCCCCCCTTATATCTCACACCCCCTTTTCCCTGCTCCCTTTCCCTCCCTTAATTTCCTATTTGTTTTTCTTTTCTTCTTTGTATTTTATATAATAAAATAAAAATGATAAATGTATGTTGTCATGTATGCTTTTGTTTTTGTTTTGTTTTTAAAGTTCTTCTTGGAAGCATTAACTGTCAACGACTTCTTCAGCTTCAACCTCAATAATACATGGGCAAACAATCGATGCAAACTCAAGGTAAACCGCTCCAAACTTGATTGCAGAAAATACAACTTCAGCAACAGAGTGGTCAACGCCTGGAATGCTCTACCCGACTCAGTTGTTACATCCTCTAACCCTCGCAGCTTCAACCTCAACCTGTCTACCGTGGACCTCACCCCGTTCCTAAGAGGTCCATAAAGGGGGCATGCATAAGCGTACCAGCGTGCCTACCGTCCCTGTCCTACTGTCCCCATTTATTTGTATTCATTTCTTTCATTCATATCCATGTTTATATTTATACCTGCTATCTTGTACATGTTTGACAAACTAAATAAATACAAATACAAATACATTTATAACATGGCATAGTCACAACATTTTTACCCTAGGAAGAATGTGACTTGTTAAGGCATATCAGTGACTCCGTACTTTCTTCCCATTATTAATTTTCCCTTTCCTCAAAGTTCCTTTTCTGCTCTTGGTTGCTGTTTATTTTCCTTGATAGGCTCCTTCTGCTGATCTTGCACCTTGAGAGGTAACTAAAGAACTGACAAGGGAGACTGCTCTCTTTAAAGAGACGTTTCTGTTATCCCACATTAAAGCAGCAGAAAAGAAGAACTCTTAATGAATTAGCACACGGGCTGTTTGGAAATCAACTGAACTGCAGACTTAAAGCATGTGAACTTGATTGCCACGGGACATTATTAGTGGACGCTAGGAATGAAAGCTGCCCATATTAAATTGGTACATTGATTCAACTAATTCAGCCTTTTCCAGGCTGATCCAAATGAGACGAGACTCCAGCTTCTAGGTAAGGTAGAGATTATGGCTGTTGTTAATATTAAAAGTTGTGGAAGATGCCAGGAAGAGAAGGCTTACTCCAGTGGTGAAATCCAATTTTTTTTACTACCGGTTCTGTGGGCGTGGCTTGGTGGGCGTGGCAGGGAAAGGATACTGCAAAATCTCCATTCCCTCCCCACTCCTGGGGGAAGGATATTGCAAAATCCCCATTCCCTCCCCACTCCAGGGGAAGGATACTGCAAAATCTCCATTCCCACCCCACTCCTGGGGGAAGGATATTGCAAAATCTCCATTCCCACCCCACTCCTGGGCCAGCCAGAGGTGGTATTTGCCGGTTCGCCGAACTACTCAAAATTTCCTCTACCAGTTCTCCAGAACCTGTCAGAACCTGCTGGATTTCACCCCTGGCTTACTCCATGAAGAAAAGAGATGGTACTATATACAATGGCCTCACTTCCAATATTCCCATTTGTGTTATGAAGTAGTTATATAGAACTGGATGAATGGAATTTAGGGGTCTTTGGTGCTCTTTGGGTTAGGTTGTTTTCTTGCTGACCCAAAACAAGGTAACATAATCAGTGGTTAGTACAGTGCTAGACTAATCAGACCAGAGGTGGGTTCCTCCTGGTTCAGACCGGTTCGCCCAAACTGATAGCAACCTGCTGGTGACATCACGGAGCTGGTTCTGTCGGTGCTGGTCCATGGACGGTACCATCTTTTTTTTTGGATTTTTTTTTAAAAAACATGTTTGGAATTTTTTTAAAAAATTTTTTCTTCTGTGCATGCACAGAAGCTGAGTTGCCAGCACTGCGCATGCGCCGCCATCTTGTTTTCAGCTTTTTTTGGGGGGGGGGGATTTTTTTGGAATTTTCAGCACTGCGCATGCGCCCAGTAACTAATATGTTGGCTGTTTTAGCTATATTTCACTGCAATGGCAAGGTTGCCCTTTGCAGCAATTTGCTTGCTGAATTCTGGACTAACTGGAACTTCTGGATCATCCTCAGAAATGAATGAATGAATGAATGAATGAATGAATGAATGAATGACAAATCACACAAGAGTTTGAACATGGCCAGGTTTCAAGAACATTTGTTTGAAGATCTTTGGAAGCCTCTGGATGCTATGTTTGGGACTCAGGAATTCTTTGCACAACAAATCCTTGTTTTTCTACTCACACTTGGCCAATAAAGTATTCTATTATAATGTCACAAACCACCCCTTTGGATTCTAAACCTTTATCCCTCCTCCCATTAGATCCACCTTGGTCAATAAGGAAAACTGAGCAAAACCAAATCCCTTTTGAAAGAGTCAGAGCAACTTTTGAGTCTTACAATTTGTTAGGATAAATATATTAAAATTAACAAGGGAAGTGGTTTGATGCAAACGAAGAAAACAAAACTGTACAATGTTCATTAGCCCAATGTAAACTATTCTGAATCAGTGTCTTTTTTCCAGTGCCTTGGGAATATTCTTTTTAAACTTTGCTTCTAGATAGCCTTTTAATTGCTGTGATTGAAGTGAAACCTTTCAGCTGGTAAAACAAATTCGCTTTTGATTCATCAGATATTCACTAAAAGCTCCGAGTTCATAATCATAATAATGTTGCATATTGTATAAGAAAAAAAAAAGAATACTGTTCCCTAAAGATTAAATTGAAAATAAATGTATCATTTTAGCTTAAGCGATTTAGCATAAATATTTAACTTAAGTTGCACATTAATGGCACTAATGAGTGGCATTATTTAAATAAAAGTAATACTTGCCATCATTTTAACATTTTATATATGCAACTTCAGAGAAGCGGTAAATGTGTAACTTCAGCTAAATATTTTCTTTTGATTGCTTTATTCTGCATTATTTATTGTATACTAAACTACTCTACAGAGCCAAAATATTGTGACATTTTTCATTATTATTATTATTATTATTATTATTATTATTATTATTATTATTATTATTATTATTATTATTATTATTATTATTATTATTATTATTATTA
>QLTV01001125.1:234129-244129 GCA_003457575.1 Thermophis baileyi
CTTTCTAGGAGCCCGGGGAAGGCGAAAACGGCCTCCCCCCCCCCGGAGGCCCTCCGGAGGCCAGAAATGGCCCGTTTCAAGTTGGGACCTGAGCTCGCGTGCCCACCGATATGGCTCCGCGTGCCACTTCTGGCACGCGTGCCATAGGTTCGCCATCACGGCTCTATGGCAAGGGGCGGGTTTTCCAGTCGGCTCCACAATTGATAGGGCTTTCGGTTAGGACAGGTAGAGGAAAAAGGACACCACACTAGGAGGAGACTCTATGGTGGGGGGGAACTGGACTTCTGGTCGGCTCCAGAATTGAACGGGGGGCTTCCGGTTAGGACCTTTGTGGCTCTTTGAGGGTTTAAGGTTGCCAACCCCTGCACTAAGTGATACTATTTGACAGAAAGAACCTGCAGCATGTTCATGTTGCCAGCTCTGGTGGGACAGGCAGTGGTGGTATTCTGCCGGTTCAGACCGGTTCGCCCGAACCGGTAGCGGCGACTGCGGGTGGGCCGCCCACCCACCCACCCGCCTGGATGTAATGCCATCCTATTTAGCCACGTTTTTGAGACTGGGCACATGCACGGAAGGTGCACGCACGTGTAAAGCATTTGCAAACCGGTAGGGAAGGTAAGTGAATACCACCCCTGCAGTAATCCCTGAAAACCTGTAGCTCCAGCACTAACAGGGTCTTCTTCTAGGCAGGGCTTTAAAGCTGACAACCAACATCTTGAATTGCACCTGGAAGTCCACTGAGATCCAAAGTGCCTCTCATAGTACTGTTGGTACATGGATGTACCCAGACTGCACACACCACCATATTGGTGTAGTTCAACATTCTCATTGTGCAGGTAGCCCTTGACTTATGACCACAATTGAGCCCAAAATGTCTGTCGTTAAGTGAAACATTTGTTAAGTGACTTTTGCCCCATTTTACAACTTTTCTTGCCCCAGTTGTTAAGTGAATCACTGCAGTTGATAACTTAGTAACCCGGTTGTTAAGTGAATCTGGCTTTCCCCATTTGACTTTGCTCGTCAGAAGGTCGCAAAAGGGGATCACACGACCCCAAGACACTGCAACTGTCAAAAGGATGAACCCGTTGCCAAGTATCTGAATTTTGATCACATGATCATAGGGATGCTACCAACGTTGTAAGCGTGAAAAATGCTCATAAGTAGCTTTTTATTCGAGGTCTACCTGTACACCTCAGAATTCTATGTTGAGCAAAAGGTTCCATCCATTTTAGTATTCATAAAGGAAGGCATCTTCAACCCTGAGCTCACACAGAAAGAGGAGTACAACCATGGCCAGCCCTTCATCTATAGTTTCTCCAGGAAATCAGAAATGCTTGTATCTCTTAATTGAGATACAAGCTCTTCCCTACCACTTGTATACATAAACCAGGGGTGAAATCCAGCAGGTTCTGACAGGTTCTGGAGAACCGGTAGTGGAAATTTTGAGTAGTTCGGAGAACCGGTAGTGGAAATTTTGAGTAGTTTGGAGAACCGGCAAATACCACCTCTGGCTGGCCCCAGAGTGGAGTGGGAATGGAGATTTTGCAGTATCCTTCCCCTGGGGTGGGGTGGGTATGGGGATTTTGCAGTATCTTTCCCCTGGAGTGGGGTGGGAATGGAGATTTTGCAGTATCCTTCCTTCAGGAGTGGGGTGGGAATGGAGATTTTGCAGTATCCTTCCCCCTGGAGTGGGGTGGGGATGGAGATTTTGCAGTATCCTTCCCCCTGGAGTGGGGTGGGAATGGAGATTTTGCAGTATCCTTACCCTGGAGTGGGGTGGGAATGGAGATTTTGCAGTATCCTTCCCTTGCCATGCCCACCAAGCCACACCACGCCCACCAAGCCACGCCCACAGAACCAGTAATAAAAAAATTTGGATTTCACCACTGACATAAACACTTATTTCTACACAGGGCATTTCACTGAATAAACCCATTTCAGGATTGGGGGCGTAGCATAATGTATATAAATATATATAAATATACTAAATAAATCAAATGCAACATGACAGTGCAAAGGTCTACTGCAGAGATCCCTGATTTTGGCAACTTTAATACACTTCAGAAGTGTATTCAGAAGCCTTCAGAAGTTATGGGGGGGGGTTCCCATCACTGGAGGCTTTCAAGAAGAGACTGCTACTTGTCTGAAATGGTATAGACCACGGGTGTCAAACTCGCTGCATCACGTTGCGGTCACGTGACATTTCGTGACATTTTCCCCATTCATGGAGCTGGGGTGGGTGTGGCCTGAGTGTGACATATCCAACCCACGGGCCGCCAGTTTGACCCTCCTGGTATAGGCTCTCCTGCTTGCGCAGGGAGTTGGACTAGATGACCTCCAAGGTCCCTTCCCGTTCTGTTATTCTGTTCTATATGCTGGCTGGGGAATTCTGGAAGATGAAGTCCACACATTTTACAGTTGCCAAGATTGGGGAGCCCTGGTCTACCACATTCACATTCGAAAGCACCCTTTAGAAAATATTCCCATATCCTTCCCTCGAATCTGTCAGAGTTTGCAGTGATCCAACCAGCACACATAAATAATTCAGCAGGATTCATTTATAGAAGAAACTTCTTTATATACAATAATATAAAGTATGATGCATGTATACAATACCCCTGCAGCAGAAGCCAGAACCAGAACTCAGAATCCAGAAGCACAGAATACAGAATCACGGAAGCTGTAATCCAAGGACAAACTAACTCTTATATACAGACCAGTTAAGCTAAGCCACGCCCAGGCTCCGAGCCGTCTCCCATGGCTCACAACAAATCCTGTTTCTTAGTCACCAAACAGTTCCCATTGGCTGACTTGTTGTTATGGCTATCCCAGCTCATAATTTCTTATACACTGACAGAATCTGAAGGACTCATTAACTTAATCAAGCTTTGGCTATCCTGCTGCTTCTGACTTGTGGCATGAAAACAAGGTCAACTTCCTTGAGTCCATGTAGTTTTTTTTTCAGCAGTAACATGGTAAAAGCTCATCGTTGTCTCCTTTGGAATCTTTTTAGGTTTCCAATCTAGACTACTGCTCTGAGATTTCACATTAAGTTTTGATCCGTTCCCAGTTTATTTAACATCCATGCACTTTGATCAGAAGATAGGCTTATTCTGGAGACTGAATTTGCTTTATTTAACTAAACAGCAATTGACAAGAGATGATATTAAGAAACAAACATGGATATTTGTCCCAGAACGTTCTATTTATTATTTCTTGGGATGATTTGGGATAGATAAGATGCCATGGTACATTTTCTACGAGCGGATTACAATAACAGCTTGTTAACGTAAGAGTTTTGTTAATTTTGTTCTGTTTTACTATTATTGTTCTTCTTGTTCACTGTTTTGTTATTAATATAACATAAAGAAGACAAGTCAACAAGTTGCAAATAGTTTTAGTAGTTTAACAATTTGGGAGGGCCTGTTTTGCAAGGTGTGGGAAGTAATGCTTTTAGTAATATACTTATTAGTATTCAACTAGAGGGAATAGGTAAAGGTGAAGGTTCCCCCATACATGCGTGCTAGTCGTTCCCAACTCTAGGGGGCAGTGCTCATCTCCGTTTCAAAGCCGAAGAGCCAGCGCTGTCCGAAGACTTCTCCGTGGTCATGTGGCCGGCATGACTAAACGCCGAAGGCGCATGGAACGCTGTTACCTTCCCACCAAAGGTGGTCCCTATTTTTCTACTTGCATTTTTTACGTGCTTTCGAACTGCTAGGTTGGCAGAAACTGGGACAAGTAATGGGAGCTCACCCCGTTACACGGCACTAGGGATTCAAACCGCTGAACTGCCGACCTTCTGATCGACAAGCTCAGCATCTTAGCCACTGAGCCACGGCATCCCTTACCACCGCATCCCTTGGAAGCCACCGTGTTCCTTGGAATAATATGTGTATAATGTGTTTTTTTTAAAATGCACCTTTTTAAGGCTTTGATTGTTTTGTGTTTTGTGTTTTTTTTCTTTTTTGTCTTCTTGGATTTATTTATTTTTTTTGAGTTTTGTATTTTATATTTTAACTTTGTGTTTATATATATATATATATATATAAAATAAAAATTAGATCCACGAAGATAATCTCTCAAGATCACTGTAAACATCTCTATTAGACAACCCGAGAAATACTAGATCACTGTTACTAAGACAAACTTCAAGTTATGATTTTGTAAGTCTTCATTGCTTCCATAATTGGCAGAAAAATTATTTTCATAAACCCCCTTAAAAATCCATCCTTCTCTAACACAGTATGCCAACTGTTGCCACCCTGACCCCGAATGTAATAATATCTCCCCAAATTTAAATTGCTTAACTTCCGTGACCTCACTTCCTCAAAATGAATAAAATCCTTTGGTTTCTTCCCATACAATTGTATAAGCACCCTGAAAAGAGACGAATCTTCAAAAATCTTTCTATCTTCCTGAACCAAACTGAAAGAATTGGGTTTCTAAATTCCTGTGTTGTGATACAGCTGAGTGAAATCAATGGATGTGCCATAGATTAGTAGAATCTGCTACAGCATTCCAAGAGAGTGGACTGAAGAGATTTTAGCTAGGATCTTCAGGGTGCTTAGTAAAAACATTTTTTTTCCATTTTTCATGTGATATTTGGCAAGATACCATATAAAGCATAAAATAAAGACATCACTTCATGCAGAAAGAATATTAGAATTTATTTCTCCAAATGCTCTGAATAAACCCGACACTTTCCATGTACCTGTTTCAGGAGCTTATTCAGAGGTGGGTTTCAGCAGGTTCTGACCAGTTCTGGAGAACCGGTAGCGGAAATTTTGAGTAGTTCAGAGAACCGGTAAATACCACCTCTGACTGGTCCCGCCCCCATCTATTCTCTGCCTCCCGAGTCCCAGCTGATCGGGAGGAAATGGGGATTTTGCAGTAACCTTCCCCTGGAGTGGGGAGGGAATGGAGATTTTGCAGTATCCTTCCCCTGGAGTGGGGAGGGAATGCAGATTTTACAGTATCCTTCCCCTGCCATGCCCACCAAGCCATGCCCACAAAGCCACGCCCACCAAGTCATGCCCACAGAACCAGTAGTAAAAAAATTGAAACCCACCACTGAGCTTATTGGAAGGCGTATGTTATTCTCTGAAACTAAATCCACAGAAGAGTTGTTCTCATGCAAGAACTATGTGTTAAGGAACTGCTATTGTTTTCTTAGAAGCAAGGATTTATAATTGTGAGCCATGGTGGTGCAGTGGTTAGAGTGCAGTACTGCAGGCTACTTCTGCTGACTGCTGGCAGCCTGCAATTTGGCAGTTCAAATCTCACCAGGCTCAAGATTGACTCAGCTTTCTATCCTTCCGAGGTGGGTAAAATGAGGACCCAGATTGTTGGGGGCAATACACTGACTCTGTAAACCGCTTAGAGAGGGCTGTAAAGCACTATAAAGCGGTATATAAGTCTAAGTGCTATTGCTATTGTAGGAAAAAGGTCAAGTAAACAGCATATTTTCAGCCTTAAAGATTGCACCTATTTTTTCCTCCCTTTTTTTTTAAAAAAAATAGAAACTGATAGCCCAAGTTATGATTCATCCTTTCTCAAATGTATTAAGACTGATTGCTAAGTAACAATGACTTTGGGTTTTACGGCATTAAACATCTTGGTTATAGACTGAAATATATAATCATTTTTTTAAAATGAATATTTTACCAGGAAGGTTTGGTTAATTTTAATTCTGTGAGGTATTCTATGGTTTACGCACATCTACACACTGTATGAAAATTCATTTTCTTTGCTTCAGGAAAACACTTTCGTACTTAGCATATGAAATGACTCTAGCTCAGCTTCAGGTCTTTACAAGAAAAATGATTTAAACATTTTGGCAAGAGTCCGGTAGGGAATCTGTCACTGTGCTGTTTTATAGTTAATGCAATTACACATTGCTATTGTTAATTGGCTATGTAAGACAACCTGAGTAAGACTAAGCAAGCCTTATTTTGTATTCATTTTATGTGCATTGCAAAGATGAACAAAAATAGGGAGGAACAGGACTGAGATGGTATTAGTCTGGAACAAAATCTTCAAATGTTGAAAATTATGGAACAGGTCAATATTAGTTCTAAATTGAAACTATTCAATTTCTCCTCTCTTTGTCTCTTTCCTTTTTTTTCAATTACATTTTCAACAGGAAATTACGGCACAGGTCAATATTAGTTCTAAGTTGGAAATATTCCATTTCTCCCCTCTCTCTTCATTTTTCAATTACATTTTCAATAGTGGAAGAAACGTTTTACATTTCTTATGTTCTCCTTGGCATCTGAAACCGAGTCCCATTTTAACATATGAAAAATATAGAGTAGTAATAAAGCTGTTCTGTACTGCAGAACTTTTTTTTAAAGAACATACAACTTAATTTTCAAACAATGAGTTAGGTTAGGAACACATGCAGTCCTCATTATTTTTTTGTTGTCTTTCTCATGGATGTATGGGCAATTCAAAAGGTGAGAGTTGACAAGTTCTGTTAAACCAACATTACTCAAATCTCCTCCTTTCCCCCCCCCCAAGAAGCCCATACCAGGGGCGGTTCGCCTGAACCAGTAGCAGAAATCGCCCCAGCTCTATGCTATCCTATTTGTGCACATTTTTGAGGCCGGGCGCCAGAGGTGGGATTCAGCAGTTTCTGACCAGTTCTGGAGAACCAGTAGCAGAAATTTTGAGTAGTTTGGAGAACCGGTAAATACCACCTCTGACTGGCCCTGCCCCCATCTATTCTCTGCCTCCTGAGTCCCAGCTGATTGGGAGAAAATTGGGATTTTGAAGTAACCTTCCCCTGGAGTGGGGTGGGAATGGAGATTTTACAGTATCCTTCCCCTGCCATGCCCACCAAGCCACGCCCACCAAGCCATGCCCACAGAACTGGTAGTAAAATTTTTTGAATCCCACCACTGCTGGGTAGATGTGTGCTCACATTTGCGAACTGGTAGCAGAGGTGGGTTCCTACCGGTTCGGACTGATTCTATAGAATTGGTAGTAACTTGGCAGCCTGGGTCGCTGGAACTGACAGCGACCCAGGCCTGCCACGCCCCCAAGCCAGTTTTCTCAACGGCGCCATAGGCGGCGCCATCTTGTTTTTTGCTTCTGCGCATGCACAGAAGCTTTTTTTTTACTGTGCATGCCATGTTTTAAGCTAGAATTTAACAATATATGAACATCATTAAACTTTAACCTCCACTCAAAAACTTAGTTCAGCCTAGCAATAATTCCTCACTGTAATGATGATTACATTCACTTTCGGTGTCTTCTCTGCCCTTCAAGTCAATCCACACAGCTGGTGACCTTGTCCCATTCTAATCAGAGTTGTCCATTGTATAATCTACATGGATCCAGTCATGTAATGAGGGCAGGGGGAACAACCAGGGGACAGGAAATAAATTGTAGCATAGAAACAGAAATGCCACGAGAAATGAGACATTGAAAAAGATTAAGAAAAATGAACATTTGCCAGTCTCCCCAGAAGCTGATGGCCATCAACTGAGAATGTCCCTCAATTTAAAAGAAAGAATGTCACAGTATATTCATGAACTGGAATAGGGCTTAGTAACAAGGTCAACCAGTAGTGGGTTCTAAAACCCGTTGCTACTGGTTCGCGCGCATGCGCGCGACGTTTCTGCATGACACTTCTGCACGATGCTTCTGCGCAGAAGCGTCCTTGGGGGGTGGGCAGAGCCTCCCACTGCCGACGCTACTGGTTCGCAGAACCGGGCCGAACCGGGAGCAACCCACCGCTGAGGTCAACCAATGTATAGGCATAGCAACAGGTCAGCCAATGGGGACTGTTTGAATAGCTGAAACATAGTATTTGTTTGTGTGGGGCCATAAGAGACAGCTTGGAGTCTGGGCGTGGCTTAGACATGCTGAACTGTATATAAGAGTTGGTTTGGCCTCTAATGAGAGCCTCTGTACAATATATTAGTCTCTCTATTATCTTGCTGCTGTGAATATTACTTCTGTACTTCTGGATTCTGCTGTATGGTATTGTATATAAAGAAGTTTCTTATATATTATTGAATCCTGCTGAAGTTCATTTACTTGTGTGCTTGTGTGTGCTGCAAACTCTGACAAAGAATATATACCCTGTTAAAATATAACAACAGATGAAGCAAACGTCTTCATGGAAATTGGAATTTTAAGCTTACAGTTCCTTCACCTGCCATAATACACTCTGCCAGCAATGTGTGGATTTTCTGCACTATACTGTTTATAACCATGTAAACACATTTCTTAAAAGGTACTGTGTTCTATAATGTGAACCAAATGGAAATTGTTCTGTGATTAAACATAAATCAGCCAGGATTAGTAGCCTTTTATTGTCCTTTCTGACAATAAAAAAAATATATTTGTAAGAATTATTTTTTTATGTACTGTGCTTTTTTTAAAAAAATATTATTATATTGATATCTCCAAATGTATTCCCATTTAAATGCACAAGGCTATATCCATCTAATTCCACATAGTGCTATGCTACATTAGGTTGAAAAATATTATAATCGACCAGTGATCTTCGTGGTTGAATGAGGATTTTGTTGGGAAACTGTCATCCACGTTGGAAGGAGGAGTCAAGCAGGGAATTAGCCTTGAGTCCTTGTGTAGCCACAAGAGACATAAGCCTGACTCACCCCAAAGTTCATGAAATCTTACCTGCTTGTTCCCAGGGGAAGGCAAGCAATTTGGAGAGATTCTGGTAATATGGAAAGAAGTCAATAAAATTGCTGTCTTAGGTTATTCATGGGTGGCTCTGGTTGTTTGTTCCTGACAGATTTTGATTGGATAACGTTCAGTCTTTACTCAGAAATTCAAAATATAGTAAGGTAGCCTTGCTGCCTCTTAACCTAGTGACTTTGTTTTGGTGAGACCTTTGAGCTGTTCTTCTGGACAACAATATTGATCCACACAATTAGCAGACCAATGTGTGAATTACATCTGAATTCTACTAAGTTCAGAGTTTCAGATTCAGGTTATTTGTTTTGATCCAGTGGTGTCCATGGCCAATGTCAAAACAGGCAAGATGACTGAAGCAGTGTTGTAACGCAAACTCCATCCTTTTAGCATGTGCATGTAAAACATCAAAGTCCAAGAGCACATAGCTTGGATCATGATGCTACTTCTATTGGTTTGCTTGTTTGAACCTCCCACCCCTATATCCCTCTGTGGGCATTCCAGTTGACGTTTTTGACATGCATACCACATATAGGTCTTTCAATAACACTACATCTACAGTATTATATACCATCAAGATCGTGTTAATTATTAGAAGCCACTCAAAGGTGCTTTTTCAAGAGGCAATTGGACTTTCTTGTTTTTCTTTGAAGACGTTTCATGTCTCATCCAAGAAGCTTCTTCAACTCTTCAAGTCCAGTTGCCTCTTGAAAAAGCACTTTTGGAACAACCATGACCTGTATGACTGAGAATCTCCATAGAAATATTAGAAGCCACCTTCTCCAGGATTACCTGTCCTCCAACTGGCCCTTCAGGTTTTCAAACACTCATCCACCACTCTGAGTCTATCCATCTTGCTTTTCTCTTTCTTTCCCCCTTTCCCAGCATTAAAAACTTCTCCAGAGAGCTAAGTCTTCAGAAAACTATGCTTGTGGTTTTCTTGGTAAAATACAGAGTGCTTTCTTCTGACCTTTGTAAAGGATGCACTTGTCAGATGCAAGCAACCATAGCCACTCATAAATCTGTAAAGTAAGCAACTTTATGGTTCTTTATTTAAGTTATAAGAATCTCCCTAAACTGCTAACCTTCCCCTGGGAATGATCAGATAAGGCTTCACGGATCTCAGAGGAGATCAAGGTTATGCCTTGCGACTTTCAAGGATTCTAAGCTAAGTCCATGCTTGACACCACCCTTCCAACTTTGCTAGCAGCTTATCAACATGGTTGTCATTAAAGCAGTCACCTCTTTCCACATCTTCCTGTATCACTGCTACCCTATTTGCTTGAGCTGAGAAACTGGAATGATTTTTCTGCCTTATGTGTGCATTTGG
>QLTV01001125.1:249129-250175 GCA_003457575.1 Thermophis baileyi
TCAACCACAACAATACACGAGCACACAATAGATACAAACTTAATGTAAACCGCTCCAAACTCGACAGCAGAAAATACGACTTCAGCAACAAAGTGATCAATGCCTGGAATTCACTACCTGACTCTGTGGTTTCTTCCCCAAACCCAAAAAACTTTAACTTTAGACTGTCTAGTGTCGACCTCACCCCATTCCTAAGAGGTCTGTAAGGGGCGTGCATAAGCGCACCAGCGTGCCTACCATCCCTGTCCTACTGTCCTATTGTCCTCATCTATCTGTATTCACTTTGATTATGTTTATGTTTATACCTATACCTGCTATCTTGTACATGTTTGACAAACAAATAAATAAAATAAATAAATAAAATAAATAAATAAGATACTTCCTTTTACATACTCCCTATTTGCACAATGATTCCTGCCATTCCTAGTTTTTTAAAAAAGTGTTCGTATTCCTTTAAAGCATCCTTTTTTAACTGCAGATTCATTATTGGTGAACATTAGATCTTTGTAAAAGGAAAATGTATTTGAAGAGAAACAGGGAAATAATAGTTTTCTGAGGATCAAAATTAGAACTGGGGAGCTGGCTGTTTCAGTTGCACAAAACAGGATTCACCCTGAAGCTTTTTTTAAAAAATAGGCAGGAATATAAGAAAAAAAAATGTTATTCTCAAGGTCACAATACAAAGTTATAACAACCAGTTATAGTTTTAAACTGGCAATGCAGGGAACTCTCTGTAGACAAAAGAGGTTGAGGTGCCTTCTTTCTTTCTTTCTTTCTTTCTTTCTTTCTTTCTTTCTTTCTTTCTTTCTTTCTTTCTTTCTTTCTTTCTTTCTTTCTTTCTTTCTTTCTTCCTTCCTTCCTTCCTTCCTTCCTTCCTTCCTTCCTTCCTTCTTTCTTTCTTCTTTCTTTCTTTCTTTCTTTCTTTCTTTCTTTCTTTCTTTCTTTCTTTCTTTCTTTCTTTCTTCTTTCCTTATGACCCTCGCAGTCTGTAGAGGTCACAGAGCTGTTGATACTGTTCCCTGGAATTTAGGAGATAATAATTTTAA
>QLTV01001125.1:283367-297200 GCA_003457575.1 Thermophis baileyi
TTTATTTTATTTTATTTTATTTTATTTTATTTTATTTTATTATTTTATTTTATTTTTTAATTTTTTAATTTGGTTTTGGAATTGGGAGGATTTCCCCCCCCCCTTTCCTTTGCTTTATTTTTTATTTTTACTCTTCAGTCTTCCCAATGGCCCTGGTTTGCCCTCCTGCTCTCTATTCAAGGGCCAAGCAGGTTTAGTCTTGCTTAGCTTTTCAAAATCAGCCCCATCAGCCTTGTGCTGCTCCTGCCATAGGTTTTGAAAGAGGAAATTGCGTGAATTCTATCGGTATCGAAAAAGTCTCAGCAGCACTACTTCCCTTAGCCCACCAAAAGGAATGTGAATATATATGAATATATATGAACCTATCTCTCTCCCTCTAGATGGGTGCTAGCATGCAGAGTTTTTCAAAAGCAATCACTCATTAATAATTCAGACTTGAACAGAAAAAGCATCCAGGAAAATTCATGATATGGAATAAGTTTGTTCCCCAGAGAGGAATAGTTCAACATCAGAGCAAAAATTTGACCTTTGTATTAAACATGTGTAAAATATGGGTCAGTTGACAAATCTCATATATAATGAACAAAGAAACAAGGAGGCCTATTGGGATGATGTAAAAATAATTTTCTAATCCTTAGAAGAACCTTTGAGTTTGACTCCTTAGCTGACAGTTGCTAGTAATGTCACTGAATAAATCTTACGAGGACAAATTGCTTTTATTGATTAGAAAGTGCAGAAATAGGGGCTCTTATGTATAAATTTGAATGATCCTTATGGTTCCCAGTACTTGTGGAACTATGATCACCAAATGAACTGAAAATGATGAGGGTTGCAATCCAAAAAGTTGGAACCAAAACCTTGTACATATTAGCAGTAAGCAAATCCACTCTACATATATTTGAATGAGCATTTAAATACATTGAAGCTTATCTTGAAGAGTAACAAGCATCTTACAAAGTGCTAATGAGCTCAGAAGAGAGTTTTGAAAATACTATTTCACTAAGTATATCCATAAATATCTAAAGGTAAAGGTAAAGGTTCCCCTCTCACTTATGTGCTAGTCGTTCCTGACTCTAGGGGGCGGTGCTCATCTCCGTTTCAAAGCCGAAGAGCCAGCGCTGTCCGAAGACTTCTCCGTGGTCATGTGGCCGGCATGACTAAACCCCAAAGGCGCACGGAACGCTGTTACCTTCCCACCAATGTGGTCCCTATTTTTCTACTTGCATTTTTTACGTGCTTTCGAACTGCTAGGTTGGCAGAAGCTGAGACAAGTAACGGGAGCTCACACCATTATGCGGCACTAGGGATTCAAACCGCTGAACTGCCGACCTTCTGATCAACAAGCTCAGCGTCTTAGCCACTGAGCCACTCATTATTAGTAATTAGTATTAGCTACTCATTATTAGTAACCTTCTCCACTTTTCTAACCATAGCAATAGCAGCAATAGCACTTAGACTTATATACTGCTTTACAGTGCTTTACAGCCCTCTCTAAGCGGTTTACAGAGTCACCATATTGCCCCCAACAATTTGGATCCTCATTTTACCCATCTCAGAAGGATGGAAGGCTGAGTCAACCTTGAGACTGGTAAGGATCGAACTGCCAAATTGCAGGCAGGCAGCAGAAGTAGCCTGCAGTACTGCACTCTAACCATTGCGCCACCGTGGCTCATGTATTTTATCCCATGTACAAGAGGTATGCACAGATAGCCTAAAACAGATGGAGCAATAATTCCTAATGTTTATAAAAAGCATTTATTTACACAGACTTCAGAGGATAATCAGAACTGCAGAAAAAACAATTGCTACCAACCTGCCTTCCATTGAGGACCTGTATACTGCACGAGTCAAAAAGAGGGCTGTGAAAATATTTACAGACCCCTCACATCCTGGACACAAACTATTTCAACTCTTACCCTCAAAACGACGCTATAGAGCACTGCACACCAGAACAACTAGACACAAGAACAGTTTTTTCCCGAACGCCATCACTCTGCTAAACAAATAATTTTTATTTGTCAACTATTTACTAAGTCTGCACTACTATTAATCTTCTCATCATTCCCATCACCCATCTCCTCCCACAAATGACTGTAACTTTGTTGCTTGTATCCTTACAATTTATATTGACTGGTTCTTACTATGACTTATTCTATTCTATTCTATTATTGTGAAGCATTTGGTCTCTCCAGGGGTGGGTTCTAACTTACCTCGCTGCCGGTTCGCTTCATCCTGCGCTGCATGGCCACGCCTCGTGCGCGCATGTGCAGTAAATAAAAAATAAAAAAATAAAAAACGCTGAAAACAAGATGGTAACGCATGTGCAGTGCCGGAAACTCGGCTTCTGCGCATGCACAGAAGAAAAAAAAATTAAAAAAATAAAAAAAAATCAAGAAAAAGATGTCTGTGCCCACGGACCAAACTGGATTGGTGACGTCATTGTGACATCACCAGCGGGTCGCTACCAGTTCAGGAGAACCGGTCCGAACCAGGAGGAACCCACCCCTGGTACCCCCCCCCCCAGGTCTGGCAGAACAATGTCTTATTTTCATTCCCCAGAGTTCTGCTTCTAATTTCAAAAGAACAAAGCTTTTTTCCCCCTATGAGATGCTTTTGAGACAGTCTTGATTACTGGTGACTGCCTGGATAAGTCTCTGCAGTTTTCCTGGCAAGAAAAAGTTTGGAACAACTTTGGAAAAAGTGCAGAAAAGAACAACTAAGTTGATTAAAGGCCTGGATACTAAAACATATGAAGAATGGTTTCAGGAATTGGGTATGGCTAGTGTAGAGAAAAGATGGACTGGGGGTTGACATGATAGCAGTCTTCCAATATTTGAATGGCTGCCACAAAGAAGAGGGAGTCAAGTTATTTTCCAAAGCATTAGAAGGCAAGACAAGAAACAATGGATGAAAACTAATCATGGAGAGAAGCAACCTGGAATTAAGGAGAAACTCCCTAACAGTGAGAACAATTAACCAGTGGAACAGCTTGCCTTCAAAAGTTGTGGGTTGTGCTTCATCACTGGAGGTTTTTAAGAAGAGACTGGACAGCCACTTGTCTCAAATTGTATAAGGTTCTCCTGCTTGAGCAGGGATTTGGACTAGAAGACTTTCTGGCATGCTTTGAGAGAAAGAAAGTGAGGGTAAAATTGTCAAACACCTGACCCAGAAAGGAGACATAACTTCTTTTTCAGATTGTGCATCAGCAGATTCAAGAAATGGAACTGGTCACTTTCTATTAAGACATTGTCTGTCGAACAACCATTCCGTTTAAGCGAGAAGTCACATTTGAGTTCTCATCTGCCCAGAAATTGCTGATATCTTGAGTTGTCTCTACATTTCATGCACCAGCACAGAACAAAGAGGTAAGTTTAGAAATCAGACATTGAGGTATAGAGGATAGGTTGAAGTGGTTCTGATGCATGAACTGCATAAGGTGGAATGGCTTTACTGCTGAGAGCAATCACTAGTAGCTTTTAATGATACAGTCCTGGGCTGAGGAATAACTCAATCAGGGGTGGGCTGCTACAGGTTCGGCCGGGTTCCGGAGAACCCGTAGCTAACATTATGACCAATTTGGAGAACCTCCAAATCCCACCCCTGGCTGTCCCCGCTCACCCCGCTCACCCTGCCCTGCCCCTCCCCTCCCATCCCACCCTTCCCTGCCCCTCCCAGGAGTCTCCACATGGCCCATTTTGGATGCAAGGTAAGTGCAGGGCCCACGCGGAGGCTTGGGGAGGGGGAAAAACGGGCCTCCCGGAAGTTCTGGAAGGCTGGAAAGGGGCCCATTTCCGGCCTCCGGAGGGCCTGCGGAGCCCAGAGGTGGCAGTTTTTGCCCTCCCAGAGGCTCGAGGAAAGCCTCCGGAGCCTGGGGAAGGTGAAAACGCCCCCCTGCTTGCCGTGGTGCAGGAGGCCGAGTAGGCCACACCGACCATGGCCACGCCCACCCAGCAACCGGGCAGAGAACCCATTGCTGAAATTTTTGAAGCCCACCCCTGAACTCAATGCATCTCAAACAATTAAAGTTAAGTCCCTTAACTTTAGAGTCCCTCGGGAGTTGGGCGGCATAGAAATTTAAATAATAATAAATAATAAATAAATAATAATAATAAATTTAAATTTAAATAATAAGTGCTCCTGACTGTTGACATGCAGGTGAAGAAACCAGTTGTCTGTCTGGGTCTTGAACCCCTTTGGTTAGCGAACCATGCAGGACAGAGAGTTGTCTTGAAAAGCAACCATTATAATGTTTTGAAGAAACCGTGCAACAGGAGTAAAAACGTCTTTACTTCTTTTCTTTTTAATTGATAGCTAACACAAGAACTTCCATGGATATTGGCTCCAAGAGCTGAGAGATCTTTGTCTTGAATCAAGACCTCAAGAGGTACCTCGTCACCTACCTGACCTTGGCTGATCTTGGGAGCTAAGGTAGGTTGGCATTGTTTAGAGTTTGGATAAGGGACATCTAGGGAGTTCCAGGGTGATAGATTGGGAAGTCAAACCACACACAGATGAAGACAATAGCAAACTACTCTATTAATGAAGGAGAATATTTGTAGCTCAGGGTTGAAATGAAGGGCCCTTGGTGCTCTCTGAGCTTCCTTGTTTTCTTGCAGATGTTTCATTACCTTAACTAGGTAACATCATCAGTGCTAGTAAGGAGTGCTGTTTGCTGCCGGTTATATTCTGGTGTCTTGCCTGTCTGTGTGAGTGGAGGCGGTCTTAGAGATTCTTTGGTTGGGCTGTTTACTGATGGCCCTTTGGCAGTTTCTTCATTGGGATATTGCTTACTTGATTTTTGACCTGAAGTTAACCTCGGAGTTAATCTATGCTGATCTTGGCTGCCGATTACTGATGGAGAGGTGCTGGAATCTTTTTGTTCTCTTTTGGGCTGGTTGATTGTCTCTTTTGCATAGTCTTTAGATGTTGTTCATGTCTATGTGTCTGTTGATGGCTGAACTATGTGTCTATTGTCTATTGATGGCTATTGGTGTAAAAAATACTACATGGATTCAGTCCTCTAGAGCTAAGTTCAGTTGATGATACCAACACCCAGATAAGCAGAGATTTACACCAGGGACAACATCAAACAAAAATTGGGCAATGAACAGCCTAATCAAGGAACTACCAAGGGAAAACAGCACCTCCATCAGCATATACAGGACATATGTATAAAAGGAAAAAACAAAACTCACTCCATTCTAGCACTGAAGATGTTACTTAGACAAGTAATGAAATGTCTGCAAGCAAACAACCAAGCTCAGAAGGCATCAAGTTTTGACAATATACAGTCTCCAAATCTAGAAAAGACTAGACCAGCTCAGGGTAGTTAACTTCTTTGAGATAAATTTATCTATCCTGGTCCTGACTCAAAACTTCCCTGAAGTTCAGCTTCTGACATAAAGTATAGGTCTGTGATGGCGAACCTATGGCACGCGTGCCGGAAGTGGCACACAGAGCCATCTTTCCAGGCATTCGAGCCATTGCCCATTGCTCTTCCAGGTTCTGGCACACCGGCCAGCTGGTCTACACGCGCGCAGGAGCGCCATAAACCAGAAGAGCAGCTTCCCGGTGCACATGCGCATGCCAGGAAGATGATCTTCCAGTTTCTGGCATGCGCACCAGCCACCTGTCTTCCAGTTTCTGGCATGCATGCATGCGCGAAGACCAGCTGGCCAGCGCACATGCACGTGCCAGAAACCGGAGGATCATCTTCCCGGCACGCACATGCACACGGGGTGGCTCCTCTTTCGGTTTCCAGTGCACACATGTGCACTGGCCAGCTGGTCTTCTTACATGCATGCATGCCAGAAACCAGAAGACCAGGTGGCCGGTGCGTATGCGTGCACCGGAAACCAGAAGAGCAGCTGCCCGGCGCATGCATACACACCCGTCGGCTGCTCTTCCGGTTTCCGGCACGTGAGCATGCGCGTGCGTGCTCCTGTTTTGGCACTCAGTGCCTAAAAGGTTCGCCAACACTGTTATAGGATCTCTGCTGTGTGCCAAAGCCTTCCCCACCCCCAATACTAATACATGTAGTCCTCGACTTATGAACACATTTGAGCCCAGAATTTCTGTTGCTAAGCAATAGCAATAGCACTTATATACCGCTTTACAGTGCTTTACAGCCCTCTCTAAGCGGTTCACAGAGTCAGCATATTGCCCCCAACAATCTGGGTCCTCATTTTACCCACCTCAGAAGGATGGAAGGCTGAGTCAGTTTTGCCCCATTTTATAACCTTTCTTGCCACAGTTGTTAAGAGAATCACTGCTGTTGTCAGGGTTCCAAGTAATACACCCATAGCAAACAGAACTCTGAAGCCAGTGAATTCCTCAAATATTACTTTTATTGGATATATCTTATTGGCACAGGCTGGTGAAAACCGACTCTGAATGTTCCCGCAGTTTTCACCTAATTAAAAGTAAAAGTTTTCTCCCTTCCCCAAACAATCAGTCACATGGTCCAATCAAGGTGTCATCTGGTTGCCAGGTAACTTCACTCCTCCTTTCTCCGATCACCTGTGGGAATGTCCTTGGTTCCCAGGAGAAAGTATTTTGTTTTCGCTACAAACCTCAACTATCACTATTCCCCCCACCCTATCCCCCACTCCAGTGTGGCAACACTGAAGCTTCAAAATGGTCTTGATCAGGTCAGCTTCAGGGTTGACAGCCATTGTTAAATTAGTAACAAGGTTGTTAAGCGAATCTGGCTTCTCCATTGGCTTTGCTTCTCAGAAAGTTGCAAAAGTTGGTCATATGACCCCTGGACAGTGTAACTGTCATAAATATGAGTCAGTTGCCAAGCGTCTGAATTTTGATCCCATGACAGTGGGGTCATAAGTGTGAAAAATGGTCATAAGTTACTTTTTTCAGTGCTGTTGTAACGGTCACTAAATGAACTGTTGTAAGTCAAGGACTACCTGTAATTAAAAAAAAAATGAGGCTGGTCGCTACTACCGGTTTGCCCGAACCGGTCCGAACCAGCTGAATACCACCTCTGGTTGAGAAGTTTTGGATTAAATGACTGACAAAATGATCTCTATGATCCAACTACCATTTTTGTGGTTGATTTATGTTCAGAATTGGCTTAAGGTCTAAATTTTATTTTAAAGAAGAGAAGTGACCCAGCTGTTATTGTAAATCTTTAATCTTCGCCACTGACAGTAAGCTCCTATCCATTCCTTATTTCTTGCAACCACATGTTTGTTTTGCTCAAAAAATCAATCAGGCTGCCTGTAAGAAATTTGTCACATATATTTCTCACTATAGGATTCATCTCCCACTGTAAATTTCACTATAATCTGTCTCAAAACAAAGCATTGTAGGCATTGTAACATCAGGATCTAAGGAAATATAGTCTGAAAACCTCTGCATCAATTTTGAAGAAATGTGGGCACTGCTTCTTTTCTAAGTAATGATCTAACTTTTCTATATTTTTTTTTCTCCGTTCTGATGGAAAACAAGTAAAATATGGACAGATTTGGAAGGGCGGGAGGCTCAAAAGTCCTTTATTGATTTCTATGAAATTTGATATGCTTCCTCCACCTCTAATGTTCAAATCTTTCTTCATGTTTCATCATTCTTACCAAAAACATTTTTTTAAAGAAATAGCTATTCATTCTTTTTCTCCTGTGCTAGTTAATGAAAAGCTAGACTTCATTCTTCTTTTCCCCTGTTCCAAATCACACTGCATTTGCCACAACTGAAGCAGAAACCAGAACTAAGGAGTTACTATAATGCAGACTACTTACTCACTCCTAGCTACTTTGGTGGAAGACACTGCCTAATTAACTCAACCCACTTGAGTCACTTGGGTATGTGATGGGCAACATATAAATTTAATGTCTGTCTGTCTGTCTGTCTGTCTGTCTGTCTGTCTGTCTGTCTGGCTGTCTGTCTAGCTCTGTATCGCTGTATATCTCTATCTATCTATCATCTACAGTATCTATCTATCTATCTATCTATCTATCTATCTATCTATCTATCTATCTATCTATCTATCTATCTATCTATCTTTCTATCTATCTCTCTATCTATCTCATCTCTCTATCTTTCTATCTACCTACCATCTGTCTGTCTGTCTGTCTGTCTGTCTGTCTGTCTGTCTATCTATCTATCTATCTATCTATCCATCCATCCATCCATCCATCCATCCATCCATCCATCCATCCATCATGTATCTGTCTCTGTCTCTGTCATCGCTATCTCTGTCTGTCTGTCTGTCTGTCTGTCTGTCTGTCCAAAAATTTAAAGAGATAGTCAGGGACATCTGAAGACAGAGGAGGTGATCAAGATGTCAATATAGTGAATGTGGCCACATGTTCTCCTTTTTATGTATACGCATGACACTGTAAAATGTCATGAGATTTCAGTAGCATGTTTTGGCTCTCCCACTCTTGCTTGGTTCCTTACTCCACAGATACCGTCACCAGATCGTGACTGGAGAAATGAAATAGAGACATCTGTTTCTTGTGAGAAAAATTGTGACACGGCTAGACACGACAATAAATTGTAGAGATATAACTTTGAGAAGAAAGATACCTATTGTCTAGGCCACAGTTTGTCCAGTGGTAACATATAGCTGTAGAGAGCTAGTAGGACAAGCACCACAAATTCAGGCAAGGTAATGTTTGAAAAATATAGAACAGCAGTGTCAAACTCGATTTTATTGAGGGCTGCATCAAGGTTGTATTTGACCTTGGGGCCCTGGGATGGGCATGGCCAGGGTGGGCATGGCCAGCTTGATGTCACTCGTGTCAGGGGCGCCTGTGGTGGCCCGAGTGCTCTGCCAGCGAAAAGAGGCTCCCAATCTCTGTTTTTGGCTGGGACGGCCTCCTGCAACCTTCTGCCAATGAAAACGCAGCCCTGCCGAGCTCCGTTTTCATTGGCAGAGGGTTGCAGGAGGTCATCCCAGCCAAAAAACAGAGATTGGGAGCCCGTTTTCACTGGCAGAGGCACCGCGGCCCGGTCCTTCACTGTTTCCAGGGTGGCCCCATGGGCCAGATCTAAGAACTCCACGGGCTGTGCCATCCAGCCCGCGTGCCTTGAGTTTGACACCCTTGACGTAGAACACTGGTTCTCAACCTTTCTAATGCCGTGACCCCCCCGTGACCCCCCCGCCGCGACACACACACCCCCGCCGCCGCAACCCCCTCCCCGCCCCCTCCCCGCGCGGGATGAGTTGACAAAGGGGGCGTGGCACCAGGGGCGAAATGCTCCGGGTTCGGGCTTGCCTGCCGGTTGCCGGACAGCTGATAGCATCGGAAGTGGGAGGCTTCGCCCGGACGCCGCCATTTGGGTTCTTTTATCCTCTGCGCATGCGCAAAGCATTCTGCGCATGCGCAGAGGGTAAAAGAACCCAAATGGTGGCGTCCGGGCAGGTGGGTGAAGTCTCCCGCTTCTGTAGCTACCGGCTGTCCGGCGACCCGCAGGCACGGCCGAACCGGGAGCATTTCACCCCTGCGAGTGACGGTGGCACCAGGATGGCGGGCTAACTTGCACGGCGACCCCTGTGAAATGGTTGTTCGACCCCCAAAGGGGTCACGACCCACAGGCTGATGTAGAAGAACAAAACCAAACCAAACCAAAGCAAACCAAACCAAGCCCCTGTCTACTCTGCCAGACCCTTGGAGACTTGATGAAGTCTTACGCACAGAAACTAAAATACAAAAATGCATAGTACAAGTAGTTCTCGACTTACAACAGTTCATTTAGTGACCGTTCAAAATTACAACGGCAGCGAAAAAGTTGACTTAATACCATTTTTCACACTTACAACCATTGCAGTGTGTCCATGGTCCCATGAACAAAATTCAGGCGCTTGCAACTGACTCATATTTATGACGGTTGCAGTGTCCCGGGGTTGTGTGATCCCGTTTGGCAACCGTCTGACAAGAAAACTCAATGGGGAAGGCAGGTTCACTTAACAACTTAACAACTTAACAACTGCAGGGATTCACTTATCAACTGTGGCAAGAAAGGCCAGAAAATGGAGCAAAATTCAGTTAACAAATGTTTCACTTAGCAACAAAAATTTTGGGCTCAATTATGGTCGTAAGTCGAGGACTGCCTGTATATCCGCATTATCCAGGTATTTATATTTGGGTGAACACCTACAATACTTTCATGGAGATGACCTTTTCTTAGGAGTCGTGGTGGCATAGTGGTTAGAATAGCAATAGCAATAGCACTTAAACTTATATACCACTTCACAGTGCTTTACAGCTCTCTCTAAGAAGTTTACAGAGTCAGCATATTGCCCCCAACAATCTGGGTCCTCATTTTACTGACCTCGGAAGGATGGAAGGCTGAGTCAACCTTGAGCCTGGTGAGATTTGAACTGCCAAATTGCAGGCAGCCGGCAGTCAGCAGAAGTAGCCTGCAGTAGTGCACTCTAACCACTGCACCACCGCGGCTCATGCAGAATGCAGTAGTGGAGGCTAATTCTTCCGACTGCTGACTGCCAGCAGTTCGGAGTTTGAGTCTCACCAACTCAAAGTTGACTCAGCCTTCCTTCCGAGGTCAGTAAAATGAGGAGCCAGATTGTTGACTTTGTAAACCACTTAGAGAGGGCTGCAAAGCACTGTGAAGTGGTATATAAATCTAAGTGCTGTTGCTAGTGCTATCACACAAGAAAAGCAATCCCTCACTCACCCACCCACAACATAGTCAGAGTTTGCACAGTTGTATGCAACACAGTTACTCATCCATCATAGTAATGGGAATTCGTTAACGCATTTAAAAGCAGAAAGTGGAGTATTTTCTTTTTGAAGTGTTTGCATTCTCAATTCATAAGACACTCTGGGTTGGACCTTAAATGCCCACTTCTCAAGAACTGGATTATGGATATTGTCAGTCATCACTGCTAATTTAAATATCCTAAATGTGATTCACAAAAACTTTCTCATACCTAAGAGAGGAATCCTATATTTTGTGTAGCTTAAGCTAAATCCGCACAATGCAGTTTAAGCCGCAAAATCCAATTTAGTTTCTGGAATAGCTTTGAAACACTTCTTGAGGTTTTCGGTTAGGGTGTTGGCATATAATGGGATGTTCTCTGTGAAATTGGGGCATCGGTAAGCAGTATCAATTCATTCCTTAAGTATGTCTTGCATACTTGTATTAATCATTGCAAAGGGACGCAAAAGCTACCCTCAGAAAAGGGGGGAAATGTGAGTTACTTAGCATCTGAGGCAAATTACTCCCACACAATATTCTTCTAAGGGATTATATGATTGCCATTCATTAATCAAAGGCAGAAAGACGATAGAAAAGGTATTAAGAGTCAAAAGGACCAACAAGGATATAAATACATTTAATGGCAAGAATATCTTATCCAGGAAGGGAGGGAGGGGGGGGGGAGAGGAAGGAAGGAAAGAAGGAAGGAAGGAAGGAAGGAAGGAAGGAAGGAAGGAAGGAAGGAAGGAAGGAAGGAAGGAAGGAAGGAAGGAAGGAAGGAAATTGTTTCTTGTGATGAGACCTTTGTGTTGTGACTGAAATCAGTCTGCAAAAGATAGTAAAAGAATCTTGTTTCAACATAGATTGATCGTAGAATCTCACATTCTGGAATCAAAACTAATGAATACAGGTAGTCCTCGACTTACAGCAGTTCGTTTAGTGACTTTTCAAAGTCACAACGGCCCTGAAAAAAAGTGACTTGTGACCGTTCTTCACAGTTACGACCTTTGCAGCATCCCCATGATCACATGATCAAAATTCAGACGCTTGGCACCTGGCTCTTATTTATGATGGTTCCAGTGTCCCAGGGTCATGTGATCACTTTTTGTGACCTTCTGACAAGCAAAGTCAATGGGGAAGCTGGATTCATTTAACAACTGTGTTACTAACTTCACAAGTGCAGTGATTCCCCTGACAAGTGTGGCAAGAAAGATCGTAAAGGGGCCTCAATTGTGATCACAAGTCGAGGACTACTTGTATATGTGAAAGAGAGAATATCTCCTAATCAGTTTTTGTTGTTTTCATTTTCCCCATATCTCTATCTATCTCTGTCTCTGTCTCTGTCTCTGTCTCTGTCTCTGTCTCTGTCTCTTTTTCTGTCTCCGTCTCTGTCTCCATCTCGTCTGTCTCTATCTCAATCACGTCTATGTCTCAAACACATCTATGTCTTAATCTCAATCATGTCTATCTCCATCTCCATCTCTATAATCTCTGTCTCTAAATCTCTATCACATCTGTCTCAATCTCAAGCATATGTCCATCTCCACCTCCACCTCCACCTCCATCGTCTCTATATCTCTATCTTTCTCTATGTCATCTACATTCATTTCTCTTTATCATCTCTTATCTCTATCCCTATCTCTATTCTCTCTCTCTCCCCATCTCTCACTCCATCTCCACCTCCACCTCCACCTCCACCTCCACCTCCACCTTCACCTTCACCTTCACCTCCTCATATCTCTCTCTCTCTCTTTATCCTCTCTATGCCTATTCTCTCCCTCTTCATCTCTATCTCTATCTCTATATCATCTCCCTGTATCTATATCTATCTGTATCTATATATCATCTATATCTTTATTATCTACTGAATATCTATATCATCTATACAAATCTGAGATAGAAATCTATCTATCTATCTATCTATCTATCTATCTATCTATCTATCTATCTATCTATCTATCTATCATCTATCTATCTATCTATCTATCTATCTATCTATCTATCTATCTATCTATCTATCTATCTATCTATCTATCATCTAATCATTTCTTTATGATCAACTATATCCATCCTGAAGTAAGCATTTTTAATTGACTAGATAAGAAAATTTGATTAATCTGATGAAGGATAAATATTGCTTGCCTCCCCAATAATTGCAAGAGGAAGTCATATTCTGCTCTTCTACCTGAACTTTCTTCCAGCTATTTTGTCAGAATAAGCTCAGTTAGTCCTGGAGGATTGGCAGCATAGATCAATTAGTGGACATTTTGTTATTCCTTAATGTTCTATGTTTCCCATTAGGCTGTGATCAAAGATAAAATACTAATGGATATCAGTAGGATGGAAGATTGATTACCGACTGTTTCAGCAGTTCAATCAGTGCTCTCTGCAATTTCAGCATGGATGGCATCTCGAGGGAACTAGGCTGAGCTGATAGGGTGAGCTGAGCCTAGGAAGGGAGGGGGAAAAAAATCAAACTGCTTTAAGAATGTAGATAAGCTCAGATTGCATTAAACGGGGAAAAGGGTTCCCTTGCGTAGTGCTGGCTTCCCATTCAAAAGCTCCGCTGCTTAAAATGCACCTTCAAATATTTATGACAACTAAGGCATTTGTTTGCTTCTTCGGTAAAGTCTCTTTCACAATGTCACAAGAAACAAACAAGGGCCAGCCCATCATTTACATGTCATTATTATTTCCTAAAGAAAACGTTCTTGCAGGGAAAACAGGCTTCACAGCCTGTTTTATTTTTTTTAAAAAAAATGATAACAATTTCACATTATGTAGGATCCTGTTCTTTTTTCCAAAGAACATATAACTTCAAGAGAGATACAGAAATTCCCTAATATTTTGAACTTCTCTCAAAGTTTATGCAACGTAAGTTCATTTTAATGTATGCCGATTAGTGTACATTCAAAGTGACAATAAAGTATTCTATTCTATTCTATTCTATTCTATTCTATTCTATTCTATTCTATTCTATTCTATTCTATTCTATTCTATTCTATTCTATTCTATTCTATTCTATTCTATTCTGTTCTGTTCTGTTCTATTCTATTCTATTCTATTCTATTCTATTCTATTCTATTCTATTCCATTCCATTCCATTCCATTCCATTCCATTCCATTCCATTCCATTCCATTCCATTCCATTCCATT
>QLTV01001125.1:301997-312761 GCA_003457575.1 Thermophis baileyi
CCCTCCCCTCCCCTCTCCTCTCCTGTTTGGTTTCTCTTTTGAGCCATTAAATATAGCAGCAATTAATTTAGTCTTTACCATGAAAGTAATGCTACACTGGCATTTATCTACATTAAAAGTTTGTTTAAATTAGCATTGCACCTATATTCCCTTTTAAAATGCTCAAATATGATTCTCCTTCCTTTAGAGGATTTGATTTTTTTGGGGGGTTCACATTGGTTCTCTCAAAAATAATATTTCTAATAACATGTTCAGAAGAAAGTGAGCATTTTCTGCCACATTCTGGCTCCTGTTTTCAGTTTCCACTTGAGTTAATAGAAAATGATTAACTATAAAACAATACTTTCCCTTTGAAAGCTTTTGTTGTGACGTCTTTAGGAATTGAAGCATAGTTTAACAGTACTATTTTATTTGAAGGTTGGGATACATTTACTGAAGCTGAAATCTAATGGTAAGAAAAAAAATATTTACTTACTTACTTTATGGAACTATTCCAGGAGAGTGAATTGTCTCAGGCCACATACCTGGAGGGAATATTGTAAAAGGTGGTTCAGTATTTAAAATAATTCATTGTTTAATGCTTCTAAGAGAGGAAAATGAACCTCCAGTGTGTTGAAATCAACTTCCTGCTACTGCCAAAAATAAAAGACATTTGCATATAAGTGATGAGGCTTTGATCTTCTTCTTCTTTGATCAAAAAGTGGTTGGCCTCACCCATTATACCCAGGATGCTGACAGTGAGTGGTCATTTCTCAGAGTAGGAAATTAAGATGGTTAATTCTGCAAAAATGGACACCTTCTATTAAAATGGAGGGATACCAGGGGTGGGTTCCGGATTCAGGTACTGCCGGTTTGCTCAGGGACATGCCGCGCGGGCGCGCGGGCGCTGCAGGCACATGCGCAGTACTTAAAAAAAGCTTCTGCGCATGTGCAGAAGCAAAAAACCAAGATGCGCCGCCTACGGCGCCGCCGAGAGAACCGGCTCAGGGGCGTGGCAAGCCTGGGTTGCTGCCGGTTCCAGCGACCCAGGCCGCCACGTTACTAATGGTTCTATAGAACCGGTCCGAACTGGTAGGAACCCACCTCTGAGGGATAGTTGTAAGAAGTGATTAAAGTGATAAATACAGTGGTTTTTGAATTTAAGACTAAAAGAAAAAACCCCACAGAATTTCATTGCACTTTCCTGATACTAAAAGTTCAGAGAATTTGGTCCTTGTTGTTTTATTTAGAGAACTGACAATAGAAAAAGAAATAACTTGATAATCCTCTTCAGCAGGGGTGAGTTCTGGATTCAGGTACTGCTGGTTCGTTCAGGGATGCGCCGCGCGGACGCGTGCATGTCGCACATGCGCAGTACTTAAAAAAAGCTTCTGCGCATGTGCAGAAGCAAAAAACCAAGATGCGCCGCCTACGGCGCCGCCGAGAGAACCGGCTCAGGGGCGTGGCAAGCCTGGGTTGCTGCCGGTTCCACCGACCCAGGCCGCCACGTTACTAATGGTTCTATAGAACCGGTCCGAACTGGTAGGAACCCACCTCTGAGGGATAGCCTTTGGAAGAAGAGATAGAATTGGAGTTATTGTGGTTCATCGTGTAGGCATCCAGATGTTCAGAGTGGATTTGGCATTTTTGTCCACCTATCGAGTCCTTCCCAAGGACCTGGGATAGGCACATGTGGATGTGTTAAAAGTATCATCAATGCCTTTTTTCAATGTCAATGCCTCCTCCTCCTTCTTCTCCTTCTTCCTCTTCTTCCCCTTCCCCTTCTCTTTCTCCTTCTCCTTCCCCTTCCCCTTCTCCTTCCCCTTCATCCTCCTTCTCCTTGCTCTCCTCCCCCTCCCCCTCCTCCTTCTCCTTCTTCCTCTTCTTCCCCCTCCCCTTCCCCTTCTCCCTCCCCCCCCCTCCTCCTCCTCCTCCTCCTCCTTCTTCTTCTCATCCTCCTCCTCCAACTCCTACTCCTACTCCTACCTCTTCTTTCTTTCTTCTTTCTTCTTCTTTTCTTTCTTCTACAAGCTAAAATGGAAGAAGAATAAAAGGGGTGGCAATTGAATATTTTGTTTCTGATTCCTCAGTAATATTTAAAAATGTCCCAGGTAAGGAAATATACTTTTCTTTTGTTCTTTCTAATTATTGTTGTTTTTTATTACTTTTCATGGGTTTTTATAGTATTTGTGTTTTGGTGCGTTCATTTGTCCACGTATAAAATACATGTGTGTGAGTGTATATACATTTCTATATGTGCGTACTATTCATGAGTGTNATGCCGCGCGGGCGCGCGGGCGCTGCAGGCACATGCGCAGTACTTAAAAAAAGCTTCTGCGCATGTGCAGAAGCAAAAAACCAAGATGCGCCGCCTACGGCGCCGCCGAGAGAACCGGCTCAGGGGCGTGGCAAGCCTGGGTTGCTGCCGGTTCCAGCGACCCAGGCCGCCACGTTACTAATGGTTCTATAGAACCGGTCCGAACTGGTAGGAACCCACCTCTGAGGGATAGCCTTTGGAAGAAGAGATAGAATTGGAGTTATTGTGGTTCATCGTGTAGGCATCCAGATGTTCAGAGTGGATTTGGCATTTTTGTCCACCTATCGAGTCCTTCCCAAGGACCTGGGATAGGCACATGTGGATGTGTTAAAAGTATCATCAATGCCTTTTTTCAATGTCAATGCCTCCTCCTCCTTCTTCTCCTTCTTCCTCTTCTTCCCCTTCCCCTTCTCTTTCTCCTTCTCCTTCCCCTTCCCCTTCTCCTTCCCCTTCATCCTCCTTCTCCTTGCTCTCCTCCTCCTCCTCCTCCTCCTTCTCCTTCTTCCTCTTCTTCCCCTTCCCCTTCCCCTTCTTGGACTCCGATCAAACGATTCCCCCCACCCCCCCCCGCGCTCATCCGCCTCCTCCTTCTCCTCCTCCTTCTTCTCCTTATGCTTCTTCTTCTTCCCCTCCTCCTCCTCCTCCCCCTCCTTCTTCTTCTCATCCTCCTCCTCCAACTCCTACTCCTCCTCCTACCTCTTCTTTCTTTCTTCTTTCTTCTTCTTTTCTTTCTTCTACAAGCTAAAATGGAAGAAGAATAAAAGGGGTGGCAATTGAATATTTTGTTTCTGATTCCTCAGTAATATTTAAAAATGTCCCAGGTAAGGAAATATACTTTTCTTTTGTTCTTTCTAATTATTGTTGTTTTTTATTACTTTTCATGGGTTTTTATAGTATTTGTGTTTTGGTGCGTTCATTTGTCCACGTATAAAATACATGTGTGTGAGTGTATATACATTTCTATATGTGCGTACTATTCATGAGTGTTTGTATATCTGAATGTAAATTATATTCCTAAATGTGAGAAAAATGGTCCTTCATAAAACAGGATTTTCCTATCTAACTGATTTCTCTAAGTAATCCCCTAAGTGAAAGATCTAAGCTATCTGAATAATAATTTTATGCTTAGCTTGAATTTTTAATCCTGCATTCAAGTAATGCTGAGGTTTTTAGCTAACCTGTGCTTTACCCGTTGCAATTCCATGCTCAGTTTTATGGAAGCACATCACAGTTCAGATAGCTTCTACTAGACTTGTAGGTATGGAATTGCACTGCACATTGTCATTTTGTAAAGACACATTTGGCAGGTGAAATTTCACTGCTCTCTACCATATTGTGAAGACCGTTGCAACTTGACCTTCTATCTGTATTGCAGCAATTATGGTTAACAGGCAATCTTTTTGGGTCAGAAACTATGAAGAAGCTTACGACTCTTTAAAGACTAATGGATTTATGATGGCCCAACGATAAAACTGACCAAGAGTCTAGCATTAACTGAGCCAAAGAAAACACAGTTACTCTCTCCATTCTACTCTCTTTTGCACATCTAAATATAATGATCAGAATTCAAGAAATGCCATGGTATAATGTCAATCACACACATACAGTATGCACATATTTCATACATGGTCTCTTAGGACCTTAATCGCGTCATCCTAGCTAAGCTGACCCAATGTTGTGTGGTACATCTTTGGTTTTGATTGCATTGTGGTCCGCCAGCGGCCTGTGCAGCTGGCGGCAGAGCCAGACAGCGAGGAGGCTGGTATTGTGATTCCCCAGCGGCCTGTGCAGCTGGTACCAGAGTCAGACAGTGAGGAGGCTGGAGAAGGCTCGGTGCCAGAGGCAGGGATTCAGCCAGGGCCTTCAGAACCTCCAGAGGCTGCCATGAGTGAAGAAGAAGAAGAGGAGGAGGAGCCTGTTCTCAATGCGCGCGTGCGCAGAGCTACCAAAAGGCAGGAATGGCTCCTGAGGAGAAGGACTACTCGGGAGTAAGGCTTGGGGATAATTGGCCACTCCCATAGCCTATTTAAGTGAGGAAAACGACTGAGGAATTTGCAGGAAACAACTTCGTTCATTCCCAGATCTTGTCTTGCAATTCAACCCTGTTCCTGTTTGAACTTGGCAAAGCCTCCTGCAAACTGTTCCTTGGCAGCTTGCCTACGAAGAGCAAGGTGTGTGTGTTATTTGCTGTTACATGAAAGACTTTTAGACAGACTTGTTTGATTTCGGCTCGGACTTATGCGGACTGTTAATGACACTAATTAGCAGCCGTTGAAAAGAAAAGACTTATTTTACTTTATTTGAACTCTGAAAGACTGCTAATGCAAACAATTAGCAGCTGTAAACAATAAAAAGAGGTTTGTTAGACGCTACTTGTGCTGTGTGCGTTTATCAGGAAGCTGGGTCAGAACAGATTCAGACTGAAGCAACTAGTCTCTGCTTACAATACATAGGACCTCTCAAGGCTTTTTTTCCCCACCGCTGAGCTGAAATGCCAGCCACCCAACTTTGAACTGTCAGAAACGTACAGCAGCATCAAATTGGCTGACCTCATTGCTGAACTCTCTCCAGCCTTTATTTCCTCTGTTTCAAATCACCGCAGTCACCTGATTGCCATCCAAGGACAGGGTAAGGTTAATAAGGAAGAAAAATGCAGCTTTATCGGTGATACAATGAAGGCCAAGATAAGCAAATATCACTCGTGAGCTTGAGCTTAATATCATGGGGACATGACCCAAAATAATAAAGAAAGATGATCCCAGGTATGCTTAGGTCATGGTTAGATTCTGTTTCAGACAAATAGGATTTTGGCAGATTTTTTTTTAAATAACCTTTGCACAGGGGTGGGTTCTTCTTTTCTTCGCTGCCGGTTCACTCAGTGCCGTGCCGCACGGGCACGCGCACGCTTCGCACATGCACAGTGCTTTAAAAAAAGCTTCTGTGCATGCGCAGAAGCAAAAAACAAAATGGCGGCACCTATGAAAGAACTGGTTTGGGGGTGTGGCAGGCCTGGGTCGCTGCCGGTTCTAGCGACCCAGGCTGCCAAGTTACTACCGGTTCTATAGAACCGGTCCGAACCGGGAGGAACCCACCTCTGCCTTTGCATCATGTAGCTATCAGAAGACTGTAGCTTCTGCAACAGACCTTATTCAAATATGTGTAATGTCCCTTGGGGTGCGAATGATTGAAATTGCTGGTAAACACTTGCTGCCCAATGGGCTCTGAATAGGACCTAATATCAGAATCACAGAGTTGAAGGGGACCTTGGAGGTCTTCTACTCCAGCCCATTGCTCAAGCAGGAAACCCTAAACCATTTCAGACAAACGGTTGTCCAATCTCTTCTTTAAAAACTTCCAGGGTTGGAGCACCCACAAGGGAGTCAAGCTATTCTCCAAAGCACCCGAAGGCAGGACAAGAAGCAATGGATGGAAACTAATCAAGGAGAGAAGCAACCTAGAACTAAGGAGAAGTTTCTTGACAGTTAGAACAATTAATCAGTGGAACAACTTGCCTCCAGAATTTGTGAATGCTCCAACACTGGAAGTTTTTAAGAAGAGATTGGACAACCTTTTGTCTGAAATGGTAGAGGGTTTCCTACTTGAGCAGAGGGTTGGAGTAGAAAACCTCAGAGGTCCCTTCCAAACTTTGTTATTCTGGAGGCAAATTGTTCCACTGATTAATTGTTCTAACTGTCAGGAAATTTCTCCTTAGTTCTAGGTTGCTTCTCTCCTTGATGCTTTTCCACCCATTGCTTCTTATCCTGCCCTCAGGTGCTTTGGAGAATAGATTGACTTCCTCTTCTTTGTGGAAGCCCCTTAGATGTTGGAACTCTGTTATCATATCACTCCTAGTCCTTCTTTTCATTAAACTAGACATACCCAATTCTTGCAACCGTTCTTCATATGTTTTAGCCTCCAGTCCCCTAACCATCTTTGTTGCTCTTCTCTACACTCTTTCTAGAGTCTCAGCATCTTTTTAATGTTGTGGTGACCAAAATTGGATGCAGTATTCCAAGTGTGGTCTTACCAAGGGAGTATAAGGTAGTATTAACTTCATGTGATCTTGATTCTATCCAGAGGTGACATTCAATTTTTTTCCCTACTGGTTCTGTGGGTGTAGCTTGGTGGTGGGGGGGTCATGTGACTGAGTGGGCGTGGCCAACTTGACATCACTCATGGCAAGGTGGGGTGGTGCCACCCACCAAGCCACGCCCATCAAGCCACACCTACAGAACCGACAGAAAGGTTCGGCCAAGTCTTCTAGCGTTCAACCTGGCTGCTTCTCGTCTCCTTCTCATGTTTGCTCTGTTTGTATGAGCCCGAGAAGGAGAGAAGCAGCCATTTTTCTCTCTCCATTCACAATGGAGCTGCCAGGGGAAGTACCTTAAAGGGACAGGCAGGCTTCCGCAACTCCCTTCCAAGCAGGCTCCCTTCCCTTCACTGCGAAGGGAGGAAGAAAAGTTTGGCCAGGTCTTCTCCTCCTTCTCGGGCATACACACAGAGTAGAAGGGTTGAGCGGCGAGCGGGCGAGCGGATGAGCGGGTGAGTGGGCAGGGGTGGGCAGGGCCAACCAGGGGTGGTTTTTACCGGTTCGGCGAACCGCTTCAAATCGCCGCTACCGGTATCCGCAATCCAGTCCAAACTGGTCGAATTTCACCCCTGATTCTATCCCTCTGTTAATGCAGCCTAGGACTGCATTGGCTTTTTTGGCAGCTGCATCACACTGTTGGCTCATATTTAAGTGATGCTGATGATTTGAAAGTATTAATTCTAGTAAGCAGGATCGTTTTTCTTAAAGTCTTCCTATTTTGTTCCTGAGTCATATTATCACTTGCCAGTTTGTATTCTTTTAACAAGCAGGTCTTTTTCCAAATAATTTACTGAATTTTGACAGATGCAGCAGTTGACATTTAAAAAAAAATAAGTATTTAAAACACACAGATAATGATTGGGGAAATAACATTATCATATGTTCATACTACTGTATTTCAAAAGAGCTGAACCCATCTTACAAGGTTTTGGTTCACTCTATGCCCCACCAGAAAATATTTTACAGGTAGACCTTGACTTATGACCACAATTAAACCCAAAATTTCTGTTGCAAAGTGAAACGTTTGTCAAGTGAGTTTTGCTCCCTTTCACCCCCTTCCTTGCCACAGTTGTTAAGTGAATCACTGCCGTTGATAAGTTAGTAACCTGGTTGTTAAGTGAATCTGGCTTCTCCCTTGACTTTGCTTGTGAGAAGGTTGCAAAAGGGGATCACATAACCCTGGGACACTGCAACCGTCTGTCAGGCCGAAGCCATATTTTATTAGAGACTTTGGCCTGCCACACTTTATGCTTTAGAACATATGCTTTGCTATGGGAATTTGGGAGGGGCCGTTGCATGAGGGATGTCTGCATGTAGCCATAACAAATTCCTTTCAGATTGCCAAGATCATCCTTTGTCCTGCACCTGCACGGAAGGAGATGAGAGTTGCTGCCAAGTGCCAGATGAAGATTGGTTCATGTGATGGACTTGGGGGTGTGGGGACAAGGGCTTGAACTTTCAACTGGCTGGAGAAACCCTGGGGACTTCAAATTCGGGTTTCTCACAGCCGTACCAACATGGCTCTGTTAATAAATTGGAACTTTGAGGAATGCCTTGCCTCGGACTCTGATTTAATTTTAGATGCTATTTGGAACCCTGACACCATCATAAATATGAACCAGTTGCCAAGTGTCCAAATTTTGATCACATGATCATGGCGATGCTACAAAAGCCGTAACTGTGAAAAATGCCACATTTTTCAGTGCTGCTGTAACTTCGAATGGTCATTACACAAACTGTTGTAAGCTGAGGACTACCTGTATCCAAAAAGTTTAGATGAAATTGGTGGACGATCTCCGATATCATGGGGGTCTCGGATGCAGCACGAGTTCCTAATTCCCCTTGGATACCTTTCCATCAGCGACCCTACGAAGGTGATCTCTATATAGAAATTGCAAAGTGCTTTCTCTCCCTTACAAACTCAGAATAGGTAAACACCTCTATGTGAGCGTTGCCAATGTCAGATTATTATTTGTTGTTTTTAAGTAGCTGCGACTGGGACTGAAACCTTCAGAACAGTCTCTCTCTCTCTCTCTCTCTCTCTCTCTCTCTCTCTCTCTCTCTTCTCTCTCTCTCTCTCTCTGGCGGGGAAGAACAGCTCAAAGAAAAGTGATGATCAAGGTCACCATTCTCTTTGACAGCAAAACAGCAATAATGATATGGGCTATTGGAAACTTCAAACATTTTATCAAGCAGGGAAAATGGAATTACTGAAGAACAAGTACATCATTACCCACAGCAAATATCAAGAGGCTTGCTTGGAAATTGCTGGACGGGCATATTTTGAACAACAAATACTTCACTCTTACAACCCAATAGACATGTATGAAAGGTGAGATCAATCATACAGAGCCAAGTGCAACTATTACCTTCAAAAGCAGCTATCATTCCACCCCCACATGCAGCCTTTTCGCATGTTCATATTTACTAATCAACCAACTACTAGGCCCAACACCTCTAAAGTGATATTATTAGTGTACTCCAGAGGCAGAATTGTCAAGGCTAACATAGCAATGTATAAAACATATGGTGTCGCATGGAAGGTAAATTGCAAATAGAAATACTAATGAGAAAGTGGAGAGACACTACGCAATGACCAGCATCCTATCTAGAGAGAAGCTGAGGAAAATTGAACACTTATCAAGAAACTAATGAATTGGAATTCATTTTGTCTGCCAGCAGGACACATCTTTAAATTGGAGATTGACTGATCCGAGGCTGTCTCTGCCTCCGTCTGCTGAAACCATGTGAGCACCATAAAAATGTAGACTATTTATCGAAAATATGGCCATTTTTCTACCGCTGTCTGTTTCTGAATAACCTCTGTGACTGGTTCAACATGAACATCGTAATGGGGATGAAGCTGGTCCCGAAAATGGACAGTTACCTCATCTGGGACTCAGCAGGTGGCACAATCTGGTTGATCTGAGGTAGGTATATAACTAAGGAGTCTTGGATTTGATGGGAAATTTGTAGACAACTGATGCCACATAACAGAGCTGTAAACTAGATTGCGAAACATCTCCAGTTTTAGGCTCCATGAGAGATAATTCATCTCATTAAGATGAGCCAAAGGAAATCCTCTTCCCATTCCTGTAACTTATAGCACTGAAATGCTGTAGGGTTTCCTGCTTGAGCAGGAGGTTGGACTAGAAGACCTCCAAGGTCCCTTCTAATTCTGTTATTCTGTGATGTCTCCCTTGGACGACTCCTCTGACTCTTCCTCAGAGGCCGGCTCGAGGGAGGATGAGTTCATTCCTGGAACATCAGGAACAGGGTTAATTAATGACTCTGAACTGCTGTCCGAAAGATATTTATGGGAGGCTTCATCTTGGGACAGTTTGTAGGTCAGTGAAGAGGAGGAGCTCCCTTCTGTGATGGATCCGAGAGCACACAGGGCAGAGAAAAGACAAGAGCAAAGGAGATCTGCCAGATTATTCGGGAGAAGGCCCCACTGGTCTTGATGGGCTTCACTGGAAAGCTATCTATCACAGCAGGCAGAGGGAGGCATTGCTGGGAACAACATGTTTGATTTATGGCTGTGTGTTTTCTATGCTTCCTGCTTGACTTGCTGCCTTGGAGACTCTGAACTTCACTTGCTAAGTGAGCTCTTGTGGATGTACATTCAGTTTTGCCTGGTGGCTTTAAGTTTGTTTGGTGGACTTACTTGTTATTTGGTGGACTTTCTGGCCATTGCCTTGTGGACTAACCTTGGCCTGCTTGTGGCTGGCTTTATTTAGGACAGTTCTGAGGCTGGGTGAAGGGAACAGCTGGGGAACATTAATAAACTCTCTAAAACCCACTTACATGGGTGTGTGAGTGAGTGGGGCAGCACATATTCTGTTAAATTGCAGGGTTACAAGACATTAGTAGGAATGAAAACTGTTAGATAGTGGGTAGAGATGACAGGAGACAGACTTCCAAAACAGCTCTTTATTTCAGCTCTTGTATCAGCAACCAGCAAAGAGCAGTCTGACAGCTTGCCCTTTTATAGGGAGCTGTCAGACAGACCAGCCAATAGCGTTTGAGCTTTTTCCCGCTCAAACGCTGGACCTGGTTGGAACCATGTAACACAGTTTAAACAGTTGGAACATAACACCCCTCCCCTCCTGGATGGAGCTGTCCAGCATACATAATCACGCAGGTAGGCGGGGCGTTTTGGAGCCCTACTAGACCTGCGCAATTCAGTTGGCGGTGAGGCAGCGGCCTGTGCGGACAGGTCTGCTGCCGCTCCGGGGCTCGAGCATGGAAGCTCCTGGAAGGTACTGGGTGTGGCCTCTTCGGCCGAAGGGACCGGTTCGAAGGAAGGACATCGCTGGGTCTCGGCTTCCACAGGTAGGCCTTCCGAGACACCCGGGCTTGAGTTAGCTAGGGGAGG
>QLTV01001125.1:326538-337406 GCA_003457575.1 Thermophis baileyi
TACATCATTAATTGTTTCCAAGCAGGGCAACAAGTACCACAAACAGAACAGAACAGAATAACAGAGTTGGAAGGGACCTTGGAGGTCTTCTAGTCCAAACCCCTGCTTAGGCAGGAAACCCTACACCACTTCAGACAAATGGTTATCCAACATCTTCTTAAAAACTTCCAGTGTTGGAGCATTCACAACTTCTGGAGGCAAGTTGTTCCACTGATTAATTGTTCTTTCAGGAACTTTCTCCTTAGTTCTAGGTTGCTTCTCTCCTTGATTAGTTTCCATCCATTACTTCTTGTCCTGCCTTCAGGTGCTTTGAAAAATAGCTTGACTCCCTCTTCTTTGTGGCAACCTCTGGGGTATTGGAACCCTGCTATCATGTCACCCCTAGTCCTTCTTTTCATTAAAATAAATTAAACTTATTTTCATTAAAATAAATTAAACTTCTTTTCATTAAATAAAAGTACCAAACAATTTTTCCCATAAGGAATTGTTGGAAGAAATATCCAGTTCCATTTCCAAGCCGGTGAAAGGCACTTGTGAGAAAATGGAGGCTGGAGGCTGATTGGAAAGAGGGTCCATTTATTGATGAATCAAAACCACCAAGCACGTGTGATTCTGGGCAGCTGACCACATGGAGTTGAGAGTGGTGGTGGGGGGAGGGTTATACCTTCTTTGGGCTTTGCACTTGAGCTTCCTGTTCCTGTGCAAGAACATGTATTCTATTGGCTGTTGTCAGATTCCTATGGGGTCATGTAGAGGTCATAGCTGGCTCTATAGGCAAAAGAGGAAATGCAAATCCTAGGTATTTGTCTGAGCTAATCTGGCTTATTGTTTATCTGAGCTCCCAAGTTTGGACTGCTCTGGGATGGTGCAATGAAGGGGCTTGCGTTCTGAAAGGGTGTTGGGCAATTCCTAATGTGTCTTAATGGCTTTCGTCCAGTGTTGGCTCTTGGGTGAGGGGCACCTTCTAATTCTACCATTCTGCCTTTGTTCAGACTTTGCTGCAGGGAGTTTCAAAATATCCTGTCTTGAATGGATTTCTGCCTGCAGTATTTGCTTTGCTTATGAATAGATCTATCTAGATACTCGTCTTCCTCTTTCAATAAGCTCTTTATCTCTTAAGTGTTGACATCTGCTGTGGGCTATTAAGAAAATATGTGAGCTGCTTCCTGCCTCTAAAACATGTTTCTCCATTTCTCCTTTAGGGAAATATAATATTCTGCCTTTTTAATATTCCTCAAAATATTTCATTCTTCTGGGAGGGGGGCCTTCCCACAGAATAATATAGTGAGTCACAAGGCAGCCGACACCAACAAGGTCTAGCTTGTGCGTTGAGTACCAAACAAATGATGAATACCGGGACAAAATTTTCATGGCAAAAGATGTTGAATACCAAATTTGATAAGTTTCAAAGCAATTGAGTACCACTGTATCTCTATCATTTTTCTCTTATCTATTTTGTTGAGCTATTTCTGCTGCACAAAGTAATTTTTGGGATAATTAACCAGTATAGGCTGGCTAACCCCAATGATACACTGTTCTTGGCATTATAACATCAGAACAACATCACTTCAGTGATGGAAAGCAGGGATAAATCAACGAAGGGATAGCATAGTGATGATATACAGTGCTAAAGAAATAACTCAGTAGTCACAGTTATACTTTATTAGAGCTATGTATCATCACAGTACTGCAACTTTCACGATCTAGCATGGCCGAACAGTATAATGCAGGCCAAAAAAATACCCATTCATCATTATTGTGGTTTATAATTTGCATTTCTGTTTAATGCTACCACTTTTATTCCATGCCACATTGTTAAGCACTGGAATTAAAATACAAAACATTGACTTTTTATAAAGAATTTGCTCTTTATGATTCATGTGGGATGAGCCCCGTTTTCCGATACTTGGTAAATCTAAACCTAAATTAAATCTATCATCTTCGTCTATATCAATATACGGCTAATGTCTATTAAAATATATTGTTATTATTATATTTGAGAGTCAGTGACATTGCAAAGAAGTTTAGCTTGCATTAGAGGCACGATTTTTGCCTTTCGTGTTATTTTCTGATATAATCTCTTCTTTAGTCTGCTATAATTGAGGAATTTGTCCAACTATACTTTTATTTGTTTGCAACTTCTCAAATATATACCTATCGGTATGCCTGAACCAGGGTGGATAAAAATCAATGATTTTTTAAAAAAAACAAAAAAATCCGGATTTTTTTAATTTAAATCGAATTTGTTTTACTTTTATCAAATTTATTTTAATAAAATACTTTTGGAGTAAAAATCTATCTAAAAATAGTTTTCTATTTAAGATACATTAATAATTTAGTTTATTCAGCATGAAATGGAGCTTAGTGATGTAGCATGAGGCTGTATATTCTGCAACATTTACATTTTTGGTAAACTCATTCAATGAATCCAAGCTCTGCAAGCTGAGATAACATGCACTGCATTGATGCATTCACACAATTTCACAGTAACCATGAGGTAAATCATAAAACAAAGTTCAGGAATATTCCTTTATCCCATTGTTTTGCAAATCTGTGTACGCTACAAACTGTATGATTGTTTCAAGAGAAATGCATCTGTACCACCAGGCTCTAAGTGTGAGGAGGAAGGGCAAGCAGTAAAAATGAAAGTGAAACCTTCTAAGCAGCTTATAAATATAATATCAAAGAGCACCTGTCATTTCAGAGCCATCATGGCAGCGACTGTTAGCGGGCATCCACTCACCTGCTGCCTGCCATGTCCCTCACCTTGTTGTGTCACTGCCGCATCACCAGCCATCCCATTAAAGTGAATGGGATGTCGGTCAGTCAACAGCGGGTCAGAGGAGGAGCCGTTGCGGGACAGAGATGACAGTTGCTCTTTAAAAATTACGATTTAAATCGAGTTGATTTAAATCAAGCCTTTTCACTAGTGATTTCAAGCATGATTTCAATCGTGATTTCAATCGACTTGATTTAAATCAAATCCACCCTGGCCTGAACATCTTTAAAAAAAACTTTTGAGATGGAATCTAGCTTAGGGGTACCCAACACCCGGTCCGTGGTTTGGCACCGGGCTGCAGCAAGCCAGAAACCAGGTTGCACAAACAATTGAAGCCCCATCTGCGGGCTGCAGGCAGCACATGAAACCATGCCCTGGTGGCCAAAAGGTTGGGAGCCTCTAATCTAGCTAACTCCCATTATTTATTCCTTCATTTTGTACTTAATCTGAATACCCTATGGCAATGTTTCTTACCTTGGCAAATGAAGATGTATGGACTCCCAGAATTCCTCAGCCAGAATTCTTGGAGTTGAAGTCCAAGAATATCTGAAAGAAGATATGTGGACTTCAAGGCTGAGAAACACTGGATTAGACAATTTCATTTTTTAAAAAAACAATCTGTCTTTCTCTGTCTCTGTCTCTGTCTCTGTCTCTGTCTCTGTCTCTGTCTCTGTCTCTGTCTCTCTCTCTCTCTCTCTCTCTCTCTCTCCTCCAGTAACTATTACTTCTCCCTTTCTTTTTTTAAATAAGAGCTGAAGTTTCCAGGATGCCATGCTTCAAAAGAGGCAATGAAAATTATTGCAGACCTAATGAACACTGGGTTCCACGATGGCAGTGGAAATGAGCTTTCAACAACGTGCAACAATGGTGTATTTCCGTGGTGTAATAGGTATACATCTCCTTACCCTCAAGTTGGGAAAATTTGCATACAATCAACACGTTTGCATCATTTTCCTAATGCTTAGAAATTATAGTAGCAGAAAACTAACCTTTGTCCGAGGAAAACTCCGTTCTAAAGATCTGAAGTCAGTGGTTTATAGCAGTCTTCCTAGCTCTGTTATTGGACAGGGTTTGTGGAAGAGATTTATATTTCCAGATGGGTATACATTTTAGTTGCTCAAAGTTAACCTGACCATTGGTAGTGAATATGGGAATCTCCTAAAGCTGTCAGATCTAATCATGTTTTTTTTTCCCTCCACTGAATTCAGTGCCTCTTCTCTTGCAACCCTATAATTTTTAGTTTGGGGATAACTCACCTTCTTAGCTAACATTTTCTTTTTATGACCATCAGTTAGGAGTGCATAGCTGTATTTTAGCCAACAGGCATTGCCTCTGTGATGCCTAGAAGTGACAGGCTGGTTGGCTGGCTATATCAGAACATTGAACAGAGCAGCTAAAAGAACTGAAGTCCTTACATTTTTGGGGGACATCAGAAGAAAACCAACTTGTCCTTCACAATTCTTTGTTTCCAACCTGAATTTATTAAAAAGAAGGAAAAAAAATCTAGCAAGGCAAGACAACAGAGCAACATTTTTTTTAAAAAAAAAAAGTTCTAAATGGCTTAGGGACTCCGGTTATGAATTTGCTCGAGTTTTAAGAGCTAGAGAAGCAAATCTTTTTAAGACATTCAACTTGATTGAAGGTCGCTTTTTGGAAATGCATTGAAAGGTATTCTTTTGGAGCTAAGATTCCTTGGTTCTTTTTTCTTTTTTTTTCCCATTCCTTTGAAATGAGGTTGAGGTTTGACCCTTTAATCTGGGTGTTTTGGTGGTATGTGCATATGAATAGGTCTATAACTATATAATTTAATAGTAATTTAAAACTACAGCATGCTATTGCTAGAATACTATGTGTTATTTCTTCCTTCCTTCCTGCACTGTACTTACATTCATCAAATTATCAACAAGGGCTATTAGGAACAATAGTTAAACAGACTCTCTGTGTTGAAAATTATTATTGCCGATTAGATCAAATACACATGAAATAAAGGATTCTTTTGCCACCACATACATTTGGGCAGCGGTGAAATCTACTTACATTCCCTACCGGTTCGGAAGCGCTTGCTCCGCTCGCGCACGGGCTTTTTCACCCTCTGCGTATGCGCAGAACGCTTTGCGCATGCGCAGAGGGTAAAAAATAACAAAATGGCGGTGTCCGGGCGGGTGGGCGGAGCCTCACGCTGCCATCGCTACTGGTTCTCCGAACCACCGGCAGGTGGCACTACCAGTACACCCGGACCAGGCCGAACCGGGAGCATTTCACCCCTGCATTTGGGATATTTTCACTTTTTCATTCTAGTCTGTCCTCCTAGTATCTCCCATCCAAGTTGTATCTGGGCTCTCTGTGTTTAGTTTTTCTGAGATCAGCAGAGATGTACTAGATGGTGTGAGAATAAGCTGAGGTTGCCATAACTAAAGATGAAACACACATGTAAACAGAAAGGTCAAAAAAGTCGGGGATCTTGTCTGAAAGATCCCTTCAGGGAGGTAGTTGAGAAGGAAACAAGTTGTAAGGAAATAAAGGAAAAATATGTCACCTGAACTACAGAAAGACAGTTGAGGCTAAGCATATGGAAAATTGTAGTTGTTAGTCGGTAAGTTGTGTCTGACCCATCGCGACCCCATGGACAACGTTCCTCCAGGCCTTGCTGTCCTCTACCATCCCCCAGAGTCCATTTAAGCTCACGCCAACTGCTTCAGTGACTCCATCCAGCCACCTCATTCTCTGCCGTCCCCTTTTTTCTTTTGCCCTCAATTGTTCCCAGCATTAGGCTCTTCTCCAGTGAGTCCTTCCTTCTCATTAGGTGGCCAAAGTATTTGAGTCAAATATGGAAAATACGCCAATCCAAACTATCAATGAAACAAGGAAACAACAAGGAAACAAGGAAACAAGGAAACAAGGAAACAAGGAAGGAAACAAGGAAACAAGGAAGGAAGGAAGGAAGGAAGGAAGGAAGGGAGGAGAGGAGAGGAGAGGAGAGGAGAGGAGAGGAGAAAGGAAGGAAGGAAGGAAGGAAGATCAGTAGTTAGCTAAACAAGAGGAAGACCTTCCTTATCATTGTCTCACTACCTTGTCTCCTCTGTCTCCACATTAGATGTTCATCAGCATTTTTCAACCACTGCATAATATGACTATAGTCTATGCAGGACCTGACTTCAAACTAGTTAGCTCTGTCTTATTTTTGGACACATTTCTTGATGAAGAAATATGAAGATTATTCCCATAGTAGCAAATACTGTTTCAGCCTCATTTAACTCTCACTCATTATTCTACAAATATCGTAGAATTGTCAGCAGGATAATTGAATTCATTGACAATTAAAAATCTGCTATCCTTCATATTTAGTGCTAGAAAAGATTGGTGATCATTTTGCAATTTTTCCTTTTCACAGAACTTTCAAAGTCTTATCTGAACTCAAAGTCATGGTTCTTCCAGCCTCAAATCCTATTAATCATTCTTTCAAAGAACATGAGGATATATACAGCACATGTTTAGAAGTGTTTTGTTATTACATTTATGAATTATACGATTGTTTAGGATTTTTAAGGACATGAAATTATTCTATTGACAATACTCCTACACCTCTTACTTTACACCTATTTAAAACTCAGCACTCGGAAAGCTAAATGCTTTTTTTCCCTCTAATCCCAGAAAAGTTCTACATCTCAGAACACTTTGAAGTCTTCAAATTTAAGAGCTAAGCACATTTCTTTATTAGAACTCCAGAAAAAGTCGGCCTTCTTCTCTTTTGTCTGGCTTTTAATACTAGTAAACTTTTAAAATTCCCTTTTGCCGGATGTTTGAAAATTGAAAGAAAAATGAGGAATTATATAAGGTGAAGAAAGCTTCATAGAGACTGTCTCGATGTATAATAAATGATCTGAGGATATCATTCATAAATGATTTGATAAGTGTGAATTGGTCCAGAGAATCCATCAGCAAAATTATTTGAATAGTTCAGTTGATTCCTGTGGGAGGAGGAATGGTAGAACTTGGGGGTGGAGTTAAAAAGGGGATCAGCCTAGAATCCTTACGTAGTCACAAGTGAACTAAGACCAGCCCTTCTTGAATGCCATTGACTCTTATCTAATTCTAAGCAGATGTGGACCGTTAGTTGAGAAGATTCCTGTGCATAGGCTTTTAGCAATAAATCAGTTTAATTGAACCTTTGTGTGCACACCTGGTCTTTAGTTTCTTCTGAATTGATCTGATCATTTAATTGCTTCCAAACACTGCAAAAAAAATAAATAAATCCTCCCCCAATTCATTCTTTCTTTTGGTGACTTAAAATATTCTAATATTTCAAGTCAAAACCCATTTCAAATCTAGACGAAGTTGTTTGGAATGAAGGTGGCAACTCCAAATGAATCAAAGCAAACCTACAGACCCAACTGCTCAACTTTCCCTATCAAAATTGAGAATGTGTTTTTTTTTTTTTTTTTATAAACAAAGTTATATTAGGGAAGACATGTTCTTTAAAAACAATTACACTTTAGGTTAACAAGATTGGGAAAAAAAACAACTGGCACTTTTACTCTGATAGGGCAAGTGTCCATTCTAGTATGCCTTAGATATGATGTCATGTGAGTTATATTCATATCACCAATTTTGCCAATGGTATAGCAAGTGAGAGCCAGTTTGGTGTAGTGGTTAAGGTACTGGGCTACAAAGTGGGAGATCGTGAGTTCTGGTCCCGCCTTAACCATGAAAGCCAACTTGACCAGTCTTCCTCACTCAGCCCAGTCACCTCACAGAGTTATTGTTGTGAGGAAATAGGAGGAAGAAGATGTGTTGGATATGCCTTGGTTTATTTGTAACAATAGTAAAGGCAAGACACATACAAATAAATATATAAAACTGGTGATTTCGTGCATATGTCCACCTGTTCGGTTCTATTGGCAACTACACGGGCACATTTGCAACTTCTGGAATGATTTTTAAACTTTCTAATTTAGCCTGGTATGTCTATGTGTCTTTGAGTCAGTGTTGTCTCCTGGTGACTGCCTGGATGAATTCCCTGCATTTCCGTTGGCAAGATTTTTGGAAGTGGATTGCCATTGCCTCCTTCCTAAGGCCTAGAGAGAGGGACTGGCCCAAGGTCACTCACATGACTTCATATCTAAGGCAGACTAGAAGTGACAGTCTCCCGCAGGGGTGGGTTCTAACTTACCTTGCTGCCAGTTCACTTACTCCCGCGCCACGTGGCCGAATCTCGTGGGCACGTGCACGCTTTGCACGTGCGCGCATGCGTAGTGCCAAAAAATCAAAAAAAAAATCCCCCCAAAAATAATCCAAAAACAAGATGGTGATGCATGCGCAGTGCTGGAAACTCGGCTTCTGCGCATGCGCAGAAGAAAAAAAATTCAAAAAAATAAATTAAAAAAAAGATGGCGGCGTCCACGGACCGGCACCGACCGAATCGGCTCCATGACGTCACCAGCGGGTTGCTACCGGTTCGGGCGAACCGGTCCAAACCGGGAGGAACCCACCTCTAGTCTCCCGGTTTCTAACCGTATCCCTTAATCATTACTCCCAAGTGGTTGTCTTCTCTGAGTCAATGTTGACTCCTGTCTACTGCCTAGGAGTCAAGTTTTCTTGATAAAATTTTGCCATTGTCTCCTTTCTAAAGCTAAGAGAGAATAGCAATAGCAATAGCACTTAGACTTATATACCGCTTTATAGTGCTTTACAGCCCTCTCTAAGCGGTTCACAGAGTCAGCATATTGCCCCCAACAATCTGGGTCCTCATTTTACCCACCTCGGAAGGATGGAAGGCTGAGTCAACCTTGAGCCGGTGAGATTTGAACCGCTGAACTGCAGCTAGCAGTCAGCTGAAGTAGCCTGCAGTACTGCACTCTAACCACTGCCCCACCTCGGCTCTTGTGTCAGAATGACTGACACAAGGTCACCCAGCTGGCTTCTTTCCAAGTGGGACTAGAAAGGCCTTGTCGAACCCGAAATTGGCATATGTGTAGTTATTTTATTTAGCTATATATTATACTCATTTATTCCTTTTCTTTCTCTTGACTTATGTAAGGGGGGGTTGGACTCGCCACATTCATAAGGTGGGAGGAGGGAATAGATAGTGAGGATTGTTTTGGCTAGGTGACATTCTTTCCCGTGGGAACACAGGCTGTCCTTGCTGAAAGCTGGAGGTGGAGTTTGAAGATACCGGGCAATGTTGATTGTGTTTTAATTGGTGAATGTGACTTTTGTGGGAAGTTTCTAATTTACAATATTATGTGGTGTAATTCCGGTTTGGGTCAGATCCGGAATTACAACAGACTTTATCAATTTGATGTCTACCTAAATAAAAAGGAATTTGTTTTGGAAGATGGACTTTGCTTATTTCTTTTTTTAATGGATTTCATCACTTGGAAACCTGACATTATTCCGGATCTCCAAAAACTGATCCCGAGCAGGGATTGCTATTCAGGGTCCTGAGCCCTGGCTGTTTACCTGGAGCGTTCCAACCGGGCAACAGCAAAGACTCAGGGAAAATGACAGGCCTCCTGGTTCCTTAACTACTACATCAAACTGCCTCTCACTTTAGCCTACTACTGTAGTAGTTCATGGTTTCTCATCAAGCTACTAATTGCCTCTGACTATCCCCAAATTTTTAGAGTAGATGTAGTTGTCTGTATGTTACCACCCCCTGGAAGCTATACTATCTACTTAGTAATCAAAACAACCTATCAATCTCCCAGTGACAAAGTATTCAGTACTTTGTCTTTCTTTGCAACTACAGTATCGGTGTATATTAGTGAATTACATCAATCAGAATGGTACAATTTGAGAACTATGTCTTTTAGGTCTCTCACGAGAGAAAAGGCATCGTAGACTCAGCTGAATTCGAACTTTCAGCTTACAATGAGGAACACAGTGAAGAAACCAACTGATTAGCCACATCACCCTTTATTTTCCTTCTCTCCTTTAATTATGTATAAGCACCAATAAAGATAAGGGTTGGCAATGCAAATAAATGGCCACAAATAAAAGGCAAAAAAATCAATGCAGCTACTTATTTTCAAGCACAGAGACAGTGCCCTTGAATAAACTTTCCATTTACAATTCAACACTAGATAGGCAATTCCTTTTGATCTTTCTGTAAATTTTTATTTCTTTAAATAATTTAGTTGGTGTCAATTTAAGTATGGCCAGTCCTTCCTCTATTTAACAGCATGACAGAGTTGGAAGGGACCTTGGAGGTCTTCTAATCCAACCCCCTGCTCAAGCAACAGACCCTGTACCATTTCAGACAAATGGTTGTCCAGTCTCTTCTTAAAAACCTCCAGTGTTGGAGCAACCACAACTTCTGAAGGCAAGCCGTTACATTGATTAAGTTTCTCATTGTCAGGAAATTTCTCCTTAGTTCTAGGTTGCTTCTCTCCTTGATTAGTTTCCACCCATTGCTTCTTCTCCTACCTCCAGGTGCTTTGGAAAATAGTTTGACCCCCTTGTCCTTGTAGTAAACCCCTCAAGTATTGGAAAACAGCTATCAAATCACCCCTAGTCCTTCTTTTCATTAGACCAGACATACTCAATTCCTGCAAGTGTCTCTGTCCCATTTATTAGAATATTATAAGTCTTGCTAGCAGAACAAAATGCTGCTAGTATCATTGCTTTGGCAATGTCACTTAGTGTGATCCAAGAGGTATGCCTTCTCTGCTGTTGCTTCCAGAATTTGAAATAGCATCTGTCCAAGGATTGCTTGCTCTTTGCCTGTGTCCTTTAAAAACTCTACTTCATGGAACTTGCTCCTCCTTGTGGATATTTACCATGATTTGGTCCTGGCTTGTTCTTGAATACTACAGTGTCACTGGCATTCTGGTATTTTCAATATGCCAATGCCACCCAACTGAATGGATCCTTTCCACAGTTAGATTTGGCTTCCACAGGTGTTCGTTCACAGCAAAATTTGCTTCTTAACACAGAGCAGAAAAATAATTAGAAGAAAATTATTGGAAAGTAATATCTCTATCTGTACATCTCTAAGTTATATCTGTCTCTCTGTCTCGATCTGTCTGTCTATCTATCTATCTATCTATCTATCTATCTATCTATCTATCTATCTATCTATCTATCTATC
>QLTV01001125.1:352288-363782 GCA_003457575.1 Thermophis baileyi
GCTGCCTCACCACCATCTGTATTGCGCAGGTCTAGTAGTGCTCCAAAACGCCCCGCCTACCTGCGTGATTACGTATGCTGGACAGCTCCATCCAGGAGGGGAGGGGTGTTATGTTCTAACTGTTTCAACTGTGTTGCATGGTTCCAACCAGGTCCAGCGTTTGAGCGGGAAAAAGCTCAAACGCTATTGGCTGGTCTGTCTGACAGCTCCCTATAAAAGGGCAAGCTGTCAGACTGCTCTTTGCTGGTTGCTTACACAAGAGCTGAAATAAAGAGCTGCTTTGGAAGTCTGTCTCCTGTCATCTCTACCCACTATCTAACACTCTCTGTAGAAGAAATAGCAGCTGTGTTTAGTAGATATTAGTGGAGGAAAAAATCTTGTATCTCTCTGTAGAAGGAACAATTCTTAAAAAACTTTGGATGCTACATATAAAAGTAAAAAATTATTTGAATTGTTTTCAAATATTGGTGACTTCATTTTGATGTCTATGTGTTTTGTGGGCAAGTGATTTCCTATTCCCTTCTGCCAGGATGTTTTTATAAGTAGATACTAGCTGTACCCAGCCACGCGTTGCTGTGGCTCAGTCTGGTGATCACCCGTGTTGTAATTTTGTTCAGGACGCAATTCTACATCGAGCGAAGCAGCAGCAGATCGATTTGGTGATGACATTCCCAATTGATTGAGAACTTTGTTCGCGATTTCTAAGCAGAAATCTTCAATCATTATCAATGCTCCGTTGTAGAATTCGGCTGTGAAATGCATGTTTATATTTGAATTTTCCTTGTGTATTCAATGGAACATATCTTCAGCCATGTGCGATTTATATTGGAAATGTGGAAATCGTAAATGGATCGTAAATCAGAAACATTGAAATGGAATCGTAACATATTTAGTATAGTGTGCGTTGCTTTTACGTCCAACAGATGGACACTTTTTTCACAAAAAAACCATGTTGTTACCTGTCACAGTTGTGACATCTATATAATATAGGTATATAGAAACACGCGCGTATTCGAATACAACGTTGTGTCAAAATTTCAAAGCAATCTGTGAAGAACTTTTGGAGATTTACGATTTTGAACAAACAAACATTTACATTTTTATTTATATAGATTATCAACAACCTTGGAATTGAGTTATTTGTAAAAAATAATAAAGGCAGGATACAAACAAACAAAGAAACAAATTCTCAATTGTCCTTCATCTAACTTTGCTTACGTCAACTTGGGCCAACTTTGCTGAATGATGAAGTCACCTAACATGTGTGGCAGCAGCCAAAAAAGTTAATACAATCCTGGGTTGTATAAACAGAGGCATAGACTCAAAATCATGTGAAGTACCACTTTATAAAACCTTAGTAAGGCCACACCTGGAATACTGCATCCAGTTTTGGACACCACATTAGAAAAAAAGAAGTTGAGACTTTGGAAAAAGTTCAGAGATGAGCAACCAAGATGATCAACAGCCTGGAGACTAAAACATACGAAGAACGGTTGCAGGATTTGGGTTTGACTAGTTTAGAGAAAAGAAAAACTAGAGGTGACAGTATTCCAGTATTTGAGGGGCTGCCACAAAGAAGAGGGGGTCAAATTATTTTCCAAAGCACCAGAGGGCAGGACAAGAAACAATGGTTGGAAACTAATGAAGGAGAGAAGCAACCTGGAATTAAGGAGAAACTTTCTTAGCAGTGAGAACAATTAACCAGTGGAACAACTTGCCTTTAGAAGTTGTGGGTGCTTCATCACTGGAGGTTTTTAAGAAGAGACTGAACACTTGCCTGAGATGGTTTAGGGTCTCCTGCTTGAGCAGGGGGCTGGACTAGAAGACCTCCAAGGTCCCTTCCAGCTCTATTCTATTCGATCAACTAGGTGCCACTTCACTAGGCCTATTTGTTGAAGGCCACACAGATAAATTGTTGGGATGTGCATGTTGCAAGGGCTGGAGACATCTAATATTGTCTGTTACTGTTTCTGGTTGTGTCTTCTTTCTCTTTCAATAATGTCTCTGTTTTAACAATGTCAGGAAGCTTTTTTCCGTAATGTAAGTTAGCCACCTGCAAATACATTTTGCAATTATTTAAAGAATTGGAATCATTTCAGGGACAGCATAGAATGCCCACTTTTCACAATCAAAGATAGATCATACATAAAAGATGGATCACACACACGATCTGTTTGTGATGAGAATGCATGTATTATGTTTGATTATGTTTGTCTGACTGAGGGTTTAGATCAGGGGTGTGTTCCTCCTGGTTCAGACCGGTTCTCCTGAACTGGTAGCGGCCCGCTGGTGATGTCATGATGATGTCACCGAACCGGATCGGTTGGTGCCGGTCCATGGGGGCCGCCATCTTTTTTTTGAATTTTTTTTGAATTTTTTTATTTATTTATTTTTCCCTTCTGAGCATGCGCAGAAGCCGACTTCTGGCACTGTGCATGTGGTCGCCATCTTTTCTTCAGCTTTGTTTTTTTTGGTTTTTTTTGTTTTTTGTTTATTTTTTGTTACTGCGCATGCGCGCGCGCGCGAGGCGAGTGCGTGCCCACGAGGCGTGCCCACGCGACATGGGAGGGAGCAAACCGGCAGCGAGGTAAGTTGGAACCCACCCCTGGTTTAGATCCTTTTAATGTGTTTTTACTTTGCTCTTCTAAGCTGTCCTGAAAATTCTAGGATATCCAGAAAGAGATATATTATATCTTGAAAGTTGAAAAGAAAGAAAACAATATTGAATTTGTATCATTAGCTGTTTAGCAAATAATTATGTTATAATAACACCACGGAAGTTTGAGCACTATAGCACTTTAGTTTCAAATCCAATTTTGTTCTAATCTTGAAAATAATTTAATTGGGACCCTTGTTAGAATATTTCAGTTATTTAATTATTTAACTAAAATATTCTAACAACAGCCCCAATTAAATTATTTTCTAGATTAGTACAAAATTGGATTTGCAACTAAAGTGCAATAGTATTTATATAACTAAAATGTATATTTTATATATACATTTATCTGTCTTGTTGGCTAATTAATAGTTGGTGTATGTACAGCTGCCGGTTCGGACCGGTTCTTTAGTACCGGTAGCAGAAATTTACCTCCGCTCGCAGAACTGGCAGCAACGACCGCCGGTCCACGCTCCCGAACCGGTCCTCCGGTCGCCGCGGCTTGCAAAAAACCCCTCTGTACATGCACAAAGGCTTCTGCGCATGCACAGAGGGTCATTTCCGGGTCTTTTGTGTGACGTGATGGGGGCGCGTATGCGATCGAACCCAACCCTGCATATGTCTAATTAGTTTCCTTATTATCTATCATTCCTTTTATCCTTTTCCCATTTTTAGGTATTTAAACATTTCTCTACTACTGTAACCTAGCCTAATCTAGCCCACTTTTTATCTAAAAGTGTAAAATCGTGGTTTTTTTTTTAATTGATAGTAGTATTTGATAAATTTTAGCCTAACAGATTCCTGAAAGAAAGGTCATTTTACACTTGCAAAATGACCTTTAATTTCATACCATAAAGATTTCATTCTGCTTGTTACATTTAGTTTATCTTCTGGGAGAGAGGGAGAGGAGCTAAAAATGTCAGCATGCTTTTGCCAAATCCTACTCATAACTAAATCTTCAAGGATTAGAAGAAACAGAATTATCAATGATACCCTAAAACTACAAATCACCAGTCCAAACCCCGAAGGCAGCATTTTTTTTATCTGTGAAGGTGTTAAAGCTTGCCCCAAAGGCAACTGGACATTGTTTTTCCTTGAAGACGTTTCGCTTTTCATCCATTCAGTTCAGACTGAATGGTGGAGAATGGAAGGATTCATATTCCTTGAGGTTATCTGCAGAGGTGGGATTCACATTATTTCCCTACCAGTTCGCCCAGCACCAAAAATGTGAGCGTGCGTGCACACTCGCTTCGGTCATGCACGCGCCTTCCATGCATGCGCGCATGCCTTCCACATATGTGTGTTCTACCCCAGTGACGAGCCACCAATAATACGCACACAAAAACTGCAAAACACTGTTATTTTATTAATAAATGTCTCCTAATAACTTCTTAGGAGCAACATAATGTATGCATGAGTTTTTAACTGTTTTTAATTGTTTTTATTATGGTTTTTTTTAAACGGTTTTTTATATTGTTGTGAGCCGCCCAGAGTCCCTTGGGAGTTGGGCGGCATACAAACTGTATTTGGCAATACTCCCAGAGCTAGGAATGCAGGAAATAAGACCCGTACTGGAACAAGTACACGAGCAGACTGGAGTCACAAAGAGCAAGAGTGATATCAAACGGGCTCCGTGTGGTCAGGGCTTAAATAGTCTAAGGGGGTGGCCACTTAGCCTGCTGCTTTACTCTCGAGGAGACCTCCTCCTGAGTAGCCACTCTTGGCTTCTAGCAGCCCTGCGTGCCCGAGCATTGAGAAGAAGAGGCTCCTCCTCTTCTTCTTCGGCCCTGATGCGCTCCTCAGGAGGTACAGAAGGCCCTGGTTGACGCTCAGCCTCCTCGCTCTCTGACCCGGGTGCCAGGTGCACGGGCTGATGGTACCTCGCCACAACCGCCTCATCGTCCTTGGGATCCATGATCCAGCACGGGATGCTGGCGGGCCACAACAATGCACGCAGCCTTCCACGCATGCGCTTTGCTCGCATGCGCAGCTTGCACGCATGCGCACAGCTTGAAAACTTGGCTAAATAGGACAGCATAGCATCCCACTTGCAGTTCGTTACTACCGGTTCGCCCGAACCGGTCCAAACCAGCTGAATACCACCTCTGGTTATCTGGTTAGCATTCTTCCTGGGAGTTACTGAGGGCACTTGGAGGTTTTTTTCTGTGCCCTGAATAGTGCAAATGGATGTGGAACCTTCTTGGAACTGCTGAAAGGACTGTGTTCCAAGAAGGTTGCACACCCATTTGACTATTCAGGTGACCCTGAGGGCACAGATAAACCTCCAAGTGGCTTCATGACTCTGACAATGAGTGCTAACAACCACATGGCTACAAAGCATACAAGTCCTTCCATCCTCCACCGTTCTGTCAGAAATGAAGAAACTTCTCAGCTGAGAAGTGAAATGTCTTCAAGGAAAAAACAAAATCCAGTTGCCTTTAAAAAAAACACACACCTTTGTGAAAACCATGATCTGGATGACTGAGAATCTTCACAGATGTGTTAAAGCTTGCTTCCCATCCCTTGAAGTCAGGGTGATGAAAATTTAAAGGGAGGTGTAAGTTAGAGTAGTCAGCTCAGTCTAGTCTCCTAATATGAACTAGAGTTGTTAATATTATATTGCAAGGAACTGGGGCATGATGTTTGAATGCTTTCTCCTCCTTCTCCTTCTCCTTCTCCTTCTCCTTCTCCTTCTCCTTCTCCTTCTCCTTCTCCTTCTCCTTCTCCTTCTTCTCCTTCTTCTTCCTCCTCTGCCTCCTCCTCCCCCTCCTCCTTTTCTTCTCCTTCTCCTTCTTCTTCCTCCTCCGCCTCCTCCTCCACCTCCTCCTTTCCTTCTCCTTCTCCTTCTCCTTCTCCTTCTCCTTCTCCTTCTCCTTCTCCTTCTCCTTCTCCTTCTCCTTCTCCTTCTCCTTCTCCTTCTCCTTCCCCTTCATTTCCTTTCCTTTCCTTTCCTTTCCTTTCCTTTCCTTTCCTTTCCTTTCCTTTCCTTTCCTTTCCTTTCCTTTCCTCTTCTTCGTTTTTTTTTTTTTTTTTTGTTTTTTTTTTTTTCATGTGAGGGAGAAAAACGGGATCTACGCGCGGGCCCTCCACGGCGCGCGTGCGCCTCCTCCTCCTCCTCCTCCTCCTCCTCCTCCTCCTCCTCCTCCTCCTCCTCCTCCTCCTCCTCCTCCTCCTTCTCCTTCTCCTTCTTCTCCTTCTCCTTCATAAATGAACATATCAAAATCTAACACCATAGAAAACAGGCATAATTCTTCTTGCTAATAGTGCTTTTCTTTGAAAAAGGAGCTCTGTGGTTAGAATGCAGTATTGCAGGCTAACTCTGCTCACTGCCAGGAGTTCAGTCCTGATGGGCTCGAGATTAACTCAGCCTTCCATCTTTCCAAGGTTGGTAAAATGAGGAACCCAGATTGTTGGGGGGCAATGTGTTGACATTGTAAACCACCCAGAGAGTGCTGTAAAGCACTGTGGGATGGTATATCAGTCTAAGTGCTATTGCTGTTGTGTTGTTATTATTGCTACTTATACAAAGAATCTGGACATCATCTGTTGAACATGAGGGAAGATAAGAGTAATAGCTCCAATGACTGAATGTCCTTATACCTCCTCCCTCTTTTTCCTGGGTTAAATTATACAACATCATCATTTTTCACAATTAACAGCACCCAGAAAATTCAGTTTTTCCGAGGGAAGGTTTTGAAACAAACGATGCAGCCATATTTGGGGTTTAACAACCATATCTGGCCTACAAAAGCCAGATCCTTGTATATAAGTAGGAATAATAACCTCTTCTGTGCCTTGAACTGAACAAATGGTCTTGGTTATTTGCACCTGACACTAATCTGGTTAACTAATGGCCATGGGTAAATTGGCACTTAATAAGGGGCAATGGAATTCATGGTGGGCTTGACTTAGGTCTCTTGTGGGAGATTCCAAACTGATGACATGTTTAACCCTGCCCTCTCTCAACCTGCTCTTCTCCTACAAGGATCCCTTGACTACAATTTCTCCTAAATATTACTAGTCCTAAATATTACTCAGTCATGATGGAACTCCTCATTACTTCTCTCTTCAAATTGTCCGCATCTTAGGCCAATCTGATAACTGTTTCCGCTCCATGATGTCTCCATTCCAGTTTTGCCGTCTTTTCTTTCCAGCCATTCTCCTTTTACTAAAACTCTATTTCTGTCTCTTCCAAAGTCTTATTCATTTTTTTATTTTATTTTTTTTGCAAACTGGCTAGGTTTTGTTGGTTCTCTGGCGACAGAGTGACAGCTCTTTAATGAGCTCCTGATCTTTTTATTTACTTTACTTCTAGCTTTAATCAAGTACAGTAGACCCAGTCCTTTTTCTGGTTTTATTTAATTCCTTATCTCCCTTTTGATTTTTATTTATTTTCATTTTTTTTGGACTTAGTCATTAGAATAAAGATCTGCTAGTATCATAGAGTTTTGTACATACTTTCAAACTAATTGAGGGTGCAAAGCTGTAAAACAGGAACAAAAAAGAATCTGAAAAGAAAGGTCAAAGGGAAGAATAAACCTGAGATTCAGCATAGAAGAAATCCCAAACAAGACAAGATTGCAATAACTTCTAAGCAGCCAAAGACAAAGGACTTATTCTGGCTTAAGGACATTGCATGTAAGTCTCCCTCTCCTTCTCAGTCTCTCCTTGTAACCTCTATTAACAATTCTTACCCCTCATTAGATGGGGATGTGAATAATTTCCTTCCTCTGAAGATGAGATTTTAATGGGAGGTAGAGGGGAAACTGTTGTTTATATTCCGAATAATTTAAATGGAGATTTGGATTTGGTTGCTAAGAATTGTCTTCTAAGAACTCAAACAGCCTTTAAATATTATATTAAATAAGTTCTTGCCTAGCAATCAAAATACAGATGAATTAAAAACTTTCATGGAGAACCATCATTCCAAATAAACTCTGGAACTGAATATCTACAAATTATTTGATGAACATGCTGAAGGTCTTATTTGATGAAAAGAAGAAGTCAGAATGACATGATAGAAGTGTTCCAATATTTGAGGGGCTGCCACAAAGAAAAGGCTATTCTCCAAAGCACCTGGAGGCAGGACAAGAAGCAACGGATGAAAACTAATCAAGGAGAGAAGCAACCTAGAACTAAGGAGAAATTTCCTAACAGTGAGAACAATTAATGAAGAAGAGACTGGACAATGATTTGTCTGGAATGATATAAGGTTTTCTGCTTGAGCAGGCAGTTGGAGTAGAAGACCTCCAAGGTCCCTTCCAACCCTGTTATTCTGTTATTATTTTGCTTTGTTTCATATCTCTGATAGACTGGGTGCACTGCTCTGTATTTGGAACAAGTACCATTACAAGGTTCCTAATTAAAATGTGATTGCACTTGAAAGGTAAAGAAATAACAGTTGTATTTTAAAAGAGACCCATGGTGTATTGCCATGACTACCATAGATGAGGGGGAAAGATCTGGCATAAACTATTCATTTCTGATAAACCAAGAATTCTCTGCTGATTGACTCTTTCAAATTAATCAACTGCCCAGTGTTAACATGATTAGCATTGTACTGTATTTCTGCTTTATAAAGTAAAAAATATGATTATTAAGGAAAAGCTTGGACTTGAACAATATATTCAGAACTAAGCACAAACCATATTTGTCTATATTTATATTGGGAAGCAAAGTAACATACATATGAATGAACAAAGAATTTAAATATGTCGTGAGGATTCTAATTTTCCACTTATGTGCAGTTTTGATTATATATAAATAATGGAATGCATCCTATTACTTTAACAGACTAAAAATCACTGTTAAACTCTAAACTAAGAATGAATATTGAAAACTGTGGTCAACATAGTATAAATTACTAAATCAAATTATAAAATCTAATTAATTATATTTATAATAGTAAAAATCTGTTTTCTTATTTATACCCTGTAAAATGCACATATAAACTCAATACTCAAAACTCAAAAGAGCCGCAATGGCACAGTGGTTAGAGTGCAGTACTGCAGGCTACTTCTGCTGATCACTGGCTGCCAGCAGTTTGGCAGATCGAATCTCACCAGGCTCAAGGTTGACTCAGCCTTCCATCCTTCCGAGGTCAGTAAAATGAGGACCCAGATTGTTGGGGGCAATAGGCTGACTCTGTGAACCGCTTAGAGAGGGCTGTAAAGCACTATGAAGTGGTATATAAGTCTAAGTGCTATTGCTATTACTATTGCTACTGTACATAGAAGAATCCTAAGTTTTGGATGTGGCACAAATCCATGAATTAAAACCCGTTCATGACTTCGTGATTGATCTGTGTTAAATTTGCTTTTAAGATTTGTTTTATTTATTTATTAAGAATGTTTATATGGCTGCCCAACTCATTCTTGGTGAATCCAGCTGTCTTACAAAGATAAAACTTTACTACAAAAACCAATGACCTCCCCCTCTTCCTGGTGACAACTATGAGACTAGCCACTTGATGGGCATATCAGTCTGGGATCCCCAGGTCCATTGGCCTTGAGAAAGAGGATCAAAGTGGGGGCCAATCTTATCTCTTCAGGAATGATGTCCCACAGGTAGGGAGCCACTACAGAGAAGGTCCTTCTTCTTGGTCTCACTATATGTGTTGTGGCTTGCCCGAGTCCCGCGCAGCCGCCCATGGATCCAGAGGACCAAGAGCCGACTGAGGCATGGCAATATTGTCCTGTGCACCTGGCACCTGAGTCAGATACCGAGGGGGACTCAGTGCCAGAGGATGACAGCCAACCAGGGACTTCTGCACCTCCTCAGTTGGAGCTGAGTGACTCAGGAGAAGAGGAGGAGCCTCTGCTTGATGCTAGGGCACACAGGGCAGCTAGCAGGCAGGAGTGGCTCTGCAGGAGGAGGTCTCCTCGCGTGTAAATCTGCAGGCTGATTGGTCACGCCCTAAGGCTATTTAACACGCTGAAGCCAGTGCTGGAAACAACTTGTTACATTTTCTCTGACCACGTCTTGCTGCTCTTGGGATTTCTATTTCTATTTCTATATGGGCTTTGATTTCTGGACTTTCAGTTGCTAAGTTAATTCATTCCGGGGTTTTTGCCAACTTCTGTGAGTTACTGATAACGGAGGAACTAATTGCCTGTTTACTTTGGGGGTTTGAATTCTGGCCAACTTTATACCGGACTTTTGGCACGACGGACTTTCTTGTTATTTAAGGACTTTAATATCTAGCTACTAAGAATCCTTTATTAGTAGGAAAAGGGTATTATTTTGCAAACAGTGTGTGCGTCATTTTGTAGGGCTTGCCGTGCTAGGACACAACAATATGGACCTCCTTAGGAGAGAGGACTCATAGCATTCCCTGCAGGGATGGTTTTCACTTACCTTCCCTACTAGTTCGCAAATGTGAGTGCGCGCATGCACATGGCCTCCTGCACATGTGCTTTACTCGCACGCACGCCTTCCGCGCATGCACACAGCCTCAAAAATGTGCCCAAATAGGATGTCATAGAGCCGGGGCAGGTGGGCAGGCCCACCTGCGATTTCTGCTACCGGTTCGGGTGAACCGGTCTGAACCAGCTGAATACCACCTCTGATTCCCTGCCTCTTTGCTCTGGTGGGTGAGTTAGATATAATTAGGAAAGGGTAGTCCTTAAAAAAAACCTAGTGTCAGGCCATGCAGAGCTTTGAAGATGACCATCAGCACCTTGAATTGGACCAGGAAGCAAATCAGCAGTCAACATAGTTTCTGCAAGACAGGTGACACATGTCTAAATGGAGCTCTGCACAAAACCATATTTTGAACCAATTGAAGATATAAAGGATTCCTTTATTCCTAGGATAATTGATGTGGGAGCAGGGGTGGGTTCCGAAAATTTCCACTACCACTCTGTGGGTGTGGCTTAGGGTTACGCACGCGCACGCTCTCCCGGTGCAATTCCCGCACATGCTCAGTCACTATAATCTGCCCAAAACACAGCTGAGGAGCTGATCAGCTGTGCTTCGGGCGAAGAATAAAGGACAGCATTAACCCGAGGGCGGGTGGGAGGGCCCTTTCCAAAGCAGCAGCAGAGCACAAACAGCCCAAAACGTAAAAAAGCCGCCAAAAATTCACGAAAAAAAATGGCGGTGCCCACGGACCGGCACCAACCAAGGTGGATCCACGACGCCATCATGACTTCACCAGCGCCTCGCTACCGGTTCGGGTGACCCAGTACGAACTGAGAGGAACCCACCCCTGTGTGGGAGGATTCCCTTTCTGAAGATATTATCCCAATCCCAACTTGTACAATTTAAATAACACCATTAGACAAAACTGATTGCATTATCTGCTCTGAATTTTGTATTTATATGTTTCTAAGAAAATTTATCAAGAGGAAAAGCAGAACTTTATTATTATCTCTTTTATTCATTAAACATGAAACTCAGTCAACTGAACATTTAAAAGTGTCACAAATACCACTGACTGGTGCTAATGGTTGATACGGGTTGCTGCCAGCGTCCTAGGTATCAACCAAGTATCAGTCGCTTTACAGTTGCACACCCTGGTTCCCCAGCAATAGCAACTGAGCCCTGTAGCCCATTTTTCGACAGATGTCCAGGAGCCATAGCATCTGACACGGTCCTTGTTTACCCGGGCGACGACCAATCCGGCATGGAATTTTGTTGATTTCTTGTCATCATTGGTGATGGTAGGTGCCTGGGTTGGTTCACGGTGGCTAAGCCACTACCGATCCGAAGACCAGCAATCCCATAACCATAGGGACCGCACCCGATAGCCGTCCAGGCCCAGCCATGAGTTATTATTACTATTATTATTATTATTATTATTATTATTATTATTATTATTATTATTATTATTATTAT
>QLTV01001125.1:371781-383105 GCA_003457575.1 Thermophis baileyi
CCCCCAAAAAAGAGGGTGAAAATCTGGGTGCGTCTTATACTCCGAATGTAGCCCTGCCCAGCCTCTAAAACGGAGGTTTCAGAGCCTGAAAAAAGCCTCTGAAACGGGGCTCCAGAAAAAAAAAGCCTCTGAAACAGAGGTTTCAGAGGCAGAAAAAAAAGCAAGGCGCAGAGCTCACAACCAACAAACCTGTTGCTAAAATTCACCTCTGGGAACAGCTGATTGGGGGTATTCCGGGAGGCTGATCCACCCGCCAATCAGCTTTTTTCTTATTTTCCTCACCAAAAACTAAGGTGCGTCTTATACTCCGGTGTGTCTTATACTCTGAAAAATACGGTATATATAAATTTTATATATATTAAAAATGCATATGGCTATCTGACACTGGGATTGTCAGCAGCATACATTAGTCAAAAAAATACCCCCCAAAATAACCAATTAACAATTCTATTAAAATAAAAGCAATGTCTGAATAGGTGATCAGGAGCTCATAATTAATACCTTAATCCAAATGGACACTTTCCTCACACAGATTCCAGAGTCTGAGGAAAGAAGCAGGTTTTTCATGCTTCCTAAAGGCCAATGGGGATCCATTTTGGTGTAGTGGTTAAGGCATCAGTCTAGAAACCAAGAATTCTAGTCCTGCCTTAAGCACAAAGCCAGTTGGGTGACCCAGGACCAGTCACTTTCTCGTGGCCCACGGAAGGAGGCAATGGCAAACCATTTCTGAAAAAACTTTCCAAGCAAATTGCAGAGATTTGTCCAGGCAGTTTTCAAGAACTGGACATGACTGAACAGAAAAAGAAAACAAGAAAACAGGTCAATGGAATCATGGCCAAACATATGTATGGGGCAAGTTCATATATATGAACTGTATTCGTTTTGATTCACCCACTGTTGGAATAGTCTGCTGATGAACTGGCTTCTTCTTCCATCTCTCTGTGGAGAGTCAAATCTGGCCCCAATCTTATGCCTCCGTAGATTTAGAATAGAATAGAATAGAATAGAATAACAGAGTTGGAAGGGACCTTGGAGGTCTTCTAGTCCAACCCCCTGCCCAGGCAGGAAACCCTACACCACTTCAGACAAATGGTTATCCAACATCTTCTTAAAAACTTCCAGTGATGGAGCACCCACAACTTCTGGAGGCAAGTTGTTCCACGGATTAATTGTTCTGTTAGGAAGTTTCTCCTTTGTTCTAGGTTGCTTCTCTCCTTGATTAGTTTCCATCCATTCCTTCTTGACATGCTTTCAGATGCTTTGGATAATAGGTTGATCTCCTCTAAATGCCTTCAAGAAACTTTGAACATACTGTCACAAGTATAATTTAGTTTTTCTAAAGCTGTTGAAAATGCAAGCAATTGTTGCTCACAAGAAGCCTATCGCCGGTCAATCCTTTTGGTGTGATCAACTTCAAATTTGGCCACCTTCAAGAGCTGAATTGTGTGTTTATTTTGCTGTCAAATAAATTCTACCTCCACTTCAAGCAAGTGTTTTGTGCTCATTTACCTGGATGCAGAATGAACAGACATTAATTCTTGATCAACTGGATGGATGGTCACATTTAGTTGAAAATGGTAACCAATGCATAGCCTTCAGGAGTCTATGTCTGATCTATCTATCTATCTATCTATCTATCTATCTATCTATCTATCTATCTATCTATCTATCTATCTATCAGAATAGAACTGGAAGGGACCTTGGAGGTCTTCTAGTCCAACCCCCTGCTCAAGCAGGAGACCCTATATCATTTCTGACAGAGGGCAGTCCAGTCTCTTCTTGAAAGCTTCCAGTGATGAAGCTCCCACAACTTCTGAAGGCAATTTCTGTTCCATTGGTTGATTGTTCTCACTGTCAGAAAATTTCTCCTTGTTTCTAGGTTGAATCTCTCCTTGATTAGTTTCCATCCATTATTCCTTGTCTGGCCTTCGGGTGCTTTGGAAAATAGGTTTATTTCCAATAAAGCAAACTGAGGCAAGAAGGTCATTTTACTATGATTTATTCAGAATGCTCTGATAAAAAGGATTCCTCTCATCCAAAGAGGGAATCCCAAAACCCATCTTCCATTTCCTTTTGTAGTTAATAACATGAATGGAAATTAACAAAACAAAAGGTGATTGGACAGGACAAAAGCAAATCAGTCACATGAAGTTAAACATGTTACATATGTGCATCCTATAATCAGGGGTGGGATTGAAAAATTTTAGCAACTCTGCCTGGTTGCTGGGTGGGCGTGGCCATGAGGTCATGGCCTACTCGGCCTCCTGCACCATAGTGGGGGGTCTCACCCTCCCCAGGCTCCGGAGGCTTTCCTCGAGCCTCCAGGAGGGCAAAAACGGCCTCCCCCGGGCTCTGGAGGCCCTCTGGAGGCCAAAAATGGGCCCGTTTCCAGACTTCCGGTACTTCCAGTAGGCCCGTTTTTCGCCTTCCCAGAGCCTCCGCGCGGGCCCTGCACTTATCTGGCATCCAAAACAGGACATGTGGAGAGTCCTGGGAGGGGCGGGGCGGGGTGGACGGGGTCAGCCAGTCCTTGCAACTACCAGTTCGGTGAACCAGATGTAAAATTAACATCCGGTTCATGCGAACCGGTCCCAACCGGCTGAATCCCACCACTGCCTATAATTCCACACATGTTCATTTAAATGAGCTCTGATGAAAGTAGGAACGTAAAATTTAGCATGTTAATGAGAGGGAAACATATCCAGCTTATTTGAAGTTCATTTAGAGACAGACCAGATGTCGGTTAACACTAACACTAACACGTTCTCCCTCTTATCAGACAAACTGCAGATATCCTGTTAAGACCAACATGGTCCCATCCTAGCCTGACCTAGAGAGCAAAGATAGTTTTTTCTTGCAGTTTAGGAATGTTCCAGTAACAGAATAAAGACTTTTCTACATTCCAGTCTGCAATAGTTTGGTAAACTATGAACATCATTTAAAGGCAGAAAAATAAGTCAAATTAAAATACCAAAAAACAACAACAACAACAACAACAACCCTGTGTTAGTTAGCAAGTACCACAACACTGCAAAGTACATGTGGTTGATACTACAAAGTCCCTGTTGTATGGCCTTGGAACACAAAATCAGTTTTAGAAAAGTATGAACATCTGTCCCAAAACAGATTTAGGCAAAGGAACAATAGGTGGGGTAGTAAGCAGAGGTGGGTTCCTCCCGGTTCGGACCGGTTCGCCCAAACCGGCAGCAACCCGCTGGTGACGTCACGGTGCCGGTTCGGTCGGTGCCGGTCCGTGGACGCTGCCATCTTTTTTTTTTTAATTTTTTTTAATTTTTTTTGGAATTTTTTTGGAATTTATTTTATTTTAATTTTTTATTTATTTTTTCTTCTGCGCATGCTCAGAAGCTCAGCCCATTTTGTTTTCGTCTTTTTTTTTTTCTTGGAATTTTTTTGGGAATTTTCGGCACTGCGCACGCGCCCATGAGGTGCGGCCACACGGCGCGGGAGGAAGCAAACCGGCAGCGAGGTAAGTTAGAACCCACCCCTGGTAGTAAGGACAGAAATTCTCCCTTGGTCAGTGGAAGTTCTTTGTATGATTTTGAGTATGGCCCTTTTTTTTAAAGAGGATGACCAGGAAAAGTATAGCAATATAATTCAGTATACATCAAAATACATTTTAGCATGCATTAGGATGTGCGTTTTCTCCCCAAATCAGTATTTAAACACTGGGTAGGATATATCTTGAACTTTGAGAACTTCATCTGAGCCATCAAAGGAAAAAGAGAGAAAGTGGAAGGGGGAAAAAAAGACTCTCGGAGGAATTTAAGTTTTGATCCACACATTAGCTTGATTGGCATGCATAATTTTTGATGAATTCCTCCAAGACCTCTAGCCTCAAGTCCAGAAGCTCCTCTGAGATTACGGAAGGAAATATTAGGAACTTTGCAATATATTAGAAGTCAGTACTCATTTGACAGGTAAATGGTGATTTATAAATGCTTCCATTTTTTATTTAACATATCCATTTATATATAATGGCATTCAGAATAGCATCACAGCATTCCTATCAGCCCCTTTATCCTCAGTGTCAAAATTTTGTCTTCTCTTATTTTAATTCTCTTATTATTTATTAACCAAAGAAAGCATTATTTTAGGCCTGAAAATAGAAAATAGAATAAGAGAGTTGGAAGGGACCTTGGAGGTCTTCTAGTCCAACCCACTGCTTAGTCAGGAAACCCTACACCACTTCAGACAAATGGTTATCCAATCTCTTCTTAAAAACTTCCAGTGTTGGAGCATTTATAACTTCTGGAGGCATGTTGCTCCACTGATTAATTGTTCTAACTGTCAGGAAATTTCTTCTTAGTTCTAAGTTTGCACCTTCTCTTGGGCTTTGCACTTGAACTTCCTGTTCCTGTGCAAGAACATGTATTCTATTGGCTGTTGTAGGGGTCATAGTTGGCTCTGTAGCAGGGGTGAAATGCTACCGGTTCAGCCCAGTACGGGCATACTGGTAGCGGCGGCCGCTGGTGGTTCGGAGAACTGGTAGTGGCAGCAGTGCGAGGCTCTGCCCACTCGCCCGGATGTCACCATTTTCTTGTTTTTAACCCTGTGCGCATGCGCAAAGTGTTCTGCGCATGCGCAGAGGATGAAAAAGCGCATGTGATGGGCGCGCGCGCTTCCGAACCGGCAGGGAAGGGTAGTAGATTTCACCGCTGCTCTGTAGGTTGTCTGAGCTCCCAGGTTTGTTTGAAGTTTGGACTGCTGATGCAATGAAGGGGTGTTGGGCAATTCCTATTGTGGCTGAGGGCTAATCCTACCTTTGTTCTCAACTTACTGCAGGGAATTTTTTGCCTATGAATAGAGCTACCTAGAAACTTGGCTTCTTTCAATGAGCTCTTTATCTCTTAAGTGCTGGCATCTGCTGTGGGCTATTAAGGAAGGTGGGGGCTGCTTTCTCCCTCTAAGAAAACATGTTTCTCCATTTCTCATCCAGGGAAATATAATATTCTGCCTTTTTTTAATATTTCTCAAAATATTTCATTCTTCTAGGAGAGGGGTGGGTGCTAACTTTCTACAGCAGTGTGTTGCATTGATAAACAATCTCAATAGTCTTGTAAACCAGTAATTATGCTTTATTATCAGGTCTCATTTAAACAAAGGAATAACATGTCTTAGTCTATAAATCTATTTATTCTATCAATAACATGCATACTTTGCATCTTGGTCTTTGACTCTAGAAACACTGTACAATGAAAACCAGATTAAATCATCAGTTGGGCTTGTTTTTAATACTTTTAATGGATTTACATCACACACTCGTAAGAATTATCCTGGCAGCTTAAGCAAGCAAGCAAATGAACAAACAAAAATTTGAATAAAAACATTTGCAATAGCATGCAAAATAAAAACACCTTATAAACATGTATTCAAGAACCAAAGCAATATTAAATTACCATGCTTATTCTTTACAGAATTTGTGATGAGACCAACTATGTTAATGATACATTGAACCAGTGGTGAAATCCAAATTTTTTTTTACTACCGGTTCTGTGGGCGTGGCTTGGTGGGTGTGGTGTGGCTTGGTGGATGTGGCTTGGTGGGCATGGCAGGGGAAGGATACTGCAAGATCCCCATTCCCTCCCCACTCCAGGGGGAAGGATAACTGCAAAATCCCCATTCCCTCCCCACTCCTGGGGGAAGGATATTGCAAAATCCCCATTCCCACCCCACTCCAGGGGAAGGATATTGCAAAATCCCCATTCCCTCCCCACTCCAGGGGAAGGATAACTGCAAAATCCCCATTCCCTCCCCACTCCTGGGGGAAGGATATTGCAAAATCTCCATTCCCACCCCACTCTGGGGCCAGCCAGAGGTGGTATTTGCCGGTTCTCCGAACTACTCAAAATTTCCACTACTGGTTCTCCAGAACCTGCTGGATTTCACCCCTGCATTGAACTAATTCATTATTAAGTCAATTAAATAACTGAAACCCATTTCAGAAGCTAGTGTTTACAAGGGTATTGAAGCTTGAAGACTCAATCTTTTAGTTCAGATAAACTTATTTATGTCAGCGTTAAAAACGACCAAGTCTATTTATTTTATTTTCTCTTTTTAAAGAAGCAAATAGACTTGACTGTCATGTTCTTTTCACAAAAAAAGGACAAGTGTTTTATACCGGATATAGGCTAAAACCAATGCATTAGTTTTCACTTTTAAAGGAAACAAGATTTAAAGACAGGTCCGGAGAGGTGAAAACCTTCTGCATTGTTTCACAGCTTCCTTGACATGTTGTGTTAAAATTATGTCACAGGAGTCAGACTAATGGAGCATGCACACACACTAGAGGTGGTATTCAGCCAGTTCGGACCAGTTTGGGCAAACTGGTAGTAGCGACCTGTGGGTGGGCACCCGCCCCGGCACTATGCCGTCCTATTTAGGCACATTTTGAAGCCGTGTGCATGTGTGCAAGCCACGCGCGTGAGCAAAGCACATGTGTGGAAGGCCGCACGTGCTCACATTTGAGAACTGGTAGAGAAAGTAAGCAGGGGTGGGTTCCTCCCGGTTCGGACTGGTTCTCTTGAACCGGTAGCGGCCCACTGGTGATGTCACGATGATGTCACTGAACCAGATCGGTCGGTGCCGGTCCATGGGGGCCGCCATCTTTTTTAAAAAAAAATTGACATTTTTTAAATTTTTTATTTCCTTCTGAGCATGCGCAGAAGCCGACTTCCGGCACTGTGCATGCGGTCGCCATCTTTTTTTCAGCTTTGTTTTTTTTATTTTTTTCCAGATTTCTTGTTACTGCGCATGCACATGCACGCGAAGCACGCGGACACCCACGAGGTGTGCCCACGCGGCGCGGGAGGGAGTGAACTAGCAGCGAGGTAAGTTGGAACCCACCCCTGAAACTAAGTGAATATCATCTCTCTCTCTCTCTCTCTCACTCACACACACACACACACACACACACACACACACACACACACACACACACACACACACACACACACAGAGAGAGAGAGAGAGAGAGAGAGAGAGAGAGAGAGAGAGAGAGAGAGGGAAGGTCTCTATATTCTGTTTTCTTTTCTTGAACATTTTGTTTAAAAATAAGAGAGATACACAGACAAAACACATTGATCTTGTTACAGGGAATGTATTGGTATTTTAAAATAAAATGTTCTGCATGTCTACTTAGAAATAATTATTCTGTTATCAAGTACTTGCTCAGAGTAACATGTATGTGTTTCTATATATATAGAATTGCAGTTGTTCACAAAATTCTACATATTTTTACACCATAACTAGTCCATTGTGGCTAAACTCAGATGCTAGCAACTTAACCAGTCTGGATTTCAAAAAGCTCAGCAGGATTGACTCACCTGTAGAAGAGAATAGTTGTAGGTCAGAGTTGAATTGTATGGGGTCCTTGGTACTCGCTGAGCTTGGATGTTTTCTTGCAGGCATTTCATGACCCAACTAGGTAATATCATCAGTGCTAGAAAGGAGTGGATATAATATATAAAAAAGAGAGCAAACCCCACTTACTTCCAGCACTGATGTTATCAAGTTTTGGTACTGAAATGTCTGCAAGAAAATAACTCAGCTCAGAGAGCACCAAGGATCCCCTAAAGTTGATTACTTGGATGGATGGGGAAAAAACCTCAGTTATTTGGAAACTGAAACACAGAAGAAGGAATGACAAACCCATTTTGAATTCTTACTCCCAAGAAAATGTCATGCATGCATTTCTAGGAGTTATGGTTTGACTTTAAGCTCACCAAGTTCATTGGGATACATTTTTGTATCAGTTCAGCTTGGGAACAAAGCACATCGAATCCAATGTTTCTCATTTTTTAGTAGACATTTATTTATTTATTCATTCATTTATTTGTTTGTTTAGTTTGTCAAACATGTACGAGATAACAGGTATAAGTATAAACATGGACATGAACACAGGAAATGAGTACAAATAAATGGGGACAGTAGGACAGGGATGGTACGCACGCTGGTGCGCTTATGCACGCCCCCTTACAGACCTCTTAGGAATGGGGTGAGGTCCACGGTAGATAGTTTAAGGTTAAAGCTATGGGGGTTTGAGGATGTAACAACAGAGTCAGGTAGAGAATTCCAGGCATTGACCACTCTGTTGCTGAAGTCGTATTTTCTGCAATCGAGTTTGGAGCGGTTTACCTTGAGTTTGTTCCTGGTCTTAGATTTATTGTGGTTGAAGCTGAAGTAGTCATTGACAGGTAGGACGTTGTAGCAGACAATTTTGTGTATGACGCTTAGGTCAGACTGTAGGTGGCGTAGTTCCAGGTTGTCCAAGCCCAAAATTTCAAGCCTGGTGGCATAAGGGATTCTATTGTGAGCAGAGGAGTGGAGTATTCTTCTTGTGAAAAACCTCTGGACTTGCTCAATTGTATTAATGTCCGATATACAGTGTGGATTGCAGGCAGACGAGCTGTATTCAAGAATTGGTCTGGCAAAGGTTTTGTATGCCCTGGTTTGCAGTGCAATGTTACCGGAGAAGAAGCTTCGCAAAATTAGGTTAACAACTCTTAATGTATAATTGTAGATTAAGACATAATTGTATTGTTCACACAGTTAATCCCCAGGCTGCAATACTCTAACTTGTTACATCTGGATGGGTTTTAATGGGGATAATGCATCCTTAATTGTTGGCTTGAAAACCAGCTGTTAATGCTTTCTTTAAACACCAAGGTTTTTGTTTTCTATGCATCCGAGAATATGGGAATATATATGTATATATATATTTGTATTTCTGTTAGTATTTTTTCTTTCCCTCTTTCTTGAATATCAAATTAAATAGAAATAAAACAAGTGCAGGTACTCCTCAACTTAAAACTGTCTCACAGAACAGAAATTTTTGGGTTCAGTTGTGGTCCTAAGTCAAGAACTGCCTGGAAACCATTTGTCTGAAGTGGTGTAGGGTTTCCTGCCTAGGCAGGGGGTTGGACTAGAAGACCTCCAAGGTCCCTTCCAACTCTGTTATTCTATTCTATTCTATTCTATTCTATTCTGTTCTATTCTATTCTGTTCTGTTCTGTTCTGTTCTATTCTATTCTATTCTATTCTATTCTATTTGTTTAAATCATAAAAGAAAACACACTTAGTCTTACAGGCCAAGGAGCTCCTTAAATTTGTGCAATATCTATTTAATGCATTTCTCCCTGTCAAATGATCTGTCTGTTCTGCAAAGAACCCATTATACCAAATCTACTACATCCAAAGCAATAGCGATTAGACTTATATACCGCTTTACAGTGCTTTACAGCCCTCTCTAAGCGGTTCACAGAGTCAGCATATTGCCCCCAACAATCTTGAGTCCTCATTTTACCCACCTCGGAAGGATGGAAGGCTGAGTCAACCTTGAGCCTGGTGAGATTCGAACTGCCAAATTGCAGGCAGCCGGCAGTCAGCAGAAGTAGCCTGCAGTACTGCATTCTAACCACTGCGCTACCGTGGCTCAAGCATGAACCTTTGTTTTGTTTCAACAGCATCTTGATCTCCATCCTTCGTTCTATTTCCATCCCTTTCAATGACAGGAAACTGACAGGTGGGAAGTTCACAAGTCGCATTAGAATGCGTGACAATAGCAATAGCACTTAGACTTATATACTGCTTCACAGTGCTTTTACAGCCCTCTCTAAGCGGTTTACAGAGTCAGCATATTGCCCCCAACAATTTGGGTCCTCATTTGACCGACCTCGGAAGGATGGAAGGCTGAGTCAACCTTGAGCCTGGTGGGATTTGAACTGCCAAATTGCAGGCAGCCAGCAGTCAGCAGAAGTAGCCTGCAGTACTGCACTCTAACCACTGAGCCACTGCGGCTCATCATTAACCAGTGGAACAGCTTGCCTCAGGAAATTGTTGGTGCTCCATCACTGGAAGTTTTTAAGAAAAGACTGGACAGCCATCTATCCCAAATGGTATAGGCAGGGGGCTGGATTAGAAGACCTCCAAGCAGGGGTGGGTTCCCCCAGATTGGACCGGTTCGCCCGAACTGGTAGTGACCTGCTGGTGATGTCACAATGATGTCACTGAACCAAATTGGTCGGTGCTGGTCCGTGGGGGCTTCCATCTTTTTCATAGAAAGAGTACAGGTAGTGTTCAACTTACAACAGTTCATTTAGTGACTGTTTGAAGTTTCAACAGCACGGAAAAAAAAGTGACTGATGGTCGTTTTTCACATTTACGACCTTTGTAGCATCCCCATGATCACGTGATCAGAATTCAGATCCTTGGCAACAGGTTCTTATTTATGACTGTTGCTGTGTCTGAAGGTCATGGAATCCCCTTTTGTGACCTTCTGACAACAACTGGGTTTCTAACTTACCAGCTTGCGGGGATTCTTTTAACTGTGGCAAGAAAGGTCATAAAACCAGGCAAAACTCACTTAACAAATGTCTCACTTAACAACAGAAATGTTGAGCTCCGTTGTGGTCGTAAGTCAAGGAATTCCTATAGTGGAAGCTTGGAAGTAACTACTTGGGTCAATCATCAGGAACTGAGTTTAAACATGATTGGGATAAACACATGTCTATCATCTGACAGGGACGCGGTGGCTCAGTGGCTAAGACGCTGAGCTTGTCGATCAGAAAGGTTGGCAGTTCGGCGGTTTGAATCCCTAGTGCCGCATAATGGAGAGAGCTCCCGTTACTTGCCCCAGCTTCTGCCAACCTTGCAGTTCGAAAGCATGTAAAAATGCAAGTAGAAAAATAGGGACCACCTTGGTGGGAAGGTAACAGTGTTCCGTGCACCTTCGGCGTTTAGTCATGCCGGCCACATGACCACAGAATCTTCATCAGACAGTGCTGGCTCTTCGGCTTACAAACCGAGATGAGCACTGCCCCCTAGAGTCAGGAATGACTAGCACGTATGTGCGAGGGGAACCTTTACCTTTACCTTATCATCTGACAAAAAAAAATGAAAAATACATAAAAAATAGATAAAATCATAAAATCATAAATACATAAATTAAAAAGAAAATAAAAAAAGAATAAAGTCAAAGGGTAGATTCGATGGGCCACTAGGTCTTCAGTTTTCTATGTTTCTATATAGATACAAAGTGCTGAAAAATGGAGAACATAAAATAATAGAGTTGAAAGGGATCTTGAAGGTCTTCTAGTCCAACCCCCTGCTCAAGCAGTAGACCCTATACCATTTCAGACAAATGGTTGTCCAGTCTCTTTTTGAAAGCCTCCAGTGATGGAGCACCCACAACTTCTGAAGGTAAGCTATTCCATTGGTTAATTGTTTTCACCATATCTACTAAATACTAGCTATTACTACTAGCTAAAGCAGCGGTTCTCAACCTGTGGGTCGCGACCCCTTTGGGG
>QLTV01001125.1:515289-527547 GCA_003457575.1 Thermophis baileyi
CCACCCGCCCCCAGGGGGACGGATATTGTAAAGTCTCCATTCCCACCCCACTCTGGGGCCAGCCAGAGGTGGTCTTTGCCAGTTCTCCGAACTACTCACAATTTCTGCTACCGGTTCTTCAGAACCTGTCAGAACCTGCTGTATTTCACCCCTGCTGTAGGGGTCATGTGCAAATCCTAGGAGTTTGTCTGAGATAAGTCTGGTTGAACTGTGCTGGGTGATGTAATATCCCCAGGTGCCATGTGGTGAGCCCTGCTGCTATATGGGTAGAGGGCTAATCCTATTATGTCCTGGAGGGTCATGTCTTAATCCCATCAGCCTGGAGCTGAGGTCTTTTGTTTTGTAGATAGGCTGGCCCAGTCTTCATGTGCACCAAATATCTGCTAGGGGCAGGGAACTGCTCTTTGTCTTTAAAAACATGGTTCTCCTTTTTTCATCCAGGGAAATATAATATTCTGCCTTTAAAAAAAAAAGAATCTGTTTATTGAGTTTTAACTTTAAAAACATATACATAATCATATTCCACAATTCTAAGACATCAACATCTATTTGGTTATTTACATACATTTACATTGTGTATAATTCCACACTTACAATAATAATAAAAAATGGATTGTGCAGAAATGGTAAAACTGACTTTAGAGTTGCAAGAGCGAGAGGATAAAGAATACTATATGGTGTGGGAAAAAACTGTATGACTGGTTGGAAAATATAGGAAAAATAAGTAGATGTATATTGTAAATATTCTGCCTTTTTAATATTTTAATATTTAATATTAATATTTCCTAAAATATTTCATTCTTCTAGGAGGTGCTAACATTCTTCAAAGTCTAGTTCAAATAGATGGTTAAAGCTTCCAAGGAGAACATTTTATCTCATTTTATTTAAAAAAAAGATTTTGAAAACATTGTCCTGTGATATTTCCCAAGTGGATCTGTTGAGTTTGAGACCAAAAGCCAAGATTCAAAAATGAAGGACTTAAAAAAAACAAAACAAAAAAAAACTCGGGAGTCTCAGATATTAGTTAAAGCACTATTAAATAAGAACAAAGCTCTCCAAGACTCCCAGGAGAGGAACTTTTATTGACTAAACCGTGAATTCACAAACAAGCAGCTTGCTGGCTCAGGTGTGATTTGTACAAGCTGTCCCTAGATGCAAAGCATTTTTCCCCCCAAAATAGCTAAAATGCAACCCAGACAGCTTTAAAACCCAGATTTCTCTGTGCAAGAGCATTGCTGTTGAGAGGCAGGAATCAGCAAAACCGGGAGCTCAGCAGATGTGGCTAACCAGATAGAGTACAGTGGGTCAATCAACACCTCATAGAGAAGAAACAATGCCATTCCAGACACAGCTATTGTGATCACCTGGGGCAAGGCACGAAGGTCATACAGCCAGCTGAGAATTCAAACTCCCCTTTAATGCTCCAAATGTCCCCTCAAATGCTCCCATGTTCTTGGCAAGTCCCAGAGCAAAGCACGCACACACGCACGCACACCAGGGTTGGTATTCACTTACTTTCCCTACCGGTTTGCAAATGTGAGTGCGCCCCCCCTTTCACGCATGCACACAGCCTTCCATGCATGCACTTTTGCTCACGTGTGCAGCTTGCACACATGCGCGCAGCTTGAAAATATGCCTAAATAGAACGGCATAGCACCGGGGTGGGTGGGCGGGCCCATCCACAGGTCGCTACTACCGAGGTCGCTACTACTGGTTCGCTCGAACCGGTCCGAACCGGCTGAATATCACCTCTGACACACATACACGGCAGCCTCTGGCTGCGCACAGTCCAACAAAACAAAGGTACAGGGAAATGAGTCCATGAAACAAGGAACAAACAATGAGTCCACAAACCAAGGAACAAACAATGAGACCACAAATTCAGGAACAAGGTACTGAGTCCTCGAAGTCACGTAGAAGGCACTGAGTCCACAAGTAAGGAAGAAGCAAACCATCCTGCAAACTCCAAATGTCTGTACCGGCAAACAAAACTCTACCAATTCAGCATTTGTTCCCGACAAATGCCCTTCCCCACAGTGTCTCCTTAAATCTCAGTCCCCAGGTGTGCCTTGTGAAGAGGGGCAGGGAGCTCTCCTTCTGAGTCATCGGGTCGGCGTGCGTTGTTCCTGCCTTCTCTCCACTCTCCATGCTCGGGGATCAGGAGGAGGTGGTCCTGGCTCATCGCCTGAGCTCCGTTGCTCCTCATGTCTACTGCTTGCCCTCTCTCGGTCATCCTGCCCCCGTTCCTCCCTGCTAACAAGCCATCCCAATCCTGAGGGTCCCTGGGCTACCTCAGCCTGCTTCTCCCCACATTCCTCCAAAGCCAATGAAGCCACCCCCTCGATCTCCATTGGCCCTAGATCCGGCTTGTCCTCCTCCGCAGATTCAGGCTCCGACGGGGGCATGACAGCTATGAGACAACTGAAAGAAGCAGAATAAAAATGTAACTTGGATAAAGGAAATGCATGAGAATATTTTTTTTAAAAAAAAACCCTCCCTTTGAGTAAATTATATGTTATAATGTATTCTTTTTCAGAGGCAATAGTGGATGCCCATCACTTCCATACCTTAAAAGTCACACCCGCAACACAAAAATGCATAGATATTAAGAAAATATATTAGAAAAAGTTGTATATTAAGACAAGAAAAAGTCAGTTATGTTTAAAAAGACATCCTACAATGAACAGTTGTTTAGTCAAACGTGCATCTTTAAAATAAACGTGTTAAAGAAAATAGCATACGACAGTATCTAAGAATGTTCGAGCCATTTCTTAAAAGAGAATCTGAGACAGAAAGAGAGGAACGGGGGAGAGAGAAGGAAAGGGAGAATGGGGATGGAGCAGAGTAATTGTACACAAACTTGCAAGACCGAAACAGCCAAATTTACACTAGTTAAACATTGCACAATATGACACCAGACGACTGGCTGAGTCCAATTGCTTCTTTACCACAGCAGTGATTTTTTTTTTAAAGCAAAGAAGAACACAGAGGTAAAGAACCTATTTCATTGGAAGGCATCACTCCTTCCCCTTCAAGTCTTCAACAACTCATTGGATTCTGCGCCTCATTGCCTTGTACCCTTCCAGGAACAATATTTCATACTTCGAAGCTCATCTTGGCTCACAATGATGGTTGTTTTTAGTATATAGAGAACCAGTTTGGTCTAGTGGTTAAGGCACCAGGCTAGACAGCCCAAGACCATGAGTTCTAGTCCTTCCTTAGCCATGAAAGCAAGCTGGGTGACTTTGGGACAATCACCTGTGAGTTCTAGTTCCATCTTAGCCAGGAAAGCCAGCTATGGGCCAATCACCAGAAGACAGTGTGTTCTTGTCCCACTTAGCCATGAAAGCCAGCTGGGTGACTTTGGGCCAATCACCAGCAGACTGTGAGTTCTAGTCCCGCCTGACACATGAAAGTCAGCTGGGTGACTATGGGCCAATCACCAGGAGACAATGAGTTCTAGTTCCTTCTTAGCCATGAAAACCAGCTAGGTAATTTTGGGTCTCTCTCTCTGTCTCTCTGTCTCTCTGTCTCTGTCTCTGTCTCTGTCTCTGTCTCTGTCTCTGTCTCTCTCTCTCTCTCTCTCTCTCTCTCTGTCTCTGTCTCTGTCTCTGTCTCTCNNNNCTCTCTCTCTCTCTCTCTCTCTCTCATCCCATCTCACCTCACAAGGTTGTTGTGGGGAAAATAGGAGGAGTAAGGAGTATTGTGTATCTTTGCCACCTTGAGTTATTTGTAAAAATAATAAAGGTGGGACATAAATAAATACAAATAAACATCCTTTGAACATCTGCAGCTTCCCCTCCTTCCCCATGCCATAATCAAATAAGTTATATAAAGAGCACAACTCTCAGGAGCAAATAAAGGAGAATATTTCTAGTTCAGGGTTGAAATGAGGGATCCTTTTTTTCTCTCTGAGCTTGGTGGTTTTCTTGCAGACGTTAGCTTGCAAGTAAACAACCAAGCTCAAAGAGAACCCTGGACTCCTCTTAAGAAAAAAGCTTTTTCCTCCAAATGAAATTTGCGTGTGTGGATTTTCTCCTATGATGGTTTGCAAGATCCTGACACTGTGCATTAGTTTAAAACATTATGCTTGCTAGACTTCCTTTATTCATTCAGTGTGATTGCTACTTCTTATTATTTTAGTTTTCGAGCAATTTATTTTGAATGCATAGAGGGGGTTTGGATGTCAGTTGTTTGAAGTTTGCTTATTAAAAATGGGACCATGATACTAAAAATAAGTAGCTTTATTCAGAAAAAAGGAAAGGTCTACTTCACGTTGAGTGGATTTCTGTATAAAACCAAATATATACATTTCGGCTGTCAAGGTGCAGAAATGTATCAACCTGACTTGCTGCTTTATTCTTTCTTTTATTAAGAAAGGAGAATGTCCCTGAAAATAAATAAACAACCATGAAAACCTGACAACATATGAGGTTGAATTTACATTTCAACACAGCATGAAAAGAAGGACTTTCTAATTTGTATTTGATCTGAAATGGGTTGGTTAATGGACAATGGTAATGTATTTTTAATTTGGAAAAAAAAATCTTGATGGAATTTGAAAATGAACTGTCTGGTAAAATGGGCTGTGAATCTGAAGGCAAAGTTCACACATTAGAAAACTCAATAATGAAATGCAAAATAACAATAATAATGAAGTCTCGGCAGTGTTGACAGTGTGGTGAAATGGAAAAGATGTAATAATTTTCCTATAATTGGCATCTCAACAGAGAAGATGGCTTGCATGTATGACATTCATTTTCAAATTTCATAGACTCTTTGGTTGATGTGAACTTTAATTTTTAAAATTAATTAGAAAGTCTCTATGTAGAAATGATGGGTGTCCAGCCTTGGCAACCTAAAGACCTATGGACTTCAACTCCCAGAATTCCCTAGCCAGTCATGCTGGTTGAGAAATTCTGGGAGTTGAAGTCCACAAGCCTTAAAGATGCCAAGGTTGGACACCTCCGATGTAGATACATTAGGAAGTGCAGGGAAATGATTCAAATTTTTGTGTTACGGGGTGGTGGGAACAAAAGCAAATGAGGTTATAATCTGCCAAAAATTTGGGGCAACAGTGAATGAGCTACAAAGGAATCCATTCATCTTCTGATGCAGGGATGGGTTCTAACTTACCTCACTGCCGGTTCACTTCCTCCCGCACCGCGTGGCTGCACCTCGTGGGCGCGCGCGTGCTTCGCAGTTCAAAAAAATTAAAAAAAATGCCAAAAACAAGATGGCGACACATGCGCAGTGCCGGAAACTCGGCTTCTGCACATGCACAGAAGAAAATAAATAAATAAATAATAAAAAAGATGGCAATGCTCACAGACCGGCATCAACCGAACCAGATCAGTGACATCATCATAACATCACCAGCGGGTCACTACCGGTTCAGGAGAACCGGTCTGAACTGGGAGGAACCCACCTCTGTTCTGATGACTCCCCAGAAGTCCTAGAACAATTTTTCAAATCCAATATTTTACTGAGAGCAATAATCCAAAATCACCATCTTTGAAGGAGAGCCCACAATCACACAGGACACTATTTCCAATATCAGACTGGTCTTACTGGGCTTTTTTCCTTCATCCGAGTCACATCTTTTCAGATATTTGAAGATGCATGTTGGATTCCTCTCAGTTTTAGGTCAGTGCTGGGGATCAGCACCCTGGACAGCCCCCTTTCGGGGTGCTGCTTAGTTATTGTGAGATTCGGGTTAATGTCAGGGTTCCAGGAAAACACCCCAAACGAAATAAAACTCCGAGGCTAGAAGTTCTTCAAAGTTCCAATTTATTAGAGATGTCATGTTGGCACATCTGGGGAAACCCAAATCTGAAAGCTTCCAGGGTTTCCCCACCCAGCTGAAAGTTCACAACCCTACCCCACACCCACAAGCTCATCACATAGTCCAATCAAATCTTCAGATTCAACTGGATACAGTCTCCACGCAGGTGCAGGCATTTGTCCTTGAGTAAAGAATTTTGTTATGACTAAGTTTCTACCGCTCCAACAAAACAAAACCCTCCCAATTTCCCAGGCTAAAATATGTGGCAGTTGAAGCAAACAGAAATAATGGCTTCCAGGACTGACACTCAATCTTCTCAAGGCCTTCAACCCCTCATCACAGGACTTGGATTCCAATTCTCTAAATGTCCTTGATTGCTCCACTTTGAGCTTGATCCAGGCTGTTTGAAGCTTTAAACAATGTTGCCTGAACATTGTCCACCCTTTAAGGTAGACCAACTAGGAAACAAAAGTTATGGATACTAACACTACTTGTATTACTTTTTCTGGAAACCCGTTTTCTGGAAATCCCTTTGGGACAACCATGACCTGGATGACTGAGAATCTCTATAGACTTTTAGCTAGGCAATTTGGAATGAACACCCTTCGAATGGTGTGGGCGTATGAACGGATTTCCAGAGAAAAAATGTAGACTACAGGAACCATTAGCAGTGCTCAGGTGATCCTGAGGACACAGATAAACCTCCAAGTGCTTCAACAACCCTCTAAAAGGACGCAAATGACCAGCTGTCTGCAAGGAGTATAAATCCTTCCATTCCCCACCATCCTGTCAGAGCTGAAGAAGTTTCTTGGATGAGAAGCGGAAACGTCTTCAAAAGAAAAACAAGAAAGTCCAGTTGCCTCCTGAAAAAGCACCTTTGGGATTTGGAGATTATATATCCCTGGAGCATCCGGCAATATCCCACTTAGTTCATAGTCTCCAGATAACTATGTCAAGCAACTGAGAACGAATTGCTCCTATTTCTACATCTCAGTCATTTCATGGTGTGCAAAATTTATATAGGCTTTTGGAATCAGTAATTAAACAAAGTGCACTACCGTGTTTCCCCGAAAATAAGACCCTGTCTTATATTTTTTGAACCCCAAAATAAGCGCTTGGCCTTATTTTCGGGGAGGTCTTATTATTTTGGGGTGCATGGAGCAAGATGGGGCTCCTCTTGCTGTCTTACCTGATTTCCAGCTCTGTCTCCCTAACCTTAACCAGAGGAAATGGTATTTTTGGGGGGAGGGCTTATTTTTGGGGGGAGGGCTTATTTTCAGGGGGAGGTCTTATTTTCGGGGAAACACGGTAGTACTTCATGTAGTAGGCAATCTAGGTTCTTAGTTTTCATTTTTTTAAAAGAGCTTTGTATTTCTTTCAGTCTAAAGAAATTGAGCACTATGATATTATAATTAATTAATGTGCATAACATGTTGGAATTTACATATCTGTTGTGGGCACAGGGGAACAATACACCTATAAAATACTGCATCCTTCTCTTTTCAGAATTAGAATTTTACTTAGAATTTTTTCTTTTCTCTTTTTTTTTTCTTTTTTTCCAGAAGTTGTGGGAGGTTTTTAAGAAGAGACTGGACAGCCGCTTGTCTCAAATTGTATAGGGTCTCCTGCTTGAGCGGGGGTTTGGACTAGAAGACCTCCAAGGTCGCTATTCGGATTGAAATATTTAAAAAGAAAGAATATGAGTATTAGGTTTAACAGATTAGGCTGCAAAAACCCAGACACCACTAGATGGCTGCATTGCTCTTGACTTCCCAGTGTCTCCATTTTCAATTTCAATTTGTTGTGATCAAAGACCAGTACAGTTAATAGACAAAATAAAATTTAAGACAGAGTTAAAATACATTTACAAAGCAATCTAATTATCATTGATAAGTAAGATTTAGGATATAGCCTATATTGTTTCCAGAGTCTCTTAAGTGCCATTTATTAGCCTAGATCAGCCTAGGCTAAATATGGCATCTCTAGGCTTTGTTGAGTGTAAAATGCCACAATACCTCAATTTCTAGCCATATAAATTTCTCCAAACTGAGGTAAGAAGTGATTGATGGAAAGCTACCGTGTTTCCCCAAAAAGACGACCCACTTTGAAAAGAAGCCCTATCACGTTTTTGAGTGCATGTGATTAAATTAAGCCCCACCCACAAAATTAGCCCTAATTAATACCCCACCCACCCCGGGGTGCAGGGGGTGGTGTGAGGCACACAGGCAAAAAATAAGCTAGGTTGGGCATGGGGGGGTGGAGCTGCCCTACTTACCAGGCCTCACACACCCCGACAACTGCCTCACCTTCTGCGGCCACTTGCCGCCACTCGCATGCATCGCCCCGGCCTCCTTTTTGCCTTATCTAAAGGCGAAACGGAGGCCACGGCGATGCGTGCAAGTGGCAGCAAGCGGCCGCAGAATAAGTGGGCCAACAGCGGGCTCCTGCTGGGCGGGGCTGTTGGTGCCACTTCCGCGAGGTGAGTCAATAATTAGAACCCTCCAAAAAGAAGGCCTAGCCATTTTTTTGGCGGTCAAAAGAAAATAAGACCCGGCCTTCCTTTTGGAGAAACACGGTATCCTGCTCCTGCCTCACCCTCCTTCCACAGTCACTGGGCATTGCACATTGGAGAAATAGAACTTCAGATTCCTCATACATTGCCTTTTCTGTCTCAAAAGTCAGGTGCTACTTCCTGGCACATAGGGAGAGACTTAAAAGGTAAAAAGATAAAGGAGTACCTGTATTGCACTATCGTAGCTGACTTTAGGGAATGGTGCTCATCTCTGTTTATAAACAATTGATCCAGCGATCTCCAATATATCTCCATAGTCATGTGGCCAGCATGACATCACACCGTAGTGCAGAGCGTGCAGTGAAACACGGAGCACTGTTACCTTCCTACTGAAGTGATACCTATTTATCTACTTGCATTTACATACTTTCAAACAGAGTGGAGCGGTAGCCTAGAGGTGAAGCTCTCGCCTCACAAACAGGAGGCTGTGAGTTCGATCCTAGGTAGAGGCAGATATTTCTCTCTCTGGGCACAATGAGAATGTATCTGCTGAACAAAGCTCCACATTGGCAACAGGAAGGGCATCCGGCCATTAAAACACTCTGCTAGCTCCATTCAGTTGCCCAGACTACACCCCGCAAGGGATTATGGGGTCATTAAAAGAAGATGATGATTTACATACTTTCAAACATCTAGATTGGCAGGAGATGAGGCAAGGGTCAGGAACTCACACCTGTCTGGTAGTAGGACTTGAACTGCTGGAGCACAGACTTTCTCTGGTGCCTTTTAAGCCACTGAGCCACTGGGCCTCCAGGGAGAGACATACACTCATACACATCTAGCTATTTTCACCTTGTGTGTTTAACACATAACCACAGACCCGCAGTCATAGTGACCGCAAAAGTTTTCCAAAATGTTCGGAACACCCCTATTTTTAGAAATGGACCATTCCGGTTGCGAATAGCTTTTGTTTTCCCGCCAATAAGAAGTGTATGCAGCATCATGCTTGCGTGAGTTATTTGGTGTTTTCTGTAGCGGCGTTTGAATTTGTGTTGCGGTCATTTGGACCGCAGATCTTTGTTAACGTATTTTTTTTTATAATGTCGGGGCCACGTTTTCTGCCAAAAAGAGTGCGATTTGGTGATCCAAACTTCGAATAAACTGTTCTAACATGGTATGAAGAAGCAGAGAGTGATCTGAGTGAAGTGGAATCGGATTGTGATGAAATTTTTTTAATGGACGATGAGGAACCCACCGCCGATTCTGACATCAGCGATGATGAAGCCCCCGATGAAATTGATGACCAGATGCAATCTACATCATGCAATAATTTATATGGCAAGAATAAATTCAAATGGTCTTCTGTACCTTTTGGAAGCAATAGATCCAGAACCACTAGTCACAATATCGTAGTGCAATTACCTGGACTACGGCCAGGAGCTAGAGTTGTCATTATGACCTCATGTCTGTAATAGTGTAGCCGAAATAGTATGTCTGTGGTTAAGGGATCATTTGGGTGGATTAGGATTGAAAGAATAGAACAGCTGCTCCAATTTCTAGCAAAAATACCCCATAGCGGGGAAAAGAAACCCCTAACCTGTGTGGAAATGAGACTATTTTATCACTTTCTCAATTAATGCTGTAACTCATTATGTTCCTCTATTATGCTCTGGTTTCAATACACCATATACAGGTAGTCCTTGACTTACAACAGTCCAATTAGTGACCATTCAAAGCAGGGGTGAAATCCAGCAGGTTCTGACAGGTTCTGGAGAACCGGTAGTGGAAATTTTGAGTAGTTCGGAGAACCGGCAAATGCCACCTCTGGCTGGCCCCAGAGTGGGGTGGGAATGGAGATTTTGCAATATCCTTCCCCTGGAGTGGGGTGGGAATGGAGATTTTGCAATATCCTTCCTTTGGAGTGGGGTGGGAATGGGGATTTTGCAATATCCTTCTCCTGGAGTGGGGTGGGAATGGGGATTTTGCAATATCCTTCCCCTGGTGTGGGGTGGGAATGGAGATTTTGCAATATCCTTCCCCCAGGAGTGGGGTGAGAATGGAGATTTTGCAATATCCTTCCCTTGGAGTGGGGAGGGAATGGGGATTTTGCAGTATCCTTCCCATGGAGTGGGGCCTTCCCCTGGAGTGGGGAGGGAATGGAGATTTTGCAATATCCTTCCCCTGGAGTGAGGAGAGAATGGGGATTTTGCAGTATCCTTCCCCTGCCATGCCCACCAAGCCACGCCCACAGAACCGGTAGTAAAAAAAATTTGGATTTCACCACTGATTCAAAGATAAAACGGCACTGAAAAAAAAAAGTGACTTATGACCGTTTTTCACAATTGCAACCGTCCCCGTGGTCACATGATCAAAATTCAGATGATTGGCAACTGGTTCATATTTATGACGGTTGCAGTGTCCCGGAGTCATGCGATCAGCTTTTGTGACTTTCTGATCAGCAAATTCAATGGGGAAGCCGGATTCACTTAACAACCTTTGTTACTAATTTAACGACTGCAGTGATTCACTTAACAAATGTGGCAAGAAACGTCGTAAAATAAGGCAAAACTCACTCACCAAATGTCTTCCTTAGCAACATAAATCTTGGACTCAGTTATAGTCATAACTCAGGAAATGTACTTTTTATGATACATACATTCCTTCCAAAGCTGTGGATGCTGGTTTCATTTCTGATTATTATTTTTGGCCAAGCCAGTTCTGCAAATTTGATATCCACTTCTCTAAAACCCCTCTCTGCTGATTAAAGTGAGAAGTCTCATTGGAATAAATGGAGTTAAATTGTGGGAGTCAAGCTATTCTCCAGAGCACCTGAGGGCAGGACAAGAAGCAATGGGTGGAAAATAATCAAGGAGAGAAGCAACCTAGAACTAAGGAGAAATTTCCTGAGAGTTAGAACAATTAATCAATTAAGCCGCCCAGAGTCCCTTGGGAGTTGGGCGGCATAGACATACAAATAATAAATAAATAAATAANATTTGTCTGAAGTGGTGTAGGGTTTCCTGCCTAGGCAGGGGGTTGGACTAGAAGACCTCCAAGGTCCCTTCCAACTCTGTTATTCTATTATTCTGTTCTCTATCTCGATGAGTGTGTTGTCTAGACTGAAATGTCTTTTCAGTTTCATTTTCATTTGAAAGTCGTATTTATTTAGCAGCAAATCAGTAGGTAGATGAACTAGTTGGCTTATGTGATCTTTCTTTTCTAATTTCGGTGATTCTGTAATTGGGGTCAAATGCAAATTAAATAAAATGGAAAAAAATTAATTACTCTGGCTACACTTTTAATGCATGACAGATACAAAAGAAACAGATTCTTTGAAGGTAATTGGGAAATGAAGAAGTTGATTCATTTCATTCTTTTGAATGGATATTCATCCAGGGAAAATGTTTTATACGCAACACTATAAACTTTCAGGGGGAAAAAATGGATTGCTGAAGATCAGTTAGTCTTCAGATGAATTTAATATGTCTAAATTAACTCCGTAAGAATTGAAGAGCGTTATGGCTGAACGTTTATTAGATATTGGTTCATCTCTTTGTCGGTGTTGATTCGTGAACTTTCAAAGGTCTCTGGAGCAAAATCCAGCTACTGTACATTCAGAAGACAGCATCAAGTCTACCCCCAAAGAAGCTTCTGATAAAAAAAGAGAAGGAGCTTTCCAAGATTAGGAGACACTAGAATAGAGGAAGCACATTTGCCTAGCAAGGAAGAGCTGGAATTGTGAACATTGAACCCACTCCGTTCATCTCTGGTTCTAGATGGAAGAAACGATCATCTGCACATGTAGAATTTTACCAACTTCAGAAGGATGGAAATCAACCATGAGTCAATCTTGAGCCAGTCGAGATCAAACTCCTGGCAATGTGCAGAGTGAGTCTGTCTGTCTGTCTGTCTGTCTGTCTGTCTGTCTGTCTGTCTGTCTGTCTGTCTGTCTGTCTGTCTG
>QLTV01001125.1:596043-609397 GCA_003457575.1 Thermophis baileyi
ATATTTACCGCTTCTCCAAACTACTCAAAATTTATGCTACCGGTTCTCCAGAACTGGTCAGAACCTGCTGAATCCCACCTCTGCTGAAGACACAGATAAACCTCCAAGTACTTCAACAACCCTCTAAAAGGATGCAAATGACCAGCTGTCTGCAAGGAATATAAATCCTTCCATTCCCCACTATCCTGTCAGAGCTGAAGAAGCTTCTTGGATGAGAAGCGAAACATCTTCAGAAGAAAAAAACAAGAAAGTCCAGTTGCCTCCTGAAAAAGCACCTTTGGGGCGACTTTATTATAGATTCTATACTTTTCTGCCAAGAAAATATCCTTACTCATTTTGGCATTGCAGAATCATTTTGTAGGTAATGAAAGTGATTACTGGTATATGATTTTTAGCCATGATCCAAGGATTTTCTGAAATATCCTTTGGGCAAAGCTGTAAAAAAAAAAAAAACACCTGCTAGTTCTTGAAGCTTACTGATAGTGATGGTGTATTTATTTTATTTATTTTTTTCAAAAATGTCATCCCTTCTAAAAAAAAAAAAAAGTTCAAGGTGCAAAAAAAAAACCAACAGTTTTTAATCCTTGAAGCATTCGGTGGGAATATAGACTAAATCAGCAAGAAAGGTTCTACTGTAATCAGGTCTCCATTGCCCAAATTAAAGCCTTCTTCCTTTAAAAAAAATACAAAGTAAGGAATTTGTTAAGTTAGTTAAGTTTTAGTTAAGTTAGTTAGCAATTAAAATGGGGATTAGTTGTTGATTCTATTAAACTTTTCCATAATGGGTATCATTGCATCATTATCTTCATTCATTCGAAGACACAATCAATGTTTATTGCCAAACTGAACCCAACTTAGGAGAAAAAGAAGAAGAAGAAATGCTTAAAGTGACAGCAATAACCATGAAGGAACTACCATTGAGCCTACAGTATGTCAAGAGTGTGAACTGTGAAATGGCTTTAGGGATCAAGGTTTTGTCCATTAGAAAGGTTGCTTTGTAGTAAGCTCCTATCTCTAATTACATTAGCTCATAATAACATCTTGTAGCTCCTTTCCCTCACGGTTTTATTTCTCGGCTTAACTAGTTTAATCTCTGGGCTCCCTAAAGGAACAAACATGCTTTCTTTAGTTTGTGAAATTCTACAAAAAGCCAGATGCAGTCAATCAATAACCACGATGGGAATCACAATCATATTGTCTCCCTTTTTTCCCCGATCTCCTACTTTAATAAATAATCGAATAATTAACGCACACACCGTTTCATGAAATAGATTTTTCTAAAGCACCGTGACCCAGTTCGGTAATCTTAGCTTCCTGATGTTACACCAGCAGGATTTGATTTTGTCTGCTTGGCAACTTCCTCCATCAGCTAATTAAATCGCAATGGAAAAAGGTTTAAAATTAAAACAGTGTCCAAGTCTAAAACCCCTTGACGGCCTTCCAACATCAGTGAGAAAATGTTTGAGCAAGCAAGTTGGGGATTCTTCCCTTGGGGACCCACTGTGCAGTGAAGTTTATCTTGTACAAGTTATATTAGTATCATGGGGATAGAATGAAATGTTGAAGTGCTGTTTTTTTCTTCTTACCTCTTAACATTCACAGATAAACCAGGGGTGGGATTGAAAATTTTTAGCAACCGGTTCTCTGCCCAGTTGCTGGGTGGGTGAGGCCATGGGGGTGTGGCCTACTCGGCCTCCTGCACCATGGTGGCGGGGGGGGGCATTTTCGCCCTCCCCAGGCTCCAGAGGCTTTCCTTGAGCCTCCAGGAGAGCAAAAACGGCCTCCCCTGGGCTTCAGAGGCCCTCCGGAGGCCAGAAATGGGCCTGTTTCTGGACTTCCAGTACTTCCGGTAGGCCCGTTTTTTGCCTTCCCCAGGCTCCAGAGGCTTTCCTCGAGCCTCTGGGATGGCAAAAACAGCCTCCCCTGGACTCCGGAGGCCCTCTGGAGGCTGGAAACGGGCCTGTTTCCCTACTTCCGGTACTTCCAGTAGGCCTGTTTTTCACCCTCCCAGAGCCTCTGCGCGGGCCCTGCACCTACCTGGCATCCAAAATGGGCCACATGGAGACTCCTGGGAGGGGAGGGGCAGGGTGAGTGGGGTCAGCCAGTCCTTGCAACTACCGGTTCAGCGAACCAGATGTAAAATTAACATCCGGTTTGCCCAAACCGGTCCGAACTGGCTGAATCCCACCCCTGAGATAAACCCTGATAGTACTTCCAATGGCTAGCTTTCCCATTTTAAACACGGATTTTCTTTTGTCATGTAGGCTTTTGTTGAAAGTAATATTCTCTTTACTGTCCAACTGACTTACCCCTGAACTGTTTAGTCTAACGAAGAAAAGGTATAGGGCTGCCATGGTACCTGTCTTCCAATATTTGAGACTGCCACAAAGAAGAGGGAGTCAACTTATTCTCCAAAGCACCTGAAAGTAGGAAAAGAAGCCGTGGATGGAAACTCATCAAGCAAAGAAGCAACCTAGAACTCAGGAGAAATTTCCCTGACAGTGAGGACAAACAACCATCTGAATAGCTTGCCTCCAGAAGTTGTGGGTTTTCAAGAAGTCACTGGACAACCATTTGTCTGGAATGGTATAGGGCAGGAGTGTCAAACTTGTGGTGTCATGTTGTTGTCACGTGTTGTATCCTGACTTTTTCCCCCTTTGCTAAACTGGGGGTGGGGTTGGCCAGTGCATAACACATCTGGTCCGCAGGCCACGAGTTTGACACCCCTGGTATAGGGTCTCCTGCTTGAACAGGGGGTTGGACTAGAAGTCCTCCAAGATCCCTCCCAATTCTGTTATTCTGTTATTCTGTACTCTGAACTGTCTCTTAAATTGCTTTGGAAACTTATCATTGAGTCAGATCCAATGGACTGAAAGATTCAAGACTTCAAATGGCAAATTATTCTGCTCCACATGGGGCCCTTGGAGAGCATTTGGCAGCTTCAGATGGTGCAGGGGGGGTGGAAAATGGGCAGATCTTGGGGCCTGAAAAATGGTCCATTTAACACCACTGCTCTGCGAGCTTCATTGGCTGCCTTTCTGCTTATAGATGCAATTCAAGGTTTTGGTGATAGCAATAGCAACCGCACTTAGACTTATATACCGCTTCACAAGTGCTTTTACAGCCCTCTCTAAGCGGTTTACAGAGTCAGCATATTGCCCCCAACAATCTGGGTCCTCATTTTACCCACCTCGGAAGGATGGAAGGCTGAGTCAACCTTGAGCTGGTCAGGATCGAACTCCAGACTGTTGGCAGAGTTAGCCTGCAATGCTGCATTCTAACCACTGTGCCACCATGGATGGATGGATGGATGGATGGGAGGGAGGGAGGGAGGAAGGAAGGAAGGAAGGAAGGAAGGAAGGAAGGAAGGAAGGAAGGAATAGCCCTTATATACTGCTTAGGCGGAGGGAGGGAGGGAGGAAAGAAGGAATGGAGGGCGGAAAGGAAGGAAGGAGGGAGGAAAGAAGGACTAGCAATAGACTTATATACCACTTCACAGTGCTTTACAGCCCTCTCTAAGCGGTTCACAGAGTTAGCATATTGTCCCCAACAATCTGGGTCCTCATTTTACCCACCTCGGAAGGATGGAAGGCTGAGTCAGCCTTGAGCCTGGTGAGATTTGAACCGCCGAACTGCAGCTAGCAGTACAGCTGAAGTAGCCTGCAGTGCTGCACTCTAACCACTGTGCCACCTCGGCTTTGATCACCTTTAAAGCCCTTCATGGCATGGATCCAGGCTACATGAGGCACCGTCTCATCCCACTGGCATTGGCCTGCCCCCCCTGTGCTGGCAGAGGAGGCATGTGGGCCCCATTGGTGAGCAAATTCCAGCTGGCAGAGTCCAGGAGAAAGGTCTTCCCTACCGTTGCAGCTGCCTTCTGGAACATCTTGGCCCTCAGAGTGAGGTTGGCTCCAACCCCTCTCACCTTCCTAAGAGGCCGGGGGTGGGCTGCTGCGGGTTCGCAGGGGGTTCAGAAGAACCTCTAGCTAAGAATCTCTGCAGTTCGGAGAACCCCCAAATCCCACCCCTGGCTGGCGCCGCCCACCCCACCCCTCCCCTCCCAGGAGTCTCCACGCCAGGGGTGGGTTCTTCTTTTCTTCGCTGCTGGTTCGCTCAGTGCCGCGACGCGTGGGCGCGCGCTTTGCACATGCACAGTGCTTTTTAAAAAAAGCTTCTGCGCATGTGCAGAAGCAAAAAACAAAATGGCGGCGCCTATGGCGCTGCCAAAAGAACCGGTTTGGGGGTGTGGCAGGCCTGGGTCGCTGCCGGTTCTAGTGACCCAGGCCGCCAAGTTACTTCCAGTTCTAAAGAACTGGTCCGAACCAGGAGGAACCCACCTCTGCTCCACGCGGCCCGTTTTGGATGCCAGGTAAGTACAGGGCGTGCGGGGAGGCTTGGGGAGGGTGAAAAACGGGCCTCCAGAAGTTCGGGAAGGCTGGAAATGGGCCCATTTCCAGCCTTCCCGAACTTCTGGAGGCCTGTTTTTCCAGGAGGGCCACTGGAGCCTGGGGAGGCCATTTTTGCCCTCCTGGAGGCTCAAGGAAAGCCTGTGGAGCCCGGGGAGCGCAAAAACGCCCCCCCTGCCATGGTGCAGGAGGCCAACTAGGCCACGCCTACCATGGCCACGCCCACCCAGCAACCGGGCAGAGAACCGCTTGCTAAAAATTTTGAAGCCCACCCCTGTAAGAAGCTAAAGATCTTGGGGGAGGTCACAATCGTGGTGGTTGATCAATTAATAAAAGATCCCACCTCACTCCCCCTATTCTGTTCCCACCCTACCCATCTTTAATTGGACCATAGCGCTTGGCTTGAATTAACCTTATTTATGTTTTTAGTATATATAATTTTTATTTTTAATGATTTTAAACCGTCCAGCGTTACCCTGTGGTAAGATGGGTGGAGGCCAATCAGCTTTATAAATAAATAAATATTTATATTTATTCAAGGCATGTCTTTTTATAACCAGCTTGGAGACATTACTGAATGGAGAGTTCTGGGAATAGAGGTTAGGCTTCCAGGAAAAAAAAAATGTCTTTGGCTTTTGGAAGTGTCCCGGAGCTGTCAATATCAGAATGTTATTCTTCCAGAACTTCTTTTAGCGAGGACACACTTTGCCAAGAAAAATTACATAATTAATATGTGCAATCCATAGACCCTATTATCTTGGCCACTGATGTACTCTGCTGAAATTTGCCTGAAGAACTGCATGAAGGGAGATTGTTTTAGTGATGGAAGGATTACTTGGTGAGTTTTATATGTGTTCATTCCTAAATCTGTTCCATTCCAATCCTGTGTACCTTTGTCATCAAAAATGGGGAAAGAGAAGAAAAAAAATGGCAAGAAACGTGTCTGGATGGAACATACGCATTCAGGATGTTATTTCCTGAATTACATCTTGCACACGTATTTTATTCCAGACTGCTTATTTATTTCTAGAAAAAGCTTTTCGGGCAATTTGAAAAACTGTAAAATCTAATGGTTAATTGAGCTCCAATTCACATCATTTTCAGGTGAATTTAGTTTGTCTCCCATGACATATGGGCCAAATGTAACCTTGAAAAAAATCTTACAGTTTTTTTTTTTTTTTTTGCCTAGAATGAGAACTGAACAGAGCAAATGTTCTGTTTGGTGTCATGAAGATAGCTAACCTCTCACTGAAATCGTTTGGATTTGGGCTTGACAAACTGACTAGCCAAGTTTCTCTGAGTTGCCCAGAGTCCTTTGGGAGTTGGGCGGCATACAAATTTTATTAATAAATAAATAAATAAATAAATAAATAAATAAATAAATAAATAAATAAATAAATAAATAAATAAATAAATAAATAAATAAATAAATAATAAATAAAGACTTTATTTGACATCAGAGTGGTCAGATATTATTAGGCTCTTTGCTCACTGTGAGACAATGAGATATGAAGGCACAAGTGTCCGACTAAAACTAGGGAGGTCTTGTTAAAAGTTCCCATTCTACTGTACAGCTTCCTGGATCGCTCATGTTCTCACAACACAACCTACTAGCCAGGAAGCTTCGGTTGTTCCCCCTCACTCTCAAAATGTATTGGGAGGAGGAGGAGGAGGAGGAGGAGGAGGAGGAGGAGGAGGAGGAGGAGGAGGAGGAGGAGGAGGAGGTGAATGAACAAAAAAAGGTGAAACGGGGGAAAATAGGAATACATACAATGAGAACCAAATACAAGATATACATTATTAAGTTACTGCTGAACATAACAATTAATACATGCAAGCAATTTAAATCTCACCAGCGATGCTCTTTGTGTGGGATGTGGGTTTGTCCTTGGATGACCATGTGCCACAGATTACGATGGATGCTTCTTTGTGCTTTTGCCTTCTCCAAATGCTAAAGGAAATGGAGTCTGGCTTCCCAGCATGCACTTGGTTTGAGAGTGTGGGCTGATGGGTAAAATGGGTTGGGTCAGCTTCAAACAGTATACTTGGTATTTTTCTCTCTGGCCACTAGATGGGGCTAGAGCAGAGGTGGGTTCTTACTGGTTCTAACCAGTTCTTTAGAACCATTAGTAGCTCGGTGATGACATCACGGAACCGGGTCCATTGGTGACTCTGTGGGCGCCACCATCTTGGATTTTGCTTCTGTGCATGCGCAGAAGCTAATTTTTGATTGCCGCGCATGCACGCACGGCGCGACCCTGAGCGAACCGGCAGCAAAAGGATCCAGAACCCACCCCTGGTCTAGAGAGCAACAACAGTATATAAAGATTGTATGTTGGGGCATGACAATGACAATGATTTCAGTAGTTGATCAATAGTAAAATAAAAAAATAAAGATTTCCCTGTCCAGTCGTATCTGATTCTAGGGTGCGGTGCTCATCTCTGTTTCTTGGCCGAGAGAGCCAGCATTATCCGAAGACAATTTCCATGGTCATGTGGCTAGCATGGCTATATGCCAAAAGCACACAGAATGCTGTTACCTTCCCACAGAAGTGGTACCTATTTATCTACTCACATTTGCATGCTTTCGAACAGCTGGGTGGGCAGGAGCTGGAGCAAGGAACGGGAGCTCATCCCATTGCATGGTGCTTGGGTCTTGAACCCGGGCTGTCAGCTCTCCAGCTGAAAAGCTCAGCATCTTTAACCACTGAGCCATTGTGACCCCGGATAGTTAATACAACACATACATATCATAAAATATTACAGTTAATCAATGCAGCACATAAATATCATAAAATATTATAAAGCACTAGAACCAACATAGGTAGCAGGGAGCATATAAAGTTAGTGTAATGTCTCTAAAGACTATTAGCTAATTTAGAAGAATTAGGACCGTTTAGATAAGCTATGCGCTTAAGAACAATAAATACGTAGACAATTAAATTATCTGGACTTACTGCTACAGTACGTGTTGTCTATAAAGTTCTAAAACTATTGGATCACCTCTGAGCAGGGATGGGCTTCAAAATTTTTAGCAAGGGGTTCTCTGCCCGGTTGCTGGGTGGGTGTGGCCATGGTGGGCATGGCCTAGTCAGCCTCCTGCACCACGGGGGGGGCACGGTTTTGCCCTCCCCGGGCTCTGGAGGCTTTCCTTGAGCCTCCGGGAGGACGAAAATGGCTTCTGAGCCTCCGCACATGCCCTGCATTTACCTGCAGCCAAAACGGGCTGCGTGGGGACTCCTGGGAGGGGCGGGGTGGGCGGGGCCAGCCAGGAGTTGGATTTGGGGGTTCTCCGAACTGCACAGAATCTTAGCCAGAGGTTCTCCCGAACCCCTGCGAACTCCCAGCAGCCCACTCCTGCCTGAGCAAAATCTCACGGTCCTAGCTGTAGCATCTTATGAGAGCTTATCTAGCTAATTTTATAGTAAAAATAAGGCGATACTTAACATCCAATACAATCTCAATAATCTTTTCTTTCTCCTTTTTACTTGGGTTGTTTGTACCGCTAAAAAGATATCCCTTGATCTTTCTAGACAAAAAGCATGAAATAAATGTAACAAGTTAATGATAAATTAGTAATCTCCATGAAGAATTAACGATGTATTCAGAGGTACAAGGTGAAAAGAAATTCATAAAATTTGAACACCATTTGTTGTTTTTTTCTTCAGCCAGACTTGCTAGCTCCTTCCCTGACTTCCTGACTTACAAATATTGATATATATATTTAATATGAGCACAAATTAAAACATTTAACAGACTGACAGCAGTGGTCATATTTGTAGAGAGTTAGAAGACACCTTATGTTTCTCTCTTACGCTTCTCATTAATAGTTCTAGTTCATGACAAGTGTTGATTGCTTTCTGTCAAAGCGATTCCCGAGGTTGACTTGCAATAAATTCATTGCAGAGGCAAGCTCTTTATTAATTAACACGTAATCATCGAAGCCAGGCACATTCCAGAGAATTAATGGCTGAATTAAATAATTTAACTGCTGCTCATTTAATAAATTGATTTGCCACTTTTAATATTAGGCAGCATTAATTTTATATACCCGTTAATGGTAGGCAGCATTTTATTTTATTTTATTTTATTTTAAAAAATTAATTTTATTTTAGAATATTAGCCTTACACTTCAATGCATATTCCATCATTTGGCAGGTTAATATGTAAGCTCGAGAGGTCAATTTGATCTCAGGTTTCGCAAAATGCCACTTTTTATTTTTGTCACCCAGCTGACTGTCTCCTAGAGATGTTTAAATCAGCTCTAGATTTCCAACAGAAACAGCTAGGCAGTTACTCATAAGAGATAGAACATAGATTAATAGAGTTGGAAGGGACCTTGGTAGTCTAGTCCAATGCCCTGCTTAAGCAGGAGATCCCATACCATTCCAGACAAATGACTGTCCAATCTCTTCTTAAAAACCTCCAGTGATGGAGCACTCATAATTTCTGGGGACAAGTCCTTCTACTGATTAATTGTACTCAATGTCAAGAAGTTTCTCCTTAATTCTATGTTGGATCTCTGCTTGATAAGTTTCTGTTGCTTCTTGTCCTACACTTAGGTATTTTAGGGAATGGTTCAGGGGTTAAATGCTCCCGGTACCTGTCAGTCGCCGTAGAGCCGGTCACCAAGGTAGTGCGACCTGCCACCCACCCACCTGCCCGGACGCCACCATTTGGGTTCTTTTACCCTCTGCGAATGCACAGAATGCTTTGCACATGCGCAGAGGGTAAAAGAACCCAAATGGCGGCGTCCGAGTGGGTGGGCGGCGCCTCGCGCTACCTTGGCGACCGGCTCTACAACGACCGACAGGTACGAGCGAACTGGGAGCATTTCACCCCTGGAATGGTTGTCTAGTCTCTTTTTGAAAGCCTCCAGTGATGGAGCACCCACAACTTCTGAAGACAAGCTGTTCCAACTCTTTACCATTAGGAAATTTCTCCTTGATTCTAGGTTGCCTCTCTCCTTGATTAGATTCCAACCATTGTTTCTTGTCTTTCCTTTTGGTGCTTTGGAAAATAATTTGACCACTTCGTCTTTGCAGGAGCCCTTCAAATATTGGAACAGTGCTATCATATCACCCCCTCTTTTCATTAGACTAGACATACCCAATTCCTGTAACCATTCTTCATATTATGTTGAAGATGAAGCGTAGGAGGAATCACTGATTTCTCATGAAATAAACTGTTTAACTTGGGTGAAGTTTTAAAGGATCAGGAGTTATTCATTTCTTTAAAAGTTTAATGTATCTAAGTTACTTGTTCTGCTGATGTTTTTACTTTCCCGAGATGTGGGTCAATTATTCAGTATGATACTCTCAATTCAGATGCCCAAAAAGTCTAGTGTTCTTCCAATATTCTTACCAAGTATGGCAGCTAACTAGAGTAAAAGACAAGGCATTTAAAGTGGATCAGGAAACTAGGTACCTAGGAACCTAAGAATAGAATATTCTTACATCTCACTAGATCTCCTGATTTCTCCCCATCCCAATGTTTCACCTGACAGATAAACATGAATGCAACAGGAGGTTTACAGTACAAGATAGCGGGATCGATCCAACAGATATATACTTACTCTGCATGCCACTTTTACATATATTTACTTACTTCCCTTAGAGCAGGGGTGTCAAACTGGATTTCTTTGAGGGCCAGATCAACATTGTATTTCTCCTCCATGGGCTGGACGGGGGGGAGCAGGTAGGGAGCTGCTGGGGGTTTGCAGGGGTTCGGGAGAACCTCTAGCTAAGATTCTGTGCAGAACCCCCAAATCCCACTCCTGGCTGGCCCCGCCCTGCCCACTCCACCCCTCCCCTCCCAGGAGTCCCCACGCGGCCCGTTTTGGATGCAGGTAAGTGCAGGGCGTGTGTGGAGGCTCAGGGAGGATGAAAAATGGGCCTACCGGAGGTTCGGGAAGGCTCCAGAGGGCCTTGGAAGCCTGGAGAGCCGGTTTTGCCCTCCCGGAGGCTCAAAGAAAGCCTCTGGAGCCAGGGGAGGGCAAAACCCCCCCATGGTGCAGGAAGCTGAATAGGCCACGCCCACCATGGCCACGCCCACACAGCAACCGGGCAGAGAACCCCTTGCTAAAAATTTTGAAGCCCATCCGTGAGGGGAAGATGGGACAAACGCCTCCTGCAGCACTCTGCTGGCCAAAATGAGGCACAGGGGGGCCAAGTGAGCCCCTCTGTGCCCCATTTTTGGCCTGGGTGGACTCCTGTGGCAACCTGCCAGCCAAAATGGGGCCCGATAGGATGCTATTTCCAGGCTGGCCCCGCAGGCCAGATTTAAGCACCCTGTGGGCCAGATGTGGCCCGCGAACCTTGATTTTGACACCACATCCCTGCCTTAGAGGCTTATAATCAAAGTCCAAAAAGCAAGGAAAGCAGTGACATGCCCCCAAATGTGCTTTTTCAAAAGGCAACTGATTTCAGAGCTGAAGAAGCTTCTTGGATGAGAAGCGAAACGTCTTCAAAAGGAAAAAAAACCAAGAAAGTCCAGTTGCCTTTTGAAAAAGCACCTTTGGGACAACCATGACCTGGATGACTGAGAATATCCACAGACAGAAAGCAATAACAGCAACACCATAGAGCAGTGGTCCCCAACCTTTTTTTGGCTTTGCAGATCAGCAGATGGGGGAGAAAGGATGCTTCTGCTAAAGGAGTGGGTAAGTATACATGTTCGCAGCTCTGTTTGCATCGGCGGCGGGCACGCACGCTCCCCACTTGCACAAATGTAGCTTTGCACACGTGTGTGCTCACCCACTGCTCATGAAAGTGGAACTGCCCATGTATGTGTTGTGGCCTGTTGGCCGTCGGCCCCTCCAGCAGCTGAAGCAGAGTCAGGGTCAGCATCAAGGCAATCTGAGAGCTCCGAGGGGGAAGAGGGAATGGAGCTGTCAGAGATAGAGACAGAGGCGGAGCCTGGGCCGTCCATCTGCCCTCAGATGGAGAGTCAACAGCTCTCAGGTCTGAAGGTGGCTGATGAGGCAAAGGAGGAGAGAGACGGAGCCTGGGCCATCCATCAGCCCTCAGATGGAGAGTCAACAGCCCCCAGGTCTGGAGGTGGCTGATGAGGAAGAGGAGGAACAGCTGGGTCCAAGTGCCTGACATGTGGGTGCGCAGAAAGCAGAGCAGAGGAGAGCAGTGGAAATCTATGGGCTGGCCCTTGGGAAGGAAGAGTCACTGCTTCTAGCGAAGCCCCACCCTAGCTCTGGGGATAAAAGGCAGGGGGCAGAGATGAATAGGTGTGGCAGACAACTATTCATCTCCCTCCCGGACAGACTTGTTAGCCTGCGGTGAGAGAGAAACTTTTTTTGCCAGGGCTGCTGGCGCTCCTAATAAAGGAATCATTGATTTAAATACAGAGGGTTTGTCGTGTTTGGGGAGCTGGGTCAGAACAGTATGCCTGTGCTCGACTGCTACTTCCATGGCCTGATTCCAAATTATCCATGGCCCAGTAGGGGCCCACAGCCCAGTAGTTGGGACCGCTGCCATAAAGGAATGCACCGTTTTGTTTTGATATTTTTTTTTCAAAAAAGCAATATAAATGTAACGCTGATGCCGTTAAGGCTAATCTCTTCAACACTTTTTTCAGTTCAGTCTTTGTCAACAGCAATGGCATCTCCCCCTCATTTCCTAGTCGTACCTCAGCCAATTGCAATGATCTAATCCACATTGATTTTACTGAAGATACCGTCAAAAGGGCAGTACACAAACTAAACCCATCTCTATCCATTGGTCCTGAGGGAATATGTGCCTACTTTCTAAAAAAGCTCTCCTCTGCCATAGCTGAACCTCTAAGCACCATCTATGAAGTATCTTTTAGAATGAGCTCCTTGCCTGTCCTATGGTCATTAGCAACAGTCATACCTATCTTCAAAAAAGGTGACCCCGGCCTTGTTGAGAATTATAGACCAATCTCCCTTTGCTGTGTCACCTGTAAAGTCATGGAAGCCATCATAAACCAATCCATCACCCTCCACTTAGTGACAAATAGCCTACTCTCTAATAAGCAATTTGGTTTCAGGAAAAAATTGTCATGTAATCTGCAACTCATACATTGCAAAAACATTTGGACCTCTCAACTTGACCAGGGTAAAGCAATAGATGCAATCTACATAGACTTCTGCAAAGCCTTTGATTCTGTAGTACATGACAAACTTCTGTTAAAACTAAGTTCTTACAGCATTTCTGGATCCTTGCACAAGTGGATAGCTGAATTCCTATCAAACAGCAACAAATTGTTAAAAATGGAAACGCTATATCAAACCCAGCACCAGTTAATAGTGTTGTTCCCCAAGGCAGCGTTCTAGGACCAACACTCTTTCTGCTTTATATAAACGACCTTTGTGATCATATTGTAAGCAGCTGCGTCCTCTTTGCCGACGATGTAAAACTATTTAACACCACAGACAATTCTACTACCCTACAAAATGACTTAGATTATGTATCTGAATGGTCAAACAATTGGCAACTCCAAATCTCTGCTAACAAATGCTCAGTCCTGCACATTGGCACTAAAAAACAGAACATCAAATACAAGCTGGATTGAAACAATCTAAAGATGACCCACACTCTGTCAAGGACCTTGGTGTACTCATTTCAAAAGATCTAAGCCCCAGAGCTCACTGTAACAACATTGCTAAAAAGGCATTAGGAGTTGTCAACCTTATTTTATGAAGTTTTCTCTCTGGTAACGTTATACTTCTAACTAGGGCATACAAAACCTTTGCCAGACCTATCCTTGAATACTGCTTACCTGCCTGGAACCCACACTGTATTTCGGACATTAATACATTAGAGAGGGTCCAGAGGTATTTTACAAGGAGAGTACTCAACTCCTCTGCTCACAATAAAATTCCTTATTCCAGTAGACTTGAAATTTTAGGCCTGGATAACCTTGAACTACGCTGTCTATGTTCCAACCTAAGCTTAGTAAAAAAGATCATCTAC
>QLTV01001125.1:614002-625755 GCA_003457575.1 Thermophis baileyi
AAAAAATAAATTGCATACTACATGAACCAGTAGCACCACTCAGGTGATCTCTGAGGACACAGATAAACCTCCAGGTGCTTCAATGACTCTCTAAAAGGATGCAAATGACCAGCTGTCTGCAAGGAATATAAATCCTTCCATTCCCCACCATCCAGCCAGAGCTGAAGAAGCTTCTTGGATGAGAAGCGAAACTTTTTCAAAAGAAAAAAAAAACCAAGAAAGTCCAGTTGCCTCTTGAAAAAAGCACCGTTGGGACACCTTGAATATTTGTTTGAAGTCTTTGAACAAAAGATGAGATACTTTTGTTTCTAAACAAAAAGGTTCCACACCATTTGCACTATTCAGGTGACCCTGAGAGCACAGATAAACCTCCAAGTGGCCTCAATGACTTTTAGAAAAATCTTTCCATTCTTGGATGAGAAGTGAAATATTTTCAAGGAAAAACAAAGAAAGTCCAGTTGGCTCTTGAAAAAGCACCTTTGGGACGATCATGACCTACTGTAGATACCTGAAAATCTCCATAGACATTTTCCTAAGCAAAACCTATTACCTTAGTTTCCTCCCCCCCTCAAAAAAAGCTTACCTTATATGAATAGATTCGACACTGCTTCTAATTAAATTGCAATATTTGTGCTGCCTTTGTTTTATGATGAATGTGTGTCATGATAATACTTAGGGCAAGGGAATGATAATAAGAGCTTGAAAAAACTGGCTCAGGATCAAGTTGCATAATAGAATAGAATAGAATAGAATAGAATAGAATAGAATAGAATAGAATAGAATAGAATAGAATAGAATAGAATAGAATAGAATAGAATAGAATAGAATAGAATAGAATAGCAGAGTTGGAAGAGACCTTGGAGGTCTTCTAGTCCAACCCCCTGCTTAGGCAGGAAACCCTACACCACTTCAGGCAAATGGTTATACAATCTCTTCTTAAAAACTTCCAGTGTTGGAGCATTTACAACTTCTGGAGGCAAGTTGTTCCACTGATTAATTGTTCTAACTGTCAGGAAATTTCTCCTTAGTTCGAGGTTGCTTCTCTCCTTGATTAGTTCCACCCATTGCTTCTTATCCTGCCTTCAGGTGCTTTGTAGAATAGCTTGACTCCCTCTTCTTTGTGGCAGCCCCTGAGATATTGGAAGACTGCTATCATGTCACCCCTAGTCCTTCTTTTCATTAAACTAGATATACCCAATTCCTGCAATCATTCTTCGTATGTTTTATCCTCAAGTCCCCTAATCATCTTCGTTGCTCTTCTCTGCACTCTTTCTAGAGTCTCCACATCTTTTTTACATCGTGGTGACCAAAATTGGATGCAGTATTTAATTATTATTAATAAATTAATTCATAATAAATAAATAATAAATTATACTTTAATTATACTTTTCACCACTCTTTTTCTTGTTTTGTTAGTAACTTTTAGAAAGTTAGAAACTTGTTTTGTTAGTAGACTCCCAATTTATATCAGCTCCATTATTCCTCGGAAGCAGAGATTTCTCAGAGTCTCAAACATTCTCCTTCTCAAATCTAAGTCGCCATTTCTATCACTTTGCAGCAATCCATATCTTTTACATTTATTTATTTATTTTTTCCTTCCTAGAATTTCCCCACAAGTGCAGGTTCTGCTTTTTGCAGACCAACAGCTCTGGATCCATTTGGTGGTAACAGGAATTGATCTACTGCTTTGTTGCCTGAGCCTGAGAGAAAATGACTGGCCCAAAGTGACCTTGCCAACTTTTAGAGTTAAGATGGAACTAGAAGTCATCTTTTCATGGTTTTAGTCTAATGCCTTAACCACTAAATCAGACTGGCTCTCCTTTATAGATAAGATAAGATATATTAAAAAGGTTGAGACTCTGGAAAGACTACAAAGAGAAGCAACAAAGATGATTAAGGGACTGGAGGCAACAACATATGAAGAATAGCAATAGCAATAGCACTTAGACTTATATACCGCTTTACAGTGCTTTACAGCCCTCTCTAAGCAGTTTACAGAGTCAGCATATGGCCCCCAACAATCTGGGTCCTCATTTTACCAACCTCAGAAGGATTGGAAGGCTCAGTCAACCTTGAGCCAGTCAGGATCGAACTGCTGGCAGTCAGCAGAGTTAGCCTGCAATGCTGCGTTCTAACCACTGTGCCACCATGGGAAGGAAGGAAGGAAGGAAGGAAGGAAGGAAGGAAGGAAGGAAGGAAGGAAGGAAGGAAGGAAGGAAGGAAGGGCAATAGCCATAGCACTTAGACTTATATACCACTTCACAGTGCTTTTACAGCCCTCTCTTTACAAAGTCAGCATATTGCCCCCCAACAATCTGGGTCCTCATTTTACCCACCTCAGAAGGATGGAAGGTTGAGTCAACCTTCAGCCTGGTGAGATTTGAACTGCCAAATTGCAGGCAGCCAGCAGGCAGCAGAAGTAGCCTGCAGTACTGCACTCTAACCACTGCACCAATAGTTGTAGGAATTGCATATGTCGTGTTTAATGAATAGTTGCATATGTCATGTTTAATGATAGTTATCTTTCAATGTTTGAGGGGTGTTATAGAGAAGAAGGAGTTAACCTATTCTCCAAAGTACCTGTTGTGACCCAGCACAGCAAACCCCCAGAAACGACAAACACACACACACTTGTCCAAACTAAAGAAGGTTTTATCACTAATCAAGGCTTAGTGATCATTTAAGTTCAGAGTTTCTCCCAAAGTGCTTGTTATCACTCACATAACACTTTGGCCGGGATTTCAAATACAAAACAAAACAAACAGATTATGAAGTCCTTAATTGCCTCACTTGCTGGAATTGGCCGAGATCCCGGACTGGAGTTCGTCCAACTGATATCACCGACAGAGTAATCAGAAGCCAGGTAAAAGACATAAGTTGTTTCCAGCAAGATTGCCCTTTGTGAGTCAACCTTATATAGGCTTAGGGCGTGGCCCCTCTGCCTGCAGGGTTACCTGAGAGGAGACCTCCTTCTACAAAGCCACTCTTGCCGGCTAGCTGCCCTGTGTACTCAGCATCAATCAGAGGCTCCTCCTCTTCACTGGAGTCAATGAACTCCTGCTGGGGAGGTGCAGAAGGCCCTGATTGAGTATCGTCCTCTGGCCCTGTGTCCTCCTCGGTCTCGGACTCCGGTGCCGGAGCTACAGACTACTCTTGCCACCCTATGGTCTGTTCTTGTTCTTCCGGACCCATGAGCAGCTGCACGGGACGGGGGCAAGCCACAACAGTACCTGAGGGTAGGACAAGAAGCAACAGATGAAATCTTATCAATGAGAGATCCAACATAGAACTAAGGAGAAACTTCTTGACAGTGAGAACAATCAATCAATAGAAGGGCATGTCTCTGGAAATTATGGATGCTCCAACACTGGAGTTTTTTTTTAAGAAGAGATTGGACAGTCATTTGTCCAGAATAATATAGAGTGTCCTGCTTGAACAGGGCATTGGACTAGAAGACCACCAAGATTTCCCAACTGTATTATTCTGTTAAGAATGAAAAAAAGCCTGTAGGCCACAGAGTTCTTCCACAGATTGAAGCATCTCCCTTCCTTGGAGAAGGTGCTCCTTCCTTATTTTAGAACTTCACAGAGTCAGTCAGTGTGGTTTTCATGAAGAGATTCGTTAACAAAGGGAAAGTGAAGTGACTTGCCTTGATCAAATATTTTTACATGACATCCACAGCAGAGGTGGTATTCTGCCGGTTCGGACCGATTCGGGCGAACCGGTAGCGCAGGCTGTGAGTGGGCCCGACCACCCGCCCACCTGGACGTAATGCCATCCTATTTAGCCATGTTTTCATGGCTGGGCGCATGCACGAAAGGCACGGGAGGCACTGCGCATGTGCGGAGGTGGGCGCTCACATTTGCGAACCGGTAGGGAAGGTAAGTGAATCCCACCCCTGATCCACAGATACGATGGGTCAGCACTGCAGAAAAAAAAGTTCCCCTCAGTGTGATGGGAAGTCAGGCCCACGAGTTTCAATCTCAGGCTCCTCTCGGTTGACACCAAGGTATCATGCAGGAAGTGATTCAACAAAAACGGGTCTCCGATAAGGACGCTTGTTTCAAGAACCAGGAAAGCAATTAAGGAGAAAAAAAAACCTCCAGGAATTGCTATTCCGTGAGCCTATTTCCAGTAAAATTGAGAATGACTTTATGTGCTTCTGTTGCTTGCCCATGCTGTGCAGAGGCTGGAGTTAGGGACAGGTGGAACAGTTGCCACCTGTCTGTTGTAATTTTAACAGTCTACTTTGGTCTCGGGTTGTTTGTTTCACATCCTCAGCCAGCTCTGCTGGAGCTTCCAACAAAGGCTCCAGCTTGAGTGCACTTCAACACCCATCGCAGACTCCTGCAACTGTTGCCAAAGCCAACTAATTTGGAAGCCTTTTCTTGCAGCACGAGGTCCACTGGAGGAGACTGGTGGGGGCTTCAAAACAGAGTGGTGCAATTTTTTTTTAAAGTTGTTTTTGTAGGAGAATATTTAGGAGTTTACTTAAAACGAGTTCTAGCACACAGTTCCATTGGAACACAAATTGGTTTGTTCTGGTACCGGAGATGAAGAAGAAACCAGAGAGGGATAGCGTAATTCTATATAGCGTAATTCTATATAGATTTAAGTAAATGAAGGTATAAGTTTAATCACTATGGAAATTCCTTCTATAACATGGGATAGTCGTGTTATGGGGTGTGTTAATGAGGCAGTGAAGGTGAAATGAGGGTGTCAAACACAATGGGTAACTTGAGTTCAACACATTGGACCAGTCTAGAAAAATATCTGTTAGAAGGTTGCATGCTTTTATGTGTGTGAGTTGGTCTTTGGTGCCCTCTGCACTTGGTTGTTGTCTTGCAGACATTTCATTAACCAAAGTAGGTAACATCATCCGTGCTAGAAAGGAGGGAGGTTTGCAGAGTGGAGGAGGAGGAGGAGGAGGAGGAGGAGGAGGAGGAGGAGGAGGAGGAGGAGGAGGACTGTGAATCCTTGGTGCTCTCTGAGCTTGGTTGTTTTCTTGCAGACATTTCATTACCCAAACTAGGTAACATCATCCATGCTAGATCTTTTTTTGTGTATCTTTGCTTCCCATTATCTACTTCAACATTCCTTTATGTCTGAATGTTTTATGGCTATGCTAGCAGTTTATTTTCCCTGGGAAAGCACATTTAGGAAAGAGGCAACTCACTTGCCTAAACTAATGCCATTTTTCTACTTCATTTTGCTTCCTCCACAGGAACAAGGAAACTATTTTGCTTCACAAAGCAGCATTGGACAAAGGATGCTGCCCCTAAAACAATCTCAAAGTGAAGCATCATTTCTGAGATTTGCTCAGACCGATTATAATCCAGTAGTAACTGGGAAGAGGGAAGGGAGAAGAGAGATAGAGAGTGTGTGTATTTAGTATCACTTTTACACCTCCATTGATATTCTTACACACACATGGTTGAATCAGGGATAAAAGCAGAATAAGGTGATAATCTTAGTGCTAATGCAAACAAAACACCAGAGATGAAAGAAAAGGTCACCTTCAAAGAGAATAATTGGTACAATGTTGGAAGTTTGTGAAGTTCAATTGATTTTACCTTCCTGTTCCAGATCTGTTGGTAAAAAGAGACTACCCCAGTTTCAAGGGGAAAATAAGATAGATAGATAGATAGATAGATAGATAGATAGATAGATAGATAGATAGATAGATAGATAGATAGATAGATAGATAGATAGATAGATAGATAGATAGATAGATGGATGGATGGATGGATGGATGGATGGATGGATGGATGGATGGATGGATGGATGGGTGGGTGGATGGGTGGGTGGGTGGGGGGATGGGTTGGGTGGGTGAATAGATGATAGAGAGGTAGAGGTAGAGGTAGAGGTAGAGGTAGAGGTAGAGGTAGAGGTAGAGGTAGAGATGATAGAGAGTTATGTTTGGTCACTGTATTACAAAAAATATGTTGAGATTTTAGAAAAAGTGCAGAAAATAGCAATTAAGACGATTAAGGCCTGGATACTAAACCGTATGAAGAACAATTACAGGATTTGGGTTTGGCTAGCCTAGAGAAAAGAAGGAGTAGGGATGACTTGATAGCAGTATTCCAGCATTTGAGGGGCTGCCACAAAGAAGAGGGGGTCAACTTATTTTCCAAAGCACCAGAACGCAAGACAAGAAACAATGGATGGAAGTTAATCAAGGAGAGAAGCAACCTGGAATTAAGGAGAAACTTCCTAACAGTAAGGACAATTAACCAGAGGGACGGTTTGCCTTCAGAAATTGTGGGTGCTTCATCACTGGAGGTTTATAAGAAGAGACTGGAAAGCCACTTGTCTGAAATGGTATAGGATATATTCTATTCTATTCTATTCTATTCTATTCTATTCTATTCTATTCTCATTCCATATTCTATTCTATTCTATTCTATTCTATTCTATTCTATTCTATTATATTTTATTTTAGTCTATCTCATTCTCTTTCCCATTCCCGTTCCCGTTCTCATTCTCGTTCCCGTTCCCGTTCCCGTTCCCGTTCCCATTCCCTTCCCATTCTCATTCTCATTCTCATTCCCATTCCCACTCTTCTCTTCTCTTCTCTTCCCTTCCCATTCCCATTCCCATTCCCATTCCCATTCCTATTCCTATTCCTATTCTTGTTTATAGCATGTAATATGTGCCTTGGAAAAGTATCCGGATATTTCAGTTAGTTTAGCATGTGGCTGAAGCTGTGTCTTGAGAGGGGGAAATTCTTTATCGTCTTCGTTGCCTCCTCATCTATTCTCCAGGCTAATTCAAATGCTAGCCTTGGTACTTCCTACATCTCATTCTGAAAATACATGAAAGCTCACCACATGTAGCTACCTCAGCTCTCCTGTGAGATCTCCAGAATGAAATGCATACAGAGTTGTAGAAGATGGTGGGACGCCATAAAATTCTCAGGACAGTTCATTCAGTGTTTCTTTGGATAAGTAGGCAGCATCTGGGTTTTTTTTCCCCCTTCTTATTTATCCCACGTTCTTAAATCAATTTTTTACCTTTAAGCTGTTTTTACACCATGGGACTCTTTTTCTATTGCTATTTGTACTGCCATTGCTTCTTATATTATTTTATTTTGCTTTATTTTGAAGCAGTTTCCTTCACAAACGGGCCGACTCATGTCCAGGTGTAGGGATATCAATAAATAAAAAGTGGCATTGGCAGCAAAATATCCTAACTAGATCAACAGAATCTTGGCTCCTAGGGGAGAAAAAAAAATAAGCAGATGGGAAAGATTTACCCTGGACTCACAATGGGGGAAAAATGTAAACCGTTTCCTGCTCCACTGTCCAGAAAGTCTGATATTTACCCCAGTTACCACTTTGCATTTTTAGCTACACACTTGTACAGATGCTGTTAAAATTGATGTGGCTTTCTTGAAGTATACATTATTCTCTGCTATTTAAAAGAAGATACAATAGCACTGGGCCTCTTCAGATCAAGCATTTATTTTAAAAAGCTTCTTCATTTTGTTAAGTTGTCTAGAACAATAATAAAGCAGTCTTTTAAAAATAAGTCTATAATTTGAACATTCTATAGACATTTATAGTTATTGACTTACCTCCTTGCATCCAGTTTCAGCAGTGATTAGCACAAGAAAATAAAATTCTGCCTCTGCCTCCCAGCAAGTTGCCTCCTTGCAGTTTTAGTGTCACTTTCATTTCAGCACATGCTGGCTGTTTGTCTGCAAGGGTGGGGGTGGATGGGTGGGGCTACATTTGGTGTATAAGACGCACCCAAGTTTTCACCCTCTTTTTGGGAGTAAAAAGGTGCGTCTTATACTCCGAAAAATGGTAGGTTTTTTTTAAATGTATTTCATTTGTAAGTTAGACTTTTGGGATTTCTTCTTCTTCTTGCTCTCCTGTCAGGGATGCTATCCTGCTATGCTCTGCATTGCCTGCTGTCCACCTGTCATAAGCAACGGGGATGGGGCAGGGGTGGGATTCAGCCGGTTCGGACCGGTTCGTGCGAACTGGATGTTAATTTTAATCTGGTTCGCCGAACTGGTTGTTCCAAGGACCGGCTGACCCCACCCACCCCGCCCATCCCAGGAGTCTCCACGCAGCCCGTTTTGGATGCCAGGTAAGTGCAGGGTGTGCACGGAGGCTCTGGGAGGGTGAAAAATGGGCCTACTGGAAGTACCAGAAGTCTGGAAATGTGCCCATTTCCAGCCTCCGGAGGGCCTCCGGTGCCTGGGGGAGGCCGTTTTCGCCCTCCTGGAGGCTCGAGGAAAGTCTCCGGAGCCTGGGGAGGGCAAAAATGCCCCCCACCATGGTGCAGGAGGCCGAGTAGGCCAAGCCCCCATGGCCACACCCACCCAGCAACCGGGCAGCGAACCAGTTACTAAAATTTTTCAATCCCACCCCTGGGAGGGGGAGATCGGCAGGATGGGATAAGAGGAGGGTTAGCATGAGGAAACTAAACTATGCATCGTACCATTCCATCTTGGCCGTTCCAAACCCACAGGAAGGAGTGCAGAACCATCAAGCATGCTAAGATAGGGACTGTCACCCAAACAATTTGTTAGCATCGAACTGGACACTCATTGATAACCAGGGCAGTGGATAGGAACAAGGGAAAGTTAATCATATGCTTTGGGCATGAAAACCCCAGATCCAGCTTTGCTTCTTCCATACACCACTTGGCTTTAGTAACATATACTTTTGGCTAACCATGAGCCCAAGAGTCTTTTTTTTTCTAACTGACCAAGTTAGAACAATAACTAGAAAAGTTGTTGATGTGGTTCAACAAAGCCTTCAGTAACCTTCTAGTGGTAACATCCTCTCTTCATTAATTATTAGCCAGAGTGTCAACCCTGAAGCTTACCTGACCAAAGCCATTTTGAAACGTCAGTGTTGCCACACTGGAGCTGAGGGATAGGGAGGGGGGATAGCTGGGGTTTTGTAGCCAAAACAAAATACTTTCTCCTGGAAACCAAGGGCATTCCTACAGGTGGCCAGAGAGCGAGAGAGAGGAGGAGTGGAGTTACCAGGCAACCGGATGGCACCTTGATTGCACCATGTGACTGATTGTTTGGGAAAGGGGGGGGAAAGTTTATTTTTAATTAGGTGAAAACCGCGGGAACCTTCAGAGTTGGCTTTCACCAGAACTGTGCCAATATGATATATCCAATAAAACAATTCTTTGAGGAATCTACCTGCCTCGGAGTCTTGCATGCTATGGGTGTATTACTTGGAACCCTGACACAGAGCTTGTTTAATAATCAGTCCAAATGAGGCATGTTTTACCTCGTCCCTAGAGGATCAGCTAGTTGTCTCATCAAAAGGGCCATCATTCTCTCTGCTTCTTGCCTCTATCGGTCAGATGAAGTGATCGTTATCTGGACACGCAAGACATCAGCAAACAGCACCGAGCTCCTAGTCATACAGATGGTAATGGGATTCAAAATTCATGTTTATTATATGGGGAACAGGTACTGACTAGCTTCAAGCACTGTATTAGCACTCGAGACCATTAATTTTCATTATGATTTGCATATAGAGAATATTAAAAGGTTTAAATTAATAAAGGAGAAGAATGCCAGTCTCGTGGCTCAGCCGCTGAATGCTAATGCACTCTTCTGGGTTAGCAGAGGTGATCTTGGTTGCTCCAAGTGTATTTATCTTCCATTTCTGGGGAGAATAATGCTATATGTGCCTGTGTGCTCGCTGGAGGTTCTGGCAGCATTTCCCAAATTAAGATATTGAGTACTATTTACATGTGCTTCAAAGGAAGCCAGAATCATATAGAATGTTGTGAGGACATTTTCCACCATTTTTTTGAAGCTCATTGTAAGTAAATATTGTTTGGTCTTGATGTAGGTTCAGCCTAGATAAATTCAACCATGATCTCCTCTCCTCTCCTCTCCTCTCCTCTCCTCTCCTCTCCACTCCTCTCCACTCCACTCCACTCCACTCCACTCCACTCTACTCTCCTTAACCTCCCTTCTCCTCTCCTGTCCTTCCCCTCTCCTCTTCTCTGCTCTCCTCTCCTCTCCTTCCCCTCCCTTCCCCCTCCTCTCCTCTGCTCTCCCCTCCCCCTCCCCTCTTCTTTCCTTCCCTCCCCATTACTTCTCTGTTAAGAAGGTGATATCAGTTTTTAAGACCCACTTATCACCTTGAAGGCTGATTATCATTTCCCCTTCTCCTTTCATATAGCCCTGAAAGGAGAGTCAGAGACGGGAAATTTGACAGTTTAATGGGGAAGAACAAATTATTTATTGATGTATTATGATGTGTGAATATGATCGTGCTACCTCACTACCTCAATTTGTTTTAATGTTATATTCCATCCATAAAAAATTAATTACAAAAAGCTAAACCACCAAAAAATTAAGGCAGCAAAACATTGACTAAAATAGGGAAATGTCCAGAATCTATTTAATTTAGATGTGTGTTGAACTTGTCATAGTCTGAGCCGAGATATTTGGGGGTTTGAATCTTCTACAACATGAGAGTTCAATGTGGAGAGAACTTTTGAAAAAAAGAAGATATATGCTATGAAGTATTAATTATGATACATTAGTATCTAACTTTCTCATTATGCAAGACCTTTAGCTTCTTAAACTTCTGCAATAATTTCTAACTGTCTTTTTTGCTTCAGAAAATAATTACTTTCATGATTCAACTTTTTTTCTTTTTTAAACAAGATGTTCAAGAAAAGAGAACAGAATATAGAGACCTATTCTCTCTCTCTCTTTCTTTCTTTCTTTCTTTCTTTCTTTCTTTCTTTCTTTCTTTCTTTCTTTCTTTCTTTCTTCCTTCCTTCCTTCCTTCCTTCCTTCCTTCCTTCCTTCCTTCCTTCCTTCCTTTCTTTCTCTCTCTCTGTCCTTCTTTCTCTCTCTCTTTCTCTCTCTCCCTCACTCTCTCTCTCCCTCTCCCTCCCTCCCTCCCCCCCCCGTCTCTCTCCACCAAATCTAATAAAGTTCTGCCTGTCATTCAGGCTGCTTCTTTGGAGGAAGGAATTAATATCACTTGTGGGTCTGAGACATATCCAACATTTTAGAACTGGAAGTAGAATATGTACAGATCTCTCACAGGAGCAACCATTTCTCCTCTTAGGAATTTTGGTATTAGTAACTTGGTATTTTTATATGGCTCTTCTTGAGTGTCCATGCCCTTCAACAGTAATGCCTTCACTTAGAATTCATCTTTTTCTTCTCTTCGTCTTAACAGTTTCATTATTTATTTATATTTATTAATCCATTTGATTTTGATGCCACCTGAGTCCAAAAATAATAATAAACATCATCATCATAGCCCTGCATGCTGCATTGTGGTTGTTCTCCTGGATGATCTGGATAATCATCATCCTGATGATTAGAGAGGCATCTAAGTGTCCTGGTGGACTAGCCATGGGCAGAGAGTTGAAGACTTCCAAGATCCCATCCAGGCCTATGATTCTAATATATGCTTTGTTTCTGTTCACACTTTCTCTTCATAGGGCCTTTCTTCCTCTCACAATAACTTCATCATCACCCAATATTGACTTATTGTGCCACTTGCCTAGTTTAGTTGCTTCGTAGTTTTATTCTCTATTACTACTTGCCAAAAAGATCATCTGAATTTCCTGTAGCTTCACCAATATTTAATTTATCATCTATCTTTCTATCAGTATATCTCTATTTTTATATATCATCTCTCCCTCTCTCTCCCTCTATAATTCTCTCTCTCTCTTATCTATCTATCTATCTATCTATCTATCTATCTATCTATCTATCTATCTATCTATCTATC
>QLTV01001125.1:643710-655700 GCA_003457575.1 Thermophis baileyi
CATATTAATATATTTAAGAAAACTGTAGTAGTATTATTAATGGTGGATAGTTAATTAAGTTAAAGGTATATGTTAAAATAGCTTAGAAGTAATTAAGATATATGATGATGTATATTACTTTTGGCAAACAGATTTAGCAGGAAAAAAAGGGATGGGAAATTTGATACACTTTTAATTGTGCACTGTTAATTAAATTAAAGGTTTTTTTGTGTAAGATTTGAGGATGACGATGTATATTGATTATAGTAAAACAGAACAGTAGATGGAATGTGAAAGGGTAATTTGTTTTATTTGCAAAGACTAAATTAAATTAGATTAATGAAATCATGAGAAGGAGTTGAAATATAGTGGGACAGAAAATATGAGAAATGTATGTAGTAAATAGGACAGTTAACCGATGTTATTGTAAGGGATTAGGAATCTAGGGCGATTAGTAATATTATGTATGCATTAAAGAAAATAAAGAAAGATAAAGAAACATGTAAGGAGAATATTATGGGTTGGAAATGAAACGGAGAGATGATAATGAAATGGATTATGTATTTGGAAAGCTATGTATGATTGATCCGGACAACACTTCGTTCATAAAATATGTAATGTTTGTTGGGGGGGGGGAAACTTTTTATAAAATAAAAAAAAAGAAAAGAAAAGCATCTTTGGGACAACCACTGACCTGGATGATAGAGAATCTCCATAGAACAAATCAACGAATGATGGTTTAGTGGGGCAAAGTTTTAGAGAAGATGGAATCCTTCTTCTCTTCCTCCCGAACAGATGTTCTAATATAGATAGTGTTCTATAGGGCCACTCATCTAAGCCATTTGCTATTTGGCACCACTGGCACATGGCAAGAGTCCTACAGATTTTTGAGTGGGCATCCGGCCATTCTTCCAGATGGTCACTGAGACAGAATGCCCAAGGTTGTATTTTCTTTGTCAGCCGAAATTCAAATCTGACCAAAATGAGATAGCGATTTTTCTTCAGCTCCTGAAGTGATGGCTAAAGCATCGGTGTGCATCCATCTTCAGATGAACTGCTAATCCATCTTTGTGCTGGATTTTGCTGTGCAAATTGCAAAAGGAAAACAACAAAGCCCTATTTGCATATGCAGATGAAGCCAATATTTTTGCCCTTTAGCACAAGGAAGACTGCTACACGCGGGAAGCTTTGCTCACCTGCCTTTTCATTTTCAATTTTATTTTTCCAACAGTATCTTTCTGTTCCAATACCTGACTCAAGAAGTTGCTGAAATATAGCTTGAGCCACATTTTGTGTGTGTGTGTGTGTGTGTGTGTGTGTGTGTGATAGATTTATGATAGCTCCCAAAATGGTATTAAAAAAATAATAATCACATAGATTCTCTCAGTGGGGCAGAGTTTCGAGCTGGGCTCATTATTTTTGCACATACAGGAATAATGAAAGGGATTCACATCACTGCCTTTTGTCACTGTGCACATGTGTGGGTAACCAGCAAGTACAAGAGAATTCCAAGCCATTCTAAAGTTTGCTGATAAAATAGGACTTGAACTATATTAAATATAGGATAGGATGGGATGGGATAGGATGGGATGGAATTCGATGGAATGGAATGATGGAATGAAGAAGAGGAGAGGAGAGGAGAGGAGAGGAGAGGAGAGGAGAGGAGAGGAGAGGAGAGGAGAGGAGAGGAGAGGAGAGGAGAGGAGAGAAATGCAGAATAGAAGAGAAGAGAAGAGAAGATAATGCAGAATAGAAGAGAAGAAAATGCAGAATAGAATAGAATAGAATAGAATAGAATAGAATAGAATAGAATAGAATAGAATAGAATAGAATGATGAAGAATGAATAGAATAGAATAGAATAGAATAGAATAGAATAGAATAGAATAGAATAGAATAGAATAGAATAGAATAGAATAGAAAAAAATAGAAAAGAATAAATAGAAAAAAATAAAATAGAATACAAAAGAATAGAATAGAATAGAATAGAATAGAATAGAATAGAATAGAATAGAATAGAATAGAATAGAATAGAATAGAATAGAATAGAATAGAATAGAATGTGATAGGACACAGAAGAAATTTGTCTCCGGTGCATAAGCTCTCAGTGTACATAAAAGCTATAAGTGATAAATCATGATCATATCATCATGACATACATTCATCATAAATCATAGGATCCAACAGTGATGGTTATAGGATACTAAATAAGCAATCAGTGGAATTATAGCAGGAGAAAGTAGTGGGAAAAGAAGCTCCCAGTGGGTGGGAATTACTAAAGAACATATTTTTAAATTGCTTGAAAATTGTGGTGCTCGAGAAGACTCTTGAGAATCTCTTAAACTTCAAGGCGATCAAATGAGTCAATCCTAAATGAAATCAACCCTCTTGGGAAGGACAGATCCTGAAAATTCTTTGAAGCTGAAGCTCAAATACTTTGGCCACCTAGTGATAAGCGAGACTCATTGGAGAAGATCCGAGGTTGGGAAAGAGGGAAGGGGATGGCAGAAGGTGAGGATGTGAATTTGGGCAAACTCTGGGAAAGAGTGGAGGACGGGGGTGGGTGGCGTGCTATGGTCCACGAAATTGCAAAGACATGGACATGACCGAAGATCAATAACAAAAAAATTTTTTTAAAAAAAAAAGCACAATCAGAAACAATTCCAAAGATGGGGTAAAAAATGAAAGACCATGAAATAATTCAATAGAAGCGTAGGAAGATCCAAAAACAAAATGGAAAGAGAGCTTGGTCACAAAGGAAAACTTTGCAATTATTTGCGTAGAGGCCACAAAGCCATATCTCTGTAATGCTTAAATTTGGATTCCTAAACTAAACAGTCAGAATTTGGTCAGAATAGCCTTTCACAACTCCACACTCTGAGAAATTGGTGCCATAAACCAGGATGAAGATCTTTTGAGTGTTAAGTGTTAGATAAATCATTTTGGCCTCCCTTAATATTTCTTTTCATTGTGTAAATTTGCCGGGTTTTGTTTTCATTAGTTGTTGTTGCTGTTGTTTTCTTGTTCAGCTCTGATCTCACTCAGTTTCCAGCAGTTCAAATCTCACCGGCTCAAGGTTGACTCAGCCTTCCATCCTTCCGAGGTGGGTAAAATGAGAACCCAGATTGTTGGGGGCAATATGATGATTTTGTAAGCTGGTTAGAGAGGGCTGTAAAAGCACTATGAAGCGGTATATAAGTCTAAGTGCTATTGCTATTGCTACTGCTATTATGTTCTTTCAAAACCTTATTTCACCAAAATGTAATTTAAGGTATTTCACGAGAAGAGTACTCCACTCTTCTACTCACAATAGAATCCCTTATTCCAGCAGGCTTGAAATTCTGGGCTTGGACAATCTGGAACTGCGCCACCTGTGGTCCGATTTAAGCATAGTACACAAAATTGTCCGCTACAACATCTTACCTGTCAATGACTTCTTCAGCTTCAACCACAATAATACATGGGCAAACAATCGATACAAACTCAAGGTAAACCGCTCCACACTTGATTGCAGAAAATACGACTTCAGCAACAGAGTGGTCGACGCCTGGAATGCTCTTCCCGACTCTGGAATGCTCTACCCGACTCCATTGTTACAGCCTCAAACCCCCATAGCTTTAACCTTAAACTGTCTACCGTGGACCTCACCCCATTCCTAAGAGGTCCATAAAGGGGGCGTGCATAAACGCACCAGTGTGCCTACCGTCCCTGTCTTACTGTCCCCATTTATCTGTACTTACTTCCTTTGTTTATGTTTATGTTTATACCTATACCTGCTATCTTGTACATGTTTGACAAACAAACAAACAAACAAACAAATAAATGGTAAATTTGGAGCTTCTTCTCAGTGTAAAGCCTCTGAGACGAAGGGGACCTAAAAGTTTTTCCTAACACCAATTATAATTTATCAGAGCTTTATCTCTAGGTGAGACCTTGGGTACAAAAAATCCCCTTATGCTGCTCCCTTTTCGTTTGCAATTGATTTCCGCAGCACTTAGAAGTGGGGGCAACTTTGCTTCTTGACACACTCAGTGAGTGATCTATCTATCTGTGGTTACTGTTGTTTAACTAAAGAACCATACGCGAAGGGAGGTGGCCTTTAGAAAGCCAGACCAATATCCTGTGAAGGTTTCAAGGACATTTACTTGCTCAGGTGCATTCATCTTGATATTTACAGTTTTTGAATCCGTTTCAGCCCCATCTGTCAAGAGGAAGGGAATGCTCTGGTACAATAACAAGGTTTTGCTCTGTGGGTGTTTCATAAGAATAAGACAGTCTTCTGGTTCCCCCGGGGAGCAATGAGACGCTGTTATCAAGGACTTTACTGAATCTCTTGGAGATCACCAGACAAAAAGGACTGCCTCTTTTTTTCACCCTTCCGTGGCTTAATATCCTTGCTTGGACTTTGGAGGGATTTTTTTTTGTGGGGGGGGGGAAGATCCAGACTAATTCCTCTGAGCATGAGACGCACTGAAGTGAAAAGAAGAAAACTCATTTTCATTTCAGTGTTCCAGAGAAGAAATTCTTTTGTATAAAAGAATGTACAGTACTATGACCTTCTGCTTAGTAAAGGGATTTTGAAGAAGTGTTCTGTCAGACACACACACACACAAAATGACTTTGGGTACAAGGTCCTCTTTGGATCTACCACTTACCATAGAGAGATGGCTTTATATAAATCATTCCTCAGATTAAGATAAATTATATATACCACTCACGCATTATCATGAAATCTCCAGAACCGTAAAGCCTACAAACTTGAAACTTGGCATATATGTTCCTCTTGGCTTCTAGGTGCTTGCTAAGAAAGGATTTTTCGAAATGACCATCAGATCATTAGTTATTTCTTATATTATTATTAACATGCTTTGATGCTAAGGAGTTAGATGTTCTACTCCCCCTCCCCACCTGAAAAGAACTCTGTTCCAACTGCCAGTGGACGTGGCCAGCGCGTGACTCATCCAGCCTGCGGGCTGGGAGTTTAGACATGCTACTCCATGCTAAAGAGTTCAGTTTCATAGTGAAGCACGGGTATCCAGCTACTAGTATGTGTATGTATGTATGTATGTATGTATGTATGTATGTATATGTGTATGTGTATATATATAAATTAATTAATGTCAAAAATGTTCTGAATAGATGCATTGCCTTTTCTTCAGAATAAAGTTGTTTGACTGAGGAAAAAAAGGTGGTAAGGCTAGGTTGAGTTTGCAGATTTATACAGAATAATCAGAGTGAGAAGGGACCTTAGAGGTCTTCTAGTCCAAGCCCCTGCTCTCTTTAATCATTATTAAAAAAATAAGTAAAAATGATTTCGTTTGAATCTACTCTTTAACAAAAGGAATTTCCTTTCACCTACTGTGATGACCCGGGGCACAGCACAGAGGTAACATGGGCAGTTGCCAGTTCAAACCTCCCCTTTATTGCTCCAAATTTCCCCAAACACTCCCACATTTCTGGCAAGTCCCAGAGCAAAGTGATCACACACACACACACCCCTCAAGCAGCCTCTGGATGCGAATAGTCCAGCCCAACGCAGTGAACACCACGGCTGCAAAGCAAGAAAACCAGAAAGAATGCAAGGAATCCAGGAAAATTCAAACGTTAGCACTCAACACTCCAGGAATTCAGCATTTGTTCCCAACAAATGCCCCTCCCCACAGCATCTCCTTAAGTCTCAGTCCCCAGGTGTGGCTTGTGAAGAGGGGTGGGGCGCTCTCCTCCTGAGTAGTCTGGTCAGTCTGTGGTGTTCTCGCCTTCTCTCCACTCTCCGTGCTCAAGGATCAGGAGGAGGTGGTCCTTGCTCATCACCTGAGCTCTGTCTCTCATGTTCACTGCTTAGCCTCTCTTGGTCATCCTGCCCCCGTTCCTCCCTGCCTATGAGCCATCCCAATTCTGAGAGGCCCTGGCCTGACTGGGCCTGCTCCTCCCCATTTTCCTCCCAAGCCAACAAAGCTGCCCTCTTGATCTCTGTCTGCTCCAATTCTATCTCGTCTTCCTCCACAGATTCAGGCTCCAATGGGGGCATGACACCCGTGGTTAGAATGCAGTATTAGGGTGCAGCACCCTGCCATTGGCCGCGTGGGTGCCCTTCATGCAGTCAGGCTCCAATGGGGGCATGACACCTGTGGTTAGAATGCAGCATTAGGGTACCATGCCCTGTCCATGGCAGAAAGCCATTGGCCGTGTGGGTGCCCCTCATGCAGTCAGCCGCCATGACGTTTTGGCCCATCAACAGTCTTGGCCACTGCAGCCTGCGACTTGACAGTCAGCTTCATCCTCTTCTCCACCATGGTGCTCTGGAAACAGCCACTACCTCAGCAGGGGATGGGGAGGTCCTGGAGCCCCTCACATCCTCAACTGTGGGGCCACCACTGGGGTTACTGCTGCTGTCGTTGCCCACCATCTTGGCCATGCCCTCTTGGTTGGAGCAAGCCAACCAAGGTTGGAGTGGCTACTGGGATAACAACTGGGACAGGAGAGAGATCAACTTGAGGAAGAAAAATGAAGAAAGCAATGAACAGGAGACATCCTCTCACTTAGTCTACTATAAAGCAAAAGTTATCAGGCATATATTCCTCATACATTATTCTCAGCACAATTCGGATGGGCAACAGGATAGGGACGGAGTCTTAACCAAGCTGGGCCTTGAGCAAGCTGAGCTAACCAGGAAGAGACTTGCAAGTCTGGGACTGAAATTTGATAAAATTGTCCATTCTTCAATGGCCAGAGTAACGGAAACAACTGACATTATTAGCAAACATCTTCTCAGGGTGACCAAGGTGAGCACGGATCTCCTGTGCGAAGGAGCACCCATTGAACCAATCCTCCCAGTTCTCACTGGAAGCCCGAAGCTGTGTATTACAAAGATGGCACACTGAGGCTGCCTTCTGAAACTACGTTCACAGAGCTGATGTCAAGCAGGAAGAGGACACCTTCATAATCTTCGTTTGTCATGCAAAGTTATTCGCTATATTGTCTGCAGAACATTGCAATTCCCTCCAGAAGGTTGGTTTCGATATTTCCCTCAATAATGGCAGCATCACCCACCTGGTAATCCACCCCAATGGGAAGGTGGCCCTGCGCTTGCTTGGTGACACAGGATTTATGTCACCAGAGAAGATCCCCTGCAATTGACTCATGTAAATGGGGAGGATCGCCAACCAAGAGGACAAAACTACTTTCAAAAAGGGCCAACCCTTTCCCTCAAAAGCTGCAGGCTGCCTCGAGTTTGTTTGCCTCAGACTGTTTATCACGTGTTAAGATTTTGCACTAGTAGATCATGGCGTGCAATATTGACTGTTGAGAGAATTGGAGAAGACCGACTTCCTTCAAAGCAATAATGCTGGTGTGGCCTCAGCAAAACCTAACCTACAGGATTTTTTTTTTGTCTTTCATATTTTGGGAGGAAAAAGACAGAAATACTGCAAAGTCCAGTTGGGTACTGAAATCAGTATAAAGCCAGAAGCCACCAGATCCAGTAATTCTGAAGATGAGGGAGGTATGAAATTTTAAAAGTAGCGCCTTCTCTTATTGTGCAGCTCCGATTTATACATGGGCGCTGAAAATATTGTTTAAAAAACATTGGAGGGGGCATCTGTAGTTAAGACAGTTGTCATCCAAAGCAATGCCTGAAGAAAAGCAAACAATTGTCTTTGTTCTTCTCTCTTCAAGCCCTGTCTAGTTCTTTTATTTGAGATTTTTGCTACAAGGGTGTTGTCCTAAAAATAAATAAATAAACCCCAAATAGGAGCCTTTCTTAGCTTTCTCGGCCGTTGATAATTGTTACAGGTTACTATTTATCACTTGATCCCATTAAAGCACCATCAAATTAGAAGTAAGAATAAGCTATTCTGTTTCTCTAGCATGCAGAGATCCTTCTGTACTTACTTCTTACAGCAAAATATATGTTTTATGGAGGGGGGAGGGGGGAGCTGAACCCTCAGCCAGTAACTGCCACTTCTAGGCAGATTCCATGCTTCTTGTGAATCTTGTTATCTTTCTGCTTGTGGGTTCTCAGATATGGAATAGCGGGATATCAATAGCAATAGCAATAGCACTTAGACTTATATACCGCTTTACAGTGCTTTACAGCACTCTCTAAGCGGTTCACAGAGTCAGCATATTGCCCCCAACAATCTGGGTCCTCATTTTACCCACCTCAGAAGGATGGAAGGCTGAGTCAACCTTGAGCCGGTGAGATTTGAACCGCTGAACTGCTGAACAGTCAGCTGAAGTAGCCTGCAGTACTGCACTCTAACCACTGCGCCACCTCGGCTCTTATCGGGGTTATTCTGTGGTCAGAGAAGACACTGATGGATCTTTGTCAATCGGTGTGGAACATATAAGTTATTTCTATTTGTCTTTGTATATTTATGAAAACAAAAATTGGTTTTCATTCGAGACGGCAGCATTGCAGGCTAACTCTGCCCACAGTCTGGAGTTCAATCCTGATGGGGCTTAAGGTTGACTTAGCTTTTCATCCTTCCAAGGTCAGTAAAATGAGGATCCAGATTGTTGGAGGCAATATGCTAACTCTGTAAACTGCTTAAAAAGAGCTGTAAAGCAATATATAAGTCTAAGTGCTATTGCTACTTAGGCTAATTGCCTCTGCCAAATCCCAGTGCTCTTTCCAACAACCAGGTTCAAAAAAGTTAGAGTTGAAAATAGCCACTGTATACCATTCTAACCATTTAAGCCTCCTTTGAAAAGATAGAACCAGAAATTCCCCAAATAGTAAATCCCATTTTATTCAAAGGGAGTATAAACCCACCTGGGTTTATACTCCCTTTGAATAAAAGATTATTATTCTAATTCCTAGATCTTGAAACCACCAATCCACAGCAGTTTCAATTTTTTTGGTCCATATCCAACTAATTACTGTCTCAAAGCACCTAGCCAACATCTACTTAGCTTGACCTCATTCTGAGGAGAATGTGTGAATCATTAGCATATAGATGGCAGCACATCCAATGGCTTCATAATGACTAAGGATAAGCACCTTTTCAGGAAGAAACACATCAGACTCTTGAAAGTGGATAGTAAGAAGTTGCCAGATTGCTCTCTGGGAATCCTTAATTCTTGCCCTATTACTTCCGATTATGAGATCGCTCCAAGAGGATTACCTGGTTAATGATATCAAAGGCTAATCAAAGAAAGTTGGTCTACTGGGAGAATCCCAATTCACTGCCAAGATGAAGTCTGACTCCAGACTGAAATAAGTCTACTTTGTCAATTTCTTCTACATGCAGCTAATAATTCATATAAAACTCTAATTCTTTCCTTCCTTCCTTCCTTCCTTCCTTCCTTCCTTCCTTCCTTCCTTCCTTCCTTCCTTCCTTCCTTCCTTCCTTCCTTCCTTCCTTCCTTCCTTCCTTCCTTCCTTTGACTTTTATGGTCACCTAATTCTCAGGAAGAACTCTGGGCAACTTACAATTTGAAGAACTAAGAATTAAAACTACAATGAAATATAATTTCGAAGAATGTAACATAGCCTCCTTTGGAAAAAATGAAAAGCAACAATAAGAAGATAATGAAATAACCAAAACAACGATAATAAAAGTAACTGAGGCTAACCCAACACATATTTCATTTAAGAGTGTTACATTCTACACAGCCTCATTTCATGGTCTGGACAAATATGTAGAGGAAGATTTAAATGTGGATTTCTGGGTGCTTGCTGAGCTTGCTTGTTTTTTTGGAAGACATTTCTCTATTCAACAAGGAATATGATCAGTGCTAGAAGGGAGAGTGGTTTGCAGAGGTGGAGGTGGTGGAAGAGGAAGTGGAGAAGGAAGACGAGGAGAGTGAGGAGGAGGAGGAGGAGGAGGAGGAGGAGGGTCAGGTTTTCATGTTCTCTAAGTTTGGTTGTTTTCTTACAGATGCTTCACTATCTAACCTGGCAACAAAATCAGTGCAATTGAGTGGAAGGTTTGTTCCCTGTTTATATACCATAGCTTAGGGCCGAGGTGGCGCAGTGGTTAGAGTGCAGCACTGCAGGCTACTTCAGCTGACTGCTAGCTGCAGTTCAGCGGTTCAAATCTCACCAGCTCAAGGTTGACTCAGCCTTCCATCCTTCTGAGGTGGGTAAAATGAGGACCCAGATTGTTGGGGGCAATAGGCTGACTCTGTAAACCGCTTAGAGAGGGCTGTAAAGCATTGTAAAGCGGTATATAAGTCTAAGTGCTATTGCTATTGCTATTCAGATGCACACTTTTACCTTCTTTTTTTAACCCCAAATCACTAAACATTAGTCTCTGAAAACAACCTCACATCATGATGTTGTAATGCATTTGAGTCAAAAGCTTTATAGCTTAGCTCCCACACAACAGTGTGCATGTTTAGCATTGTTTAAAATCTGTCCCAAGCTATTCTTGGAAAGCCTTCTCCCACCTCCAGCTCTGTGTTCAGTGACATACAACACAACATATTTTATACTTCAGCATCATCCTTTATAGGGTATTTTTTTTCTCCCTGCTTGGTGAGAATGTTGTTTTGTAATTAGTGAATGTAAAGGAAATGAGCTGTTTGTGTTACAATGAACTGTTTACTGTCATTGGGAACCAAAATAATTCTGCCAAAGTGTTAAAAAAAACAACAACTCACAGTCACGAAGAGAATGATTCTGGTAAAGGGGGAAAAAAACTTGAACCTGCCATGTTGAAAAATCTAAGATTGGAGACTGTTGAACTAAGGTGAACAGCAATGGTGAATGAGCTGAAAATACAGGTGTTCCCCTCCACCTACGACCATAATTGAGCCCAAAATTTATGTTGTTAAGTGAGACACATTTTGCCCCATTTTACAACCTTTCTTGTAAACCTTTCTGTTTTTAAGTGAACCATTGCAGTTGTTAGGTTAGTAGCATGGTTGTTAAGTGAACCCTGGCTTCCCCATTGCCTTTCTTTATCAGAACGTCACAAAAGGGGATCACGTGACACCACCACCACCACCCCCGGGACACTGCAACTGTCAAAAATATGAACCAGTTGCTTAGCATTCAAATTTTGATCACGTGACCATGGGGATGCCGCAACGGTCGTAAGTGTGAAAAATGGTCATAAGTCACTTTTTTTTCAGTGCCTTGCAACTTTGAACGGTCATTAAATGATCTGTTGTCAGTTGAGGACTACTTGTAGAACATAAAACATAAATGCATTGGAAACAGCACATGAAACCCTTACTATTTTGCCCATGAATTATGAGTTGTGGATTGTGCACATATGTTTTAGGCTGCCGTCAGCTAAATTTTCCCGTTAAAAGGCACAATGGGAAAGTCGGAGAACATTGGATCCCTCCGAGTTAAAACCTTTCCTATCCTACGTAATGGATCCTACGTAATGGATCCACTTCCCCTGGCCCACATCAGAAGTCTCCCATGAGAGATAAAGCTGTGCTATTCGTAATGGAAACCAGTATTAGATTGGTTTCAGAAATTAGAACTTCTTGTCAACCCTGAAGCTGACCTGACCGAAGCCATCTTGGAGCTTCAGTGTTGCCACACTGGAGCTGAGGGAGGAGGGAATTGAGATTGTTAAGACTTGGTAGCCAAAACAAAATCTCTTGGGAACCAAGGACATTGTCACACCTGGCCGAAGGAAGGAGGAGTGATGTCACCAGGCAACCAGACGGAGCCGTGATTGGACCATTTGACTGATTGTTTTGAGAAAGTGAAAAACTTTTACTTTTAATTAGGTGAAAACCACGGGAACCCTCAGAGTCGGTTTTCACCAGATATGTGCCAATATGATAGCTATATATATCAAAGCCAAATACCACTTACGCATCATCATGAAATCTCCAGAACCGTAAAGCCTACAAACTTGAAACTTGGCACATATGTTCCTCTTGGCTTCTAGGTGCTCCCTAAGAAAGGATTTTTCGAAATGACCATCAGATCCTTATTAGCATTTCTTATATTATTATTAACACACTCTGATGCTAAGGAGTTAGATGTTCTACTCCCCCTCCCCACCTGAAAAGAGCTCTGTTCCAACACAGGGAGGGAGGGAG
>QLTV01001125.1:655775-668809 GCA_003457575.1 Thermophis baileyi
CGAACGAAGGAAGGAAGGAGAGCGATGGAGGGAGAGAGAAGGAAGGAAGGAAAGGAGGGAAGGAGGGAGGGAGGGAGGGAGGGAAAGAGAGGTAGAGGTAGAGGGAAGGAAGGAAGGAAGGAAGGAAGGAAGGAAGGAAGGAAGGAAGGAAGGAAGGAAGGAAGGAAGGAAGGAAGGAAGGAAGGAAGGAAGGAAGGGAGGAAGGAAGGGGGGAAGGAAGGGAGGAAGGAAAATATAAGGTAACTGGCAGTTGGAACAGAGTTGGAACATTTGCAAGCTTTAACTGTCAATTTATCAAGCCCAATCACATAGTTTCGTAGCGAAGCATGGGTATCCAGCTATTAGTTTCCAATAAAGCTATTCTTTGAGGAATCCACCTGCCCTAGAGTTTTGCTTGCTATGGATCTATTACTTGGAACCCTGACACTTCTTGTAGAACAGAGAATGGGAAATCTCATTTATGTTTTGACACCTGAGGGCTAGAAGATGTCTTTCCTAGCTCTGACCAAAAGCCATCTAAGAAATGAACCAAGATCCATCTAGAAATGCCTGAAAGTTCTTATCTTTGTGAAGATCTCCATTCTTGAAATCAAATAGCTGGAATTGGGTGAAATTGACGTGTAAAAATGAGATGGAATTCAAACAGGTCCATTCATTTTAGTCCAACCTCGCCTTGCAATCTGTCCTTAGAATTCACACTGTGGCAGTAAACAGATGATCTATTTAGCTATAAGGCAGTAAATCATCTTTTGACAAATCTATAGGCTATAAATTTTCGCATTCTTTAAAGATTTAAACTATTGATGTCATGCATCTTTTCCACATCCCTCCTTCTCTCTCTTTATAGTTAATACTGTACATTAATTATACTAATAAGACTTCAGGCTGAGAATGTCTTCTAAACAGCTTACATAGGACTGCGCCATAAATTAAAAATAGCATGTACGGTTAGCAGTCATAACATTACGAGTAATTGTAATCACACTGTACAAATAAGAGTAGTACTTTTTATTGCAATTGTTGCTAATAAGACTATGGCTGTCCCAACTGATTTGTTTCATCCATCGATCTTTTTAATTTCATGTTATTGTACTTCTATGGTTTATGTTTATTGCTTTATTCCTTCGTTATTGTTATGTTTACTCCAGGGGTGAAATGTGAAATTTTTCCCTACCGGATCTGTGGGCGTGGCTTATTTTGTGGGCGTGGCTTGGAGGTCAGGTGGGTGTGGCTTCAGGTGGGCGTGGTCATGTGGTCATGTGCCTGGGTGGGCGTGGTCATGTGACTGGTCATGTGTAGGTGCGGCCAATTTAGCAGTCCATTTTGCCAGGGAGCAGGGGGTTGGACTAGATGACCTCTAAGGTCCCTTCTAGCCTTTGCTGTGCTATTTCAAAGCATCCTCTGAAGCTGTGTCTAGTGCCAGCCAGGTTTGTGGTCCTCCCTCCCTCCCTCCCTCCCTCCCTCCCTTCTTTCTTTCTTTCTTTTTCTTTCTTTTGTGGGAAGCAACCCCCCCCCCCCAAATAAAATATTACTCATAATAAAAGGCTCACAGAAAAACAAGAAAAGATCAAGCTGCTAAAGAAGAACCTGCGTGAAACTCATTCCACATTCCTGCCGGATAGAGATAATGAGATAATGACAGTATAGAAAGTGGAAGCCTGATGGTTGGCTCCATTCACACAAGCAGGCAAACAGATCCCTAGAAAACCCCTCCAAGACGGGATATTTTGAAATTTCCCCATGGCAAGATTTGGCAGCTAACAAAACACAGTAGTAGAATCAGAATAAGCAGCCCCACACTCAAGACCCGACACAGGACGAAAGTCATTTAGCCACAATGGGAATCACCCAAACCCTTTTAGAAACACAAAGCCCATATTGCACAAACCCCAAAACTTCAAAAACATAGAACCATATAAGAATCCTTCCTTTTATCCAGTTTGTTGTTCAGCTAACCCAGAATGTCACTTCGCTTCTGCAATTAAAAACCTCCTTCCAAGCAGCTTCCGAAGGCTTTTCAATTTAAAGCAGGAGTCTCCAAAGTTTGCAACAGTAAGACTTGTGGACTTCAACTCCCAGAATTCCTCAGCCAGCCATGCGGCTAAGTTTGAGACTCCTGATTTAAAGCGACAGCATTTGTTTTTCTTCTTTGCCAAGCGATCTCCCAGCTGGAAAGTGAGTCCTGATTTTTTCCTTCTAACACCTCTCTCTTTCTCTTTCTTTCTCCCTTCCCTTCCCTTCCCTTCCTCCTCCCTCCCTCCCCCCTCTCTCTTTCTTTCTTTCAGGGGAACCGGCAGGGAAAATAGGCTTTAAAAAGTTTTTTAAAAACCCAGGAAGTGATGATGTCGGGGCAGGTGGGTGGAGCTTCACGCTGCCATCCCGGTTCTCCGAACCAGCTGCTGGAATCGTTACCTACTCGCCCGAACCGGGCCTAACCGGGCCGAACCGGGAGGATTTCACCCCTGGTTTACTCTTTTATTTTTATTTTTATTTTTCATTTTATTGGGGTAAGCCACCCAGAATAGCCCCACAAGATGGGTGGCAAATAAATTGAACAAATATAAAATAAAATATAGTCTTTGATTTACAACAGTTTGTTAATGACCATTTGAAGTTACAGCAGCATTGACTTATGACCATTTTTCACATGACTGTTGTAGCATCCCCATGGTCATCTGATCAAAATTCAGTTTCTTGGCAACTGACTCATATTTATGACGGTTGCCATGTCTCGGGGTCATCTGATCGCCGCTTGTGACCTTCTCACAAGCAAAGTCAATGGGGAAGCCAGATTCGCTTAACAACCATGTTTCTAACTTAACAACTGCAGTGATTGACTTAACAACAGTGGCAAGAAAAGTCGTAAAATGGGGCAAACCTCACTTAACACATGTCTCACTTAGCAACATACATTTTGGGGTCAATTGTAGTCATAAGTTGAGGACTATGTATAAAACAAAACAAAACAACATAAAAACACTGCTAATATCCAATTGCAATTTATACAAATGCATCCCATTTTTAAAACACACGTTTTCCGCAAGTGTTTTGTGCAGACCTTTGAATGAGGGTTGTTAATTGTCTTTCCATGCTGCTTCTGATTATTTTATCTGCTGATTTACTCCCATAAAAAATTTTTGGATTAAAATTAGGAAATGGTTAGAAGAAATAACAGAACAACATATAGATCTGAGACCGGAGATATTCTTATTGGGACTATTGAACAGAAAATATTCCAAGGAAACACAATATCTACTTCTTCACATAATTACAGCCGCAAGCATAGCATATGCCCAAAAATGGAAAAATGATAAAATGCCATCTGAGGAAGAATTGATAGGGAAAATGCTGGACTGCACGGAGATGGACAAATTAACAAAAGAAATAAAAGAAAAAGAAGAGACAGATTACTATTTGGTTTGGGACAAACTATACAACTGGTTAGAGAATAGGAATAGAGATTAAGGCTCAATGATGAAAGGTGAAATGAGAAACATAAGGATGTTATAAGTAATTAATATATATTTTCTTATATTTTATGATGTTTTAAATGTATTTTCTATACCCTGTTGTAAGCCGCCCAGAGTCCTTCGAGAGTTGGGCGGCATAGAAATACAATTAATTAAATTAAATTAAATTAATGTAAAGAAACAAAGATAGAAATGTGTAAATGTGTATATGGGTCAATAAATACAAAAATAAACAGAGAAGGTTAAAAGGGAAAAATGTAAATAATAGAATACATACCGAGATGAAACTGTTGTAAAAAGTGAATGTATGTTTATGTGTGGATGTATGTTTTTGTTTGTTCGTATTGTTTTGTAGTTTTAAAAAATAAAATTAAGAAAAAAAAATCCAAGGCAGATTTGCAGGTTCAGTGTACTGTATGTGGGTAAAGTACAAATACTCCAATTGATTAAAGATATAGTAAAAAAAATACAGTGGGAACTATGATTTGCGGAGCTTCATGCAAACTTTGGAGTATTGCAATGTCCCACTTTTTATCTTAGTTGATAAATCTAGTCATCTAGATTTAAACCGAGTTAAATCTCAGTTATCTGCTGAAGCTTTCCCACAACCAAAGTCTACTCTTATGTGTTTTATCATGGATATCACTGAAAGATAAAGTAGAATGGGAACATCCATTCCAGTCCTGCCAGGAGACACAAATTATATGCTTCTGTAGCAGGGGTGGGTTCTGAATCCTTTTGCTGCTGGTTCACTCAGGGTCACACATGCAGCAATCAATAATTAGATTATGCGCATGCGCAGAAGCAAAAATTAGCTTCTGCACATGCGCAGAAGCAAAATCCAAGATGGCGGTGCCCACGGAGACACCGACAGAACCGGCTCCGTGACATCATCGCGGAGTTACTAATGGTTCTAAAGAACTGGTTAGAACCGGTAGGAACTCACCTCTGTTCTGTAGATCTATTTTATTTTTGATAAAACGAACTGTGTTTCCACCATCAAAGCAACAGTGAATTGTGGAATAGTTATTTCTGCTTCTTGCCAGGAAAATCCTCATTATGAGAAAACAGACCAGAAGATATATCGAGAATCCTTTTGTATTTTTGTATTTTTTAAAGTGAATAGGTAGCTGGGGAACAAAGAAGCAAAAGGGAAAGAGAAAGGAATAATACCACACACCCCGAAATCACATGTGTTTTAAAATGCGTGATCTCTGAAATTGTGTTTTTGTCTTATTTACAGATAGACATGTTTCCACACACACAAGCATGATATAAATTAAATTACAGACATTAAGGTCAGGGTATCAAGTATAAGGGGGGGGGGAGTGGAAATAAACATATGGACTGGCTATATGGATAACTAGCTATATTGTATAAAAATTCACATAGATTGATTGGACTACAAGCAAATACTTTCCCTTCATTTTCTAGCACTAAATCCAGAAAGGATCACCATCCAACTTGGCACAGTTACGATGACCAACAAACATGCTGAGTATTTCATTTTCAAAGCCCTAGGCCCTTTTTATTACATGATGCCATATCTTATTAGTCTGGGATTCGGGTTTCCTGTATTTCTGCATTAGAGCCTTAATTGGCAGGAATTAATTACAAATATATTTTAGATGAGCCTTCTCAAAATGTTGGATAGCCTCTGCTATTTACACACACACACACACACACACACACACACACACACACACACACACACACACTCACACTCAGATTTGATCTCATTTGAACGATCTTTCACCCATTACTTCTTGTCTTCCCCTTGGTTGATTTTGGAGACTAGGTCGGCTCCCTCTTCTCTGTGAAAACACCTCAAATATTGTAAGATTGCTTTCATGTCAACCCTAATCCTTCTCTTTGTTAGACGGTGGGGGGGGGTGAGATTTAAGGTAGATCCACAGTATTTCTGTACCGCTCCCTGTCTCAGGTCAAGATGTGCAAAGCAATAAGAAGGTAGGTTATTTTTGAACACTTCTCACTAGAGTTTATTGCCTACAAACTTTCCTTACGTAAAGTTTTTGAAATAGCGGTTCTTTTAGGAAGCAGTAGCTTTTCAAAAGAGCCCCTGAAAAACAACAAAAGCATCCATGGAACTGTGAATTTATTGCAGCATCAACTGTCGTAGACCAGATTCCTCATAATCCTATGCAGGGAGTATTATTATACTTGGTCGTGGCTATTTGTTCATTGTTTAGTGAAAATTGTTCGGAAAACTGGACATGCACAAAGGAGTCCCAGAGTCCTGTTACATGATTCATGCATTGTTAGGATATTGCATTTAGTAGCTGAAACAGTAAAATGTATAATAGGCCAGAACACACAGTTTTGTTGATTAATTAGAAAGTGCTAACTCATACGTGAGGCAATCTATGCTCTGATTGGTTGCTGTAATTATAAAGGGGAAGTTTCCCTTTTTTTCCTGCCTTTTTCTTCTATGCGTTCTGTATACCATTTAATTTACCTCATGATGTTCCTGTGTTCCTGATTATCTTACGTTCTTCCTTTTCTGGATGACAAAAAACGCTATAAAATTGAATGTTAAACATATGTTATGTGTGTGTGCGTGTGTGTGTGTATACATACATGCATACATGCATACATGCATACATGCGTACATGCATACATACGTACATACATACGTGTGTGTGTGTGTGTGTGTGTGTGTGTGTGTGTGTCTGTCGAATCACCTGGTATACCCAAATATGGGAGGGAGCATACTGCTTCCTTCCGCCTTTTGGGCCACCCCGATCCAGGGGCCATCCAGGCAGTTGCTTACACGACAGACCATTATTTTCTATGTGTGACACATTTTTACTGATAAATAAATAAAGGAAGACTGGTATAGATCTATTTCAAGCTATTTAGCTCTCATCAGCTAGCCATACCCTTCTGGGATTCAAACCTGGGCAGCTTGCCTAATAAAGGTGGATTAGGAATGGGAAGGCAAAGGTTGGACTCAGGGGTGAAATGCTACCGGTCCGCTCTTACCTGTCGGTCGCCGTAGAGCCGGTCGCCAAGGTAGCGCGAGGCGCCGCCCACCCGCCCGGACGCCGCCATTTAGGTTCTTTTACCCTCTGCGCATGCGCAAAGCGTTCTGTGCATTTGCAGAGGGTAAAAGAACTCAAATGGCGGCATCCGGGTGGGTGGGCGGCGCCTCGCGCTACCTTGGCGACCGGCTCTACGGCGACCGACAGGTAAGAGCGGACCGGTAGCATTTCACCCCTGGTTGGACTTCTTTCTTAGGCTCAGAAGAAGCTATCTAGGAAACTATGGAGCAGATGTTTCCCCTGAACTCAAGTCAATGTTAGACTTTGATGAGCTGGCTTGGAAAATAAAGGTGGTCATTGTATTATTCCCTGCTTACTTTGTTGTAACAACTAGATGGACACAGGCAAAAGAAGCAGACCCTGCAACCATTAAGTAGCCTCATGAATGGTTTGATGAATGGTTGAGGGACCTAGGTACCTCTAGACTACTGGAGAGAAAGATTAGGGGGAGGGGACATAATAGCAGCTTTCCAGTATTTGAGGGACTATCACAAAGAAGAAGGGGATTAACTTATTCTCCAAAGCAGCTGAGGCCAGGACAAGAAGTATCAGGTGGAAGATTGTTACAGATCCAACCTGGAACTAGGGAGGAATTTCCTGAGAGTGAGTACAATTAATCAATGTATGGTTTGCTTCCAGAAATTGTGGGTGCTCCATCACCAGAGGTTTCCAAGAAGAGACTGGACAACCATTTGACCAGAATGGTATATGGTCTCCTACATTGAGCATGGAGTTGGACTAGAAGACCCCCAAGGTACCTTCCAGTCCTATGAATTTGAACATTTTTGGAGCAGTACGTTTATGGAACATCCCTTAAAGAAATATGCCATAGATGTAAGACATCATTCATGAAAATTCATACAAAATTCATACACAGGTTATCTTCGAGACCGCCTTCTGCCACATAGCTCCCAGCGACCGGTAAGATCCCACAGGGTTGGGCTCCTCCAGGTCCCGTCAGCTAAACAGTGCCGGCTGGCGGGCCCGCGGGGGAGGGCCTTCTCTGTGGCTGTTCCGGCCCTCTGGAACCAGTTACCTCCTGAGATCCGGACCACCCCCACCCTGCTGGCCTTCTGGAAAGCGGTGAAGACCTGGCTCTTCCGGCAGGCTTGTGGCCGTTGATGTCGCCTCTGTAATTGGCGAGATCCGGCCATGAAACGGTGTGTATGAGTTTTTTAACTGTTTTTAAATGTTTTTATTATGTTTTCTTTTAATGGTTTTTTTATATTGCTGTGAGCCGCCCAGAGTCCCTTGGGAGTTGGGCAGGATACAAATTTAATAAATAATAATAATAATAATAAATTGTTTGTCAATGATTTCAAAGTCCTAATGGCCAATACATTGATAAATTAGAGACTTAAGATAGAAAATTCCAGAATAAAATGTAAAGATCTTAATTAAATCAGATGCAGATGGGAGGACCGTGGCTTGCCCACAGAGCAACCAGAACAGTTCTTTTAAGTTTCAGATAATAAGAAGCTGAATATGAATCAGCAATGTGTTGAAAATGCAACAACAGAGTATCAAAACAATCATGAAATAATTATTTGTGGTCTTCAAGGTCCAATCATAAGTATTATATGCAGTTATGGGTACTCCTACTTAAGAAGGATTTAGACAAGTTGGAACAAGTTCATAAAAAATAGTAGCATAACTTGAAATTAAGTCCTTTTCAACAGAATAAGGGAATGGTTATATTTAGACTTTGAGAAGAAGTGTTTGAGCAGCAAATATAATAGCATTCTACAAGTACTTGAAAAGGCATCACATGGAAATAATGTCTCTATTGTTCCAGAGTGTAGGACACAAAATAATGGTCTTAAGTTATAGGAAATCAGGTTTCATTTTAAAAGAAGAAGAAGAAGAAGAAGAAGAAGAAGAAGAAGAAGAAGAAGAAGAAGAAGAAGAAGAAGAAGAAGAAGAAGAAGAAGAAGAAGAAGAAGAAGAAGAAGAAGAAGAAGAAGAAGAAGAAGAAGAAGAAGAAGAAGAAGAAGAAGAAGAAGAAAAACACTTTCCTAGTGGTTTGAATGTTTTAACTGTTGAACCAGCCAGCAAGAATAACATGTTCTTTGTTATTAGATGAATCCAAGGAGAAGCTGTAGTAGAGTCAATTGAGGAAGGTTTAAACTAGACTCCTGCATTAATTTAAGGTGTTGGATGTGATGGTCTAAACTACTAACTTCACTGTAATTCTCATCCTCTGAAGCTTCAGTGAAAATTGTCAACAAGCAATGTTCTGTCCTCACTGCACGTTAGTCTGTGTGCAGCTCGACATGCAGCTAAACCCACCTAGCCTCCAATAAAACAGACCATGTGCGTAGATCTGAATGCTTTATTGAAAGAACAGGATATGGTGAAACTGGGGAAAATAGGGATACATACAACGAGAACCAAATACAAGATAGGCAGGATTGAGTTACTGCTGAACATAAAAATTAATAAATACAAGCAATTTAAATCTCACCAGTGATGCTCTGTGTGTGGGATGTGGGTTTGTCCTTGGATGACCATGTGCCACAGATTAAGATGGATTCTTCTTTGTACTTCTGTCTTCTCCAAATGCTAAAGGAAATGGAGTCTGGATTCCCAGCATTCACTTGGTTTGAGAGTGTGGGCTGATGGGTAAAATGGGTTGGGTCAGCTTCAAACAATATACTTGGTACTTTGTCTCTCTGGCCACTAGATGGGGCTAGAGAGCAACAATGGTATATAAAGATCGTATGTTGGGGCATATTTGTCCCTCCGGCCACTAGATGGGGCTAGAGAGCAACAACAGTATATAAAGATCGTATGTTGGGGTATATTTGTCCCTCCAGCAACTAGATGAGGTTAGAGAGCAACAACAGTGTATAAAGGTATATGTTGTGGCATGACAAGCAAGGACATGAACAAAGGAGATTTGGGACAATTCACAGTGAGATGTTGTCTCTGACTACCTTTTAAATCATAGTCTGAAAGAACAAGAAAGGATATTTATCCCTTTGTGCTTTAAAAACAACAGTTTGGGCAGGAATAAAGTCCTTGCTAATGAATGGTATAATTTGCATTGAATACTATGCCACCTCAGGCTTGGTTTTCTTGATTAGGAGGGACATTGCCTCTGAATACCAGGGATGTAGTAGCTTCCCCTAGACCAGTGGTTCCCAAACTTTTTTTGGCCATGCCCCACCTAATTTGAATTAGGTAGGCAACATATATTTTTTTTCTCTTTGAAATTACTATTCCCGACCTTCTGGATGTAGGTCATGTAGTTCTGGGAAAAGAACTTGTCTTTCAAAGACATCCATTAGTGAGGAGATAAGGAAAATCTGCTCTCAATGAAATGAGAATCCATATCGGGAGTGCTGTAAAGATATCTACTGCAAAAAAATCTGAATTTAATGGATTATAAACATTAAGCATAGCTGCTTCATTAATTGAGTTACATGGACAATTAGGCTATATGCAAGGAAACAAAAGAAATAGTAATACCTGGACACATCACAATTACAGCTGAAATTTTCTCAAGAAAGGAAGGGAAGGAATAACAATAGCACTTAGACTTATAAACTGTTTCATAATGCTTCACAGCCCTCTCTAAGCGGTTTACAGAGTCAGCATATTATTGCCCCAACAATCTGGGTCCTCATTTTACAAACCTTGGAAGGAAGGCTGATTCAACCTTGAGCTGGTCAGAATTGAACTGCTGGCAGCCAGCAGAGTTAGCCTGCAATACTGCATTCTAACCACTGTGCCATCATGGCTCCTAAAGACAAGGATGGGGATGTTCCCTTATTGGAGATCTGTCCTTCAAGGTTTTGGCTACTTTAGCAGCTACTGTTTCCAGGCCAGGGATGGAATTGCAATAATCCTGCATGAGAGTTTGTGGCTATTACATGCTTGACTCCACAGATGACTGGTATAAATTGGGCTGCGGAGACAAATTAGGGAAACTGTTGATTCATCTTGCTGCCCAGCAATATACTTTTCTGAGCTCTTGGATCTTGTCACAGAGTTAGTGTGGGATTCTCCTTGGGGAACTTCAATGTTCCTGCTCTGTAGATGGGATCTGAAAAGACTCAGGAATTCATAGCTTTCTTAGTAATCATAGGCATGTCCCAGTAGTAGCACTACTCATGTAGCGGTCATTTTCTCTGAGTAAAGGGCATGTGATTTGGATATGGAAGACATTATCATCAGTTCTTCGCTATACAGTAGTTAGATTACTTCAATAACTCAATGGCATATTTAGCTTCTCCTAGAATGTCCAATTTCCAAGATATGAATTACCCAGAGTATTGTGAATGAGGGTGGATATAAACTTTATAGTAAAAATAGGTTTAGTCTGGCAAGATTCTGTCTATAGGGTGCGAGCAAATAAGCAACTGAATTTTGTTCTATGTTGTTCTTGGCCTGGCAAACTTATTGAATTTTGATTTGTTGTTGTTTGCTGCTTTTAATACTTGCATGAATAGAAAGCTTGTTTATTTCTTTCCCAAGAACTAGTAGCAAGCCATGGCATTTTTCTTAAGCCATCATTTTGAAAATTAAGTAGTCTGTGAACAGGTATTTTCTGGGCATGCATCAATAAGGTTGTAAAGAAAAAGGGCATGGCATGGAAAACTGGATAGTTCCAGGGAACTGGCTGGTAAATTAAATGAGCAATTTGCTGAGACTTGTGCATGTGGTCATTTCCATGGCTAAATCATTTTTAAAGTCCAGACTGTTGCGATGATGCTCAAAAGTAGCTCAAACAGACACCTCCCTAATTCACTGGACTATAGGAAACAGGGGAAAGTACAGCCAAATCAGAGTCTGTTCTTACAGCCAATCTTAAAAGTAGTTTTAGCCTTCCTGTGAAATTAACTATATGGCTGGTCTACCTAGTGGGACTGACGTTAACAGACACAAGAGTGCAAAGTCTTTGAAAGAAGGAGGACCAGGGGTGGGTTCCTACCTGTTAACCACTGTGCCATCATGGCAGAGGGAGGGAGGGAGGGAGAGAGGTGTCTGATGGACAGATCTGAGCTTCAAGGTTTAGTAATCATGTTCTAGATAACAAATTACCTGATGTTTCACCAGCAACTCTCACCAATATCTTTATGGGAAAGGTAACTGAGCAGGACTGATTTGGCTTCTGTCTTTTTAAAAGGTGGTCTTATTTCTAGTTGGGTTTGTTTTAACCAAGCTGGTTTCCAATTGGGGAAAATTGTTGAAGGCTGGTATCTGATTGGTTCTCTGTTTCTGCCTGATCCTGATTGGGTGCTTTTGTAATATTGGTTCCTATTTGGTTGGTTGGTTGTACTGTATTCCGATTGGTTAGCCCAAGTCCTGATTAGGTCCTATAATGGTATGTGGAAAGATTTTGGGAGACAGAGCAAAGGGACACAACGAAGCAAATTGTCAGATAAAAAGCACCTCAGCCCACAACAGGAATGTGGGTGGGGAAATAGGCTCCTCCCCTAATTTCATACACTTTAAAGAAGACTGGGGAGAGCTGTACTTTCAGACTTGCAAGATTCTGTTAATGTGGTTTTAAAATAAAGTAGAATTGATTCATTTAGCTGTGCTTCCTATCTGGTCTACCTTGGAAGTCATTGTCCAAATAAGTATTCTATTTATTTATTTATTTATTTATTTATTTTATTTTATTTGTCAAGCTGCCCTAGACCCAGAGGTTGAAGGAAGCATCCCTAGGTACCTTCTTAGAAAGCCAATTTCTGTTCCTCAAAGTTTTCCCAAAACTTTCTACCCAATTGCTGTTCCCAATGTGACAAAAGTGAGCTGCTTTGGCACCAGGATAGAACTGGGAAATTGTGAGTTCTAGTTCAGCCTTAGATACAAAGCCAGATGGGTGACCTTAGGCCAGTCTCTTCTCTAGGATGCAGGCAAAGCACCTTCTTATTAATCAGAAATTTGTTGTACATTTACAGAAACAATATAGCCATTTTGAATGTTGCAATTTATTTTGGAATACCTTTCAATAAAGTTTTTATCATCTTGTATTTTATACCGTATGACATTTTTTTTTAATGCTCACATATGAGTGGGCATAAGAGCTTGCTTTTGCACTTTTGAATTAGGTAGGCAACATATATTTTTTTTCTCTTTGAAATTACTATTCCCGACCTTCTGGATGTAGGTCATGTAGTTCTGGGAAAAGAACTTGTCTTTCAAAGACATCCATTAGTGAGGAGATAAGGAAAATCTGCTCTCAATGAAATGAGAATCCATATCGGGAGTGCTGTAAAGATATCTACTGCAAAAAAATCTGAATTTAATGGATTATAAACATTAAGCATAGCTGCTTCATTAATTGAGTTACATGGACAATTAGGCTATATGCAAGGAAACAAAAGAAATAGTAATACCTGGACACATCACAATTACAGCTGAAATTTTCTCAAGAAAGGAAGGGAAGGAATAACAATAGCACTTAGACTTATAAACTGTTTCATAATGCTTCATAGCAGTAGTGGGTGCTAAAACCCTTTACTACCGGTTCGCAAGCATGCTCGCACAT
>QLTV01001125.1:671966-682075 GCA_003457575.1 Thermophis baileyi
GGCAGGATGATGGCTCTTTCGTCCCCCTGCCCCGCCAGGGTGACAGGGAGCCGCAGCAGAGGGCCCGAAGAGCCGCATGCGGCTCCGGAGCCGCAGGTTGCAGACCCCTGGAATAGACTCTCTGTGCCAAGATACCTAATATGTTGTTGTTGACAGAAGTATCATGCATAATCTGCAGGGGTGGGCTGCTGGGGGTTCGCAGGGTTTCGGGAGAACCTTTAGCTAAGATTCTGTGCAGTTTGGAGAACCCCCAAATTCCACTCCTGGCTGTCCCTGCCCACCGTGCCTCGCCCCTCCCAGCAGTCCACACGTGGCCCATTTTGGATGCAGGTAAGTGCAGGGGGCACAGAGGCTCGGGGAGGGCGAAAAATGGACCTACCAGAAGTTCGGGAAGGCCGGAAACGGGCCTGTTTCCGGCCTCCAGAGGGCCTCCAGAGCCTCAGGAGGCCGTTTTCACCCTCCTGGAGGCTTGAGGAAAGCCTCCGGAGCCCGGGGAGGGCAAAAATGCAGGAGGCAGGAGGCAGGAGGCTGACTAGGCCACACCCACCATGGCCATGCCCACCCATCAACCGGGCAGAGAACCCCTTACTAAAAATTTTGAAGCCCACCCCTGATAATCTGACTTGTTACTCACTACCACAAGTTTGGGTTGTCTGTTGTAATATGGAGGAAAGCATCCCATCTACAAGGTGCACGATGAACTTGAGATGCCAGGCATAGATGAGAATCAAAAGCGAAATATTTGTGCTAAATTTGAGACCTAGAATTACAGAGGAACTATGGTGCCCTTATGTGTCTCTGAACATTAGTGAAAAATTACTGTATTGAAGATGACAAAAGGAAGCAAATATTCATATGTGGAAATTTAGAAGCTATTGTTCTGCATTACAGAGCTCAATGTGTCTTTAAGGACGTATTGGGCTGCATATGTATTTGATTCATAATGCTAAACTCAAAATGGAATGCTTTTGCTATGACTAGAAATGAATAATTCCATCACGGCTAATAAATCAGACAAGATTTATCTGTGCTCACTAAATGACAGCATAGTTCAAAATCGAATATGAGGTCTTTAGGGATCACACATCTAGTTCATAAATCTTTAGACAACAGAGCTCTATTAAAACACACACAAAACAAAGCAATTTTCAGATGAACTCTCTCAAGCCTTCATAAATATTTAGACTGAAATGCTGTCATGTTTATTTGGAAGCCTTTTGTGAGGCTTCTATAAGGATACTTTGGAGGCTTGGGGTTAAAAAAAAAAGAAGAAACTTAAAATCCACTCATCAAACTCTGCACTCTGTAATGCCAGCATTTTGTTCGACCTTGACTGATAATAAGGGGAAAAGGATTGAATTCAGTATAAGTAGCTTATTTGCCTGACCCTGACTTGAAAATTAAAAAAAAAAGTGATACAAGGCAGGGATATAGGACAGTCACTTTTATTAAAGCAAGATATCTGCAAAAGGATCAGGAGTATCTGGATGATTACAGGGGTCTCTTCCTAACAGGAATATCTGAGTTTCAGGTTGTATTATTACGAACCACTCTTTGTGGTGTCGCGCTGTTATTAAGTTGCAGTCAATTAACAAGGCAGTCTTTTTTAAAAATAAATATATTTTGATTGTTTTACATATAAATATATTGAATACAGTGTAATTGTCCTGGCATTCCACTTGCCATAAAACAAAAGTAAAAACAGAATAACATATATACTATTTTAAACAGTGCTAGTGTTGTACAATAGTTTCTGACCATCATATTCTAATATGTCAACTTATCTATCATTCTAATACATTCCTATATCGATATTAAAAATAATATCTCTTTCCATGTCCACCTAACCTGATTCTTTCGCATTCCAACTTTTATCTCGTGTTTCTAACCATTGATAAAATCTATTCCATGTTGAATAGTATTCTGTATCTCCTTTATCTTTTATTTTTAGCGTTAGTCTGTCCATTTCCACACAGTCTAGTATCTTCCTTATTGCCTCAACCGCTGAAGGGGTGTTTTCGTTCTTCCACTGCTGCACATATACGATTCTTGCTGCGGTCAAGATATGTAATATTAGATATATTGTCCCTTTATCATAGCCGTCTGATATAATGCCTAATAAAAACAGTCCTGGCTTAAAATCTATATGTTGTCTGATCATTTTTTTCTAACCATGTATGAATTTGTGTCCAAAATTTCCTTGCCTTTATACAGGTCCACCACATGTGGTAATATATGCCAGGTATTTGTTTACATTTCCAACAGTTTGGGGACATATTGTTAAACATTTTAGCCAATCTTGCCGGGGGCAAATGCCACCTATAGAACATTTTAAAGAGATTTTCCTTATATGATGTGGCCATTGTCAGTTTCCAGTTTCTATCCCAAAGCTTTTGCCATTTATCCAAATCTATATTATATCCAAAATTTTTGGCCCACACTATCATCGTCTCTTTAACTTGTTCTTCTTCCATTTTATAATTGAATAGGTAATTGTATAGTATCTTTATCAATTTGTCATCAGTCCCCACTAATATCTTGTCCAATGTTGTTGGTTCTCTATAAAAACCCCATGTTTTCACATCTTTCACATAACACGATTGTATCTGCAGGTATGACCACCACTCTAATTCCACCCCTTGGTTTTTTAGTTCTAATCTGGTTTTCAATTCACCATTCTCATGTAATATATCTTGGTAAGAAACAATTTTTTCCATATTTATAAGATTTGGGTCAGTGGTGAAATCCAATTTTTTTTTACTACCGGTTCTGTGGGCGTGGTGTGGCTTGGTGGGTGTGGCTTGGTGGGTGTGGCAGGGGAAGGATACTGCAAAATCTCCATTCCCACCCCAGGTGAAGGATATTGCAAAATCTCCATTCCCACCCCACTCTGGGGCCAGCCAGAGGTGGTATTTGCCGGTTCTCCGAACTACTCAAAATTTCCACTACCGGTTCTCCGAACTACTCAAAATTTCCACTACCGGTTCTCCGAACTACTCAAAATTTCCGCTACCGGTTCTCCGAACTACTCAAAATTTCCGCTACCGGTTCTCCAGAACCTGTCGGAACCTGCTGGATTTCACCCCTGATTTGGGTGTATCAATGCTTCTAAGGTGGAGAGCCAGACTGGTATTTCCCTATAGTTTTGTTGTTTATCTCACACTGATAACAATGCATTTCTTACATAATGCCTTTGGAAGTATCGATGTGCCGTATATCTCCCATACCAGAGAAACGCATGCCACCATAGTTGAAGGCCGTGACCCTCCAATAATAATAGTCTTCTATGCCTCAAAGTTATCCACTCTTTCACCCACGTGAGTGCAGCTGCTTGGTAATACAGTTCCCAGTCTGGCAGACCAAAACCTCCTTTCCCTTTTGACTCTTGCAGTAGTTTCAGTTTTATTCTTGGTTTGTTCTTTCCCCCTTGCCAAATAAATTTCAACATTGTTTTATTCAACTCATCAAAATATTTTTTCTCTCTCTAGTTTTAGTGGTATTGTTTGAAATAAAAAAAAGTATCTTCGGCAATATGTTCATCTTTATTGCGGCTATTCCATCATAGAAAGTTGCAAGCTTTTCCATCTCTCCATATCCAGCTTAATTTGATGCATTAATTTTGTATAGTTGTTCTCTTTAATCATTGCACTTCTTGCTGTTAGATAGATTCCTAGGTATTTGACTTTTTTCACTATCTGGATATCCATTTTCTTTATTAATGGAGATTTGTTTATTTGTGAGATTTTTAGCTATCATTTTGTTTTTTTCCTTATTTATTTTTAATCCAGCAACCTCTCCATATTCCTCTAATTTGTCTATGAGTCTCGGGCCTGATTCTAATGGTTCCTCTAAGATGAAAACTAAATCATCTGCAAATGCTTGTAGTTTGTACTTTTCTCTTTTGATTTGCTCATCTTGCCTGATATTTCTGGTTAGTACTTCCAGTGTTAAGATGAATAACAATGGAGATAATGGACAGCCTTGCCTAATTAACAAGGCAGTCTTTATTTACTTACTAATAGAAGCCCTTCTTAATAGTTAACTGAGAGGTATACCAATTTATAAGCAATCCTGTTTTTTTTATTTCTACGTACATGCAGAGGTGGGTTCCTCCCGGTTCGGACCGGTTCGCCTGGTGATGTCACAGTGATGTCACGGATCCGGTTCGGTTGGTGTCAGTCTGTGGGTGCCGCCATTTTTTTTTTGAATTTTTTTGATTTTTTTTTTTAATTTTCTTTTTAATTTTTTTCCGTTTTTTTTCTGCATGCGCAGAAGCCGAGTTTCCAGCACTGCACATGTGTCGCCATCTTGTTTTTGGCTTTTTTGGGGAAAAATTTTTGTTTGGATTTTTTGGCATTGCACATGCGTGCGCGCAGCCACGCGGCGTGGGAGGAAGCGAACCGGCAGCGAGGTAAGTTAGAACCCACCCCTGCGGACATGGGTTGTCTGAACATATGCCAAAGCCGATGAAGAACACCAGACATGAGATGCAGGTTTTGTTTCCTTTCATTGAAGCGCTTCAACAAAAGGGGTCCCAGCCAGCAAAATGCCCGGACCCAGAACAAAACATTACGAAAGCTTTATATAATTTCACTAAAGCAGAAGGCGAGACAAGGTGGGCTATATAAGAAATATCATCTAATAAACATTTAGGTGATGAACTAACTAACCAACAGAAACAGTAACAGAATAACAGAGTTGGAAGGGACCTTGTAAGTCATCTAGTCCAACCACCCCCACCCAAGCAGGAGACCCTACACCTTTCCTGACAGATGGCAGTCCAGTCTCTTCTTGAAAGCTTCCAGTGATGAAGCTCCCACAACTTCTGAAGACAAGCTGTTCCATTGGTTGATTGTTCTTACTGTTTCTCCTTATTTCTCCTTATTTCTAGGTTGAATCTCTCCTTGATCAGCTTCCATCCATTATTCCTTTTCTGGCCTTCGGGTGCTTTGGAAAATAGCTTGACCCCCTCCTCTCTGTGGCAGCCCCTCAAATATTGGGACACTGCTATCATGTCTCCCCTGGTCCTTCTCTTCTCTAGACTAGCCATGCCCAGTTCCTGTAACCGTTCTTCGTATGTTCAACAAAACATTACGAAAGCTTTATATAATTTCACTAAAGCAGAAGGCGAGACAAGGTGGGCTATATAAGAAATATCATCTAATAAACATTTAGGTGATGAACTAACTAACCAACAGAAACAGTAACAGAATAACAGAGTTGGAAGGGACCTTGTAAGTCATCTAGTCCAACCACCCCCACCCAAGCAGGAGACCCTACACCTTTCCTGACAGATGGCAGTCCAGTCTCTTCTTGAAAGCTTCCAGTGATGAAGCTCCCACAACTTCTGAAGACAAGCTGTTCCATTGGTTGATTGTTCTTACTGTTTCTCCTTATTTCTCCTTATTTCTAGGTTGAATCTCTCCTTGATCAGCTTCCATCCATTATTCCTTTTCTGGCCTTCAGGTACTTTGAAAAATAGGTTGACCCTTCCTTTCTGTGACAGCCCCTCAAATATTGGAACTCTGCTATCATGTCTCCCCTGATCCTTCTCTTCACCAGACTAGCCATGCCAAGTTCCTGTAACCGTTCTTCATATGTATATAGAATTATTTATTCTATTGGTCTCTATCCATCCCTATTCCTAAGCCTTGGCTAATGAATGCTCCAGGAGTTATCTAATACACATTCTATTTGCTCCAGGCTATCCCTATTTCTAACTTCTAGCTGAGGTTTGCAGGATGTCTAATCCTTTGTTATTGTCATCAGTTCTCTAACCGCCTAGAACAGGGGTGTCAAACTCGATTTCATTGCATCAGGGTTGTGTTTGATCAGAGCCAAGGGGTCTTGACCAGGGTGGGTGTGCCCAGCTAGGTGTCACTCACCGAGGCTCCATTTTCGGCCATGATGGCCCTCCAGGGCTCTGTTTTCTGCCACAACAGCCTCCTGCAGCCCTCTGCCAACAAAAAGGGAGCTTGGGAGGGCTCCAAAGTTCCCTTTTCGCTGGCAGAGTCACTGTGGGCTGGTCCTTCACTATTTCCAGGATGGGCCTGTGGGCCAGATCTAAGCACCCCGTGGGCCAGATCTGGCCCTGGGCCTTGAGTTTGACACCCCTGCCCTAGAATAATACAAGTGTTATACGTGCGTATTCTCTGGGAATAATCAGTCTTTGTTCTTGTCAAACAGACTCCACAAATCCAGGTTTCCTGGTTTTCTTTCCAGTGTATACCATAGCCTTGCTTTGTTTTAGCAGATAGCCCATTACATGCATGCATATATTCATATCCAGCAGGTTATTCCTTTTGGGAGTAAACAATGTCATGCAAAGCATAGACAACAAATGAAAAAATAAATAAAGCAGTTAAGCCATGAGGTCAGAAGAAAATGAAATTCTGCTCAATCTATTGCATGCCAATGACATTGAGAACCAGTTTGGCTTGTGGTTAAGGCACCAGACTAGAAAGTGGGAGATTCTGAGTTCTAGTCCCGCTTTAGCCATGAAAGGCAGCTGGGTGACCATGGGTCAATCGCCAGGAGATGGTGAGTTCTAGTTCCACCTTAGCTACGAAAGCCAGCTGGGTGAATTTGGGCAAGTCACTCTCTCCCTGCCCAACCCACCTCATAGGATTGTTGTTGTGGGGAAAATAGAAGGAGGAAGGTATGTTGGATATGTTCACTGCCTTGAGTTATTTGCAATAAAGGTGGGATACAAACAAACAAACAAACAAATAGAATTTTTTTAAAAAACATAATAGATCTCCCTAACTTCCTGTCTGTCTGTTTCAATCTTTGAAACTATGCTTTCCTCTATAACAATGATGGCGAACCTTTTCGGCACTGAATGCCAAAAAGGTCGTGCAGAAACATCACGCTTGCTCATGGGCTCGTCGGAGCCGCGCTCCGGAAAAGCCAAACTTCTGGGTTCTGGCGCGCATGCGCAGCCGACAATCAACTGGCCGGCACGCATGCACACACTGGTTTTTGGCACTGTCGCACGCGTGAAGGACAGCTGATCATCGTGCGTGCATGTGTGCCAGAAACCCAGAAGACAAACAGGCAAGGCCACATGTGCCGGGCAACATGACTTCGAGTGCCACTTTGGGCACATGTGCCATAGCTTCACCATCACGGCTCTATAATGTTGATACATCATGCTCCATCTTTTAAACCTCTCAGCCCTTCTTCTCTCTCTTGTTTTTTGGGTTGCTTTTTCATCCTTGCAAAACTTCCTCTTGTTCACTTCTTCCATCATATATTTATGGTCTGATTCAATCAAAATGCATTCTCTCTCTCTACATGACCATTCCACCTCTGCATAATTCTTTCGTGCTGGTAACAATGTCAGGAACATAATGAGTCTTTGGATTTTATAATGGTTGGAGAGACATTTGTGCATTTAATAATATGCATAAAACAAAGTGCCACAATTACAAGAAGAAGAAGAATGGGAGAAGGAATAAAAGCTATTGATCGGAGAACAATGGACTCCATCACTCTCTTTTCACTTCGCAAATAGTATACTTTTGCTGTACTTCCCGTGCCCACCCACCAATAAACACCAGTTTTCCTGTTGTTTTTTTTAATAAAAAGAATGCTCTCCATGAGAATTGTCTCTACATTTTGAAAGAAATTATTAAACCCGTTATGAAGTTTGAGAATATAGTAACCCTTCTCTCTCTTTCACTTAAGTAGAACTACGCATGTAGGAATATTTGTGATTTTGGTTCAAATGCTATTTTTTGGATTTTGAGAATCTTTTTATGTATTTCTTCCTAGTGTTTGTTTTTTTGTTTTTTTGTTTGGCTGGGGGTTTTATTATTATCAATGTTTATCACATACAATAACATATAAAAAGAGGGTGTTGATTAAATTGACTGATTGACTATGTGCCAACAAACCATTGTTGATTCTTAGTAACCATATAGATTGATCTGTCCTAACCTGGCCTTTCAGGTCTTCCAATAGCACACCAATTTCTGTGTCTAAGTCTTCTTCTCTTTCCTTCTATCTTTTCTGACCTTTTTTTCTACATTTTCCTTCTCTGAGAGCTATGTCTTTCCATCATGGGTCCAAAGTAGGATAATTTGAGCCTGGTCATTTGTTCCTCAAGTGAGACTCTGGGTTGATCTATCTGATGATGCATTTGCTTGTTTCCTTGTCAGAATGTAGTATTCTCGGGAGTTTCCTCCAACACCAAACTTTAAGAGCATGAACATTCCCAGAGATGGAGAAATTCAGCCCTGCACTGTCAGCCTTGTCATGTCTATTAATAAGCAGGTTAGTGGTTATGATCAATACTTGATGGGCAGGGAATCCACCAATCACTTTCTTTAACTTTTCTCACCTTAAAACTATCAAGACCACTCATTGCTCCTGGAACAGAATAGGACTTAGCACTTGGAACAGAGTAATAGCTCCTGCTCAACCTTTCTGTTTCCTCAAGGAAGTAGAAGGAAAGTATTTTAATATCGCCTTCCAAGTTTTAATTCCTTGCAGAAGTCACCACCACTGCAAACAAAAATCCATGTAGTATCCCCCAACCATGTAAACATTTCAACACTTCAGCCAGTTATATTAAAAACCAGGGCTGCTAAATTAGTCATGGAGAAAGGAAAATGGTTTGGGAAAGAAGCAGCAATAGGAGGAAGAGGTTACCAAGCATCTGTCTTTGCAAATGTGGGAAGGGAGGGAGGGAGGGAAGAAGAAAAAGAAGAAGGAAAGAAAGAAAGAAAGAAAGAAAGAAAGAAAGAAAGAAAGAAAGAAAGAAAGAAAGAAAGAAAGAAAGAAAGGTTGTAAGGAATATCGTTCTGAATACGGTTCCAAGTGGGGAAAAAGACACTGGAAGCATGGGACTGCTTGGAAAGATGGTTTAATGGTAGACAGCAGGACCACATGGTCTGAGGTCCTGGGGAAAAGGGGGATCACATGCCTCGAAGATGTTGAAGAAGAAGAGAAGGCGTTGCTGAGAGTGCCTGAGTTTTTATACCCTCTGTTGGGGCCCACCTCAGAGTTTCCTGTTCCTGTACAAGAAAAATGTATCCCATTGGCTGTCAGACTCCCAGGGGGCAGATGTCTTAGCTAACTTTGTAGGCTTTTGTCTGTGTCCCACCAGGCTTGGCTGATGTAAGCTTCCCAGGTGCCATTGCTGAGTTTCTGTTTGCTAGATGGGTCTGCCTGAAGGGGGTAGATCTTTGTTATGTAGAATAGACTGCTCATTGACAAAGGTGGCGGGAATGAGTGAGTTGTGCTCTGGCCTTAATGGTCCATTAACAAAGGTGGGGGCTATTAAGAGTGAGTCTGTTTCCTGCCTAAGACATGTTTCTCCTCCATTTCTCATCCAGGGAAATATAATATTCTGCCTTTTTAATATTTCCTAGAATATTTCATTCTTCTAGGAGAGGGGTGGGTGCTAACTTTCTACAGTAGCCTTGGGACCTTCTCTTAACATACACTCTGGAAACGCAAAAGGGAAAAGGAGACCAAAAAAGGATAACCCACTTTTCACCATTATTGATACTGTGAAGCATACTATTCTTCTGTCAAATATTCAGCGTCCCAATTCTCTTCCTTTTTTTCCCCATCTCTTAATTAAACTGTGATTTCTAGGTCTTTTACCAACTTATCTTCCTTATCATTCCCTTCTTCTAAGAAACACTTAGACGTCGACAGGAAACCTTATACGGGTAGTCCTCGGCTTACAACCACAGTTGAGCCCCAAATTTCCGTTGCTAAGTGAGACATTTGTTAATTTGAGTTTGGTCCCATTTTACGACCTTTTGTGCCACGGTTGTTAAGTGAATCGCTGCAGTTGTTAAGTGAGTCACACGGTTGTTAAGTGAACCTGGCTTCCCCCTTGACTTGGCTTGCCAGGTGGTCGCAAAAGGGGGATTACGTGACCCCGGGACACGGCGACCGTCATAAATATGAGTCAGTTACCAAAAGTCTGAATTTTGATCACGTGAGCGTGGGGGGATGCTGCAATTGTCGTTAAGTGTGAAAAACAGTCACTTTTTTTCTATAATATTGTAACTTTGAACGGTCACTAAATGAACCGTTGTAAGTCGAGGACTACCTGTATAAAGGTTGGAACAAAATCCAAAGACTTCTTT
>QLTV01001125.1:737405-749464 GCA_003457575.1 Thermophis baileyi
AGAGTTGTAGAATATTTACTTTAAACATGATTTAGCTGACAGGCAACACAGCAGGGGCAGCTGGAGACAAAATGTTTAAACTCTAACAGACAGACAGACAATAGCAATAGCACTTAGACTTATATACCACTTTACAGTGCTTTACAGCCCTCTCTAAGCGGTTCATAGAGTCAGCATATTGCCCCCAACAATCTGGGTCCTCATTTTACCCACCTCAGAAGGATGGAAGGCTGAGTCAACCTTAAGCCGGTGAGATTTGAACCGCCGAACTGCAGCTAGCAGTCAGCTGAAGTAGCCTGCAGTACTGCACTCTAACCACTGCGCCACCTCGGCTCAGACAGACAGACAGACAGGTGTCTCCTGCTTGAGCAGGAGGTGGACTAGATGAACTCCAAGGTCTCTTCCAGTTCTGTTCTGATTGATTGAATGTAAGTTAGGATAGCCTTGAACACCTGCACTTTATAATTTTACCCTAACAATTTAATCTTTATTTTATTCTATCAGTATGGTTTTGATTTTTATTTCATTTTTAGCGAAATGGTTTTGTTATTACTTATATATTGATCTTCTAACGAAACACAATTGGTTAACTGGGAAAAAAAATGTCCCTGGAGAAGTTACAAGAGACAGGACATTTTCAGTGGTGGCACCTTGATTTAGGGATGATCTATCCAACAGTGTTTCTCTCTGGTGGCCTTTAAGAGATTGAGAGAAACCTGGTTACATTAGACATTGGGAAGATGTTGAGGCTATTGATTTCACCGTTTCTGAGTTCTTAATATCCATATCCTTACTTACTGTTTCTAATTCATTCAGATTTGAAATGATGAGTGGTGGTTTTTAACAGCCTTATAAAAACTATGCAGGAGCTCAAAGCCTACAGGTAATCCTCAACTTACAATTTGTTTAGTGACTGTTCGAAGTTACAACGGCACTGAAAAAAGTGACTTATGACCGTTTTTCACAGTTACAACCTTTGAAGCATCCCCATTGGTGACGTGATCAAAATTCAGATGCTTGGCATCTGGTTCATATTTATGACCGTTGCTGTGTCCCCGGAGTCACGTGACGTGATCCCCTTTTGCGACCTTCTGACCAGCAAGGTCGATGGGGAATCCAGGTTCACTTAACAACCAGGTTACTAACTTACCAACTGCAGTGATTCACTTAACCATTGTATGACCAAGGAAGGTCGTACAATGGGGCAAAAGAAATGTCTCACTTAGCAGCAGAAATGTGGGGCTCAATTGTGGTCATAAGTCGAGGGCTACCTGCATTTACTCAGAAGTAAGTTCTACTATGTTTAACGTAGCTTGTTCCCAGGTAAGTAGGCAATAAGATCATTGGCTAAATAAATCACAGATATCAATCATTCTTGCAATTGAAGAAAAGGCAAAACATTTCCACCCAATTGTTATTCAAATGCTTAACAAAATTATGTTTTTATTACAAAGGCTCAGTGGTGGAATTCAGCCAATTCGGGCCGGTTCGGGCAAACCGGTAGTTAAATTGCTGGCTGGCCCCATCCCTTCCCTCCCTGCCCCTTCCAGGAGTCCCCACATGCCCCATTTTGGCTCCCAGGTAAGTTCAGGGAGGCCTACTAGGCCCAAAATGGGGCGCGGGGGGGGGGTGGCGTGGCCAACCATGGCCACGCCCACCCAGCCGGTCATTAGGGCAGAGAACCAGTTGTTAAATTATTTGAATCCCACCACTGAAACATATGTCATGAGAATGGGCAGATTTCTGTTTGTGGGTGTCATTTATCCTTGCAATAGCCTCCATAAATTGCTTTTAGTTCAAGCAGTCTTTTTACTAAGAGAACTATGAATTGTATAATATTTTTTTTTTACCAGCGAAGCGTGTTTTCTGACTGTCTGACTCCGCAAATCCCCTGTGAAAGGAGAAAAATGTCGTGTTTTGTTGTATCTACATCTAAAAACTTGTATCCATGTGTGGTTTACAAAGCCATATTTCATAGTAAACTCTCCCAGGTGGGTAGCAAGTTCTGAAGTTCTGAACATCCATCTCATTCAAACCAGTCAAGCATTTTAGCAGATAAAATGTGCAATTAAAAGCTCTCTTTTTTTCCAGTTTCAGCAAACAAATGCTGTATAATTGCCTACCTACTTCATTTCTGGTCTAGGACTCTTTACTTACAAAAAACACCAGATGTCATCCACTAAAAATGACAAATGTTTTGCAATGATGATAATATCAGAAGGAAGGAATTGAAACATCTTAAACCATAAAACGAACCTTGCTGTTGAGCTTAGCCGTATTCTCCCTGTTTCTCTTGGAATTTCTCATTTTGTTGGCTTGGACCCCAATCATCTTCTTTTAATGACCCCATAATCCCTTCTGGGGTGGAGTCTGGGCAACTGAATGGAGCTGAGTGTTTACTGGCCGGATGCCCTTCCTGTTGCCAACGCGGAGTTTTGTTTCAGCAGATATATTCTCATCGTGCCCAGAGAGAGAAATATCTGCCTCTACCTAGGATTGAACTCACAGCCTCCTGATTGTGAGGCGAGAGCTCCACCTCTAGGCCACTGCACCACTCATTGGCTTGGACCCCAATATTAATTGCAAATTGTTTTGCATGTACATACAGGCAACACAAGCCTTTGATCACGTATAACACACTGATTTATTTCAAATGAAGATAAAAAGTAGAGAAGGTGTCAGAAAAAAGAGAAAAGAGAAAAGAGAAAGGGTTGTCAGAACAAGATAGATGATACAGGATGGATGGATGGATGGATGGATGACAGACAGACAGACAGACAGACAGACAGACAGACAGACAGACAGACATTTTTATGATAGTTACTGATCATAATTACTGCACATAGTATAAAAGAACCGATACAAACAGAACAAAAAATAGAAGTATTAGAATGTTCAAATATAAATCTGACTAGAATCAAGGAATTTCCTGACAGTGAGAACAATTAATCAGTGGCAGGGGTGGGTTCCTCCCAGTTCGGGCCGGTTCTCCCGAACTGGTAGAGGCCCGCTGGTGACATCACGATGATGTCACCGAACCAGATCGGTCGGTGCCGGTCCGTGGGGGCCGCCATCTTTTTTTTAATTTTTTTTTCCTTCTGGGCATGCACAGAAGCTGACTTCTGGCACTGTGCATGTGGTCGCCATCTTTTTTTTTTGGCTTTTTTTTTAATTATTTTTTTTTCCGGATTTTTTGTTACTGCCCACGAGGTGCGCCCACACGGCGCAGGAGGGAGCGAACCGGCAGCGAGGTAAGTTGGAACCCACCCCTGGTCAGTGGAATGACTTGCTTGCAGAAATTGTGGGTACTCTAACACTGGAGGTTTTTAAGAAGAGATTGGACAACCATTTGTCTGAAATGGTATAGGATCTCCTGCTTGAACAGGGGGTTGGACTAGAAGACCTCCAAGGTCCTTTCCGATTCTTTTATTCTGTTATTCTAAGAGGTAGACAATACCTGTGTCAAGAATAAACAAATGTTAGTTGGAACTTACCATTACCACCTTTTCTCTGACTTTATCACTTGTGTCAGCTGCAAACACTTTTACTCGCCACATTCCCCCCCCCCCTATTTTCACAAAGGTATTCATTAAAAATGAAAATCTAACACTTATTAATCAGGCACTCACCTTTAAACCTTGAGAAATTGGATTAGAAAAGGAAAGAGCGGTAATCAATCAATCCTAGTATTTTGTGATTCAGTGTGGCAGTGATTTGGGGAGATAATCCAGATATAGCACAGTTACCTTGCTGAAATTTATCCTTAAAACAGATGGATATAACTGCAGCTTCTGGGCAAAAAAAAGAAAATTGGGGTGTGAAATTAGAAATCAGATGAAGTCTTTTGGACATGTCTACATCAATATTTAGGGTAACCAAGAGAATAGCATAATTACACAAAAGCTTTAAAAATATTCAGAAATTCTTCATTATGGTATTCCTTTAGCTGGTTTGTCTGAACTTTCTCTGAACATTTAAAAACTGATTCTAGTAGCACACTTACTAGAAAATAGAACTCTTTTATATCTGCAGAGGTTCTCAGTCATCCAGGTCATGGTTGTCCCAAAGGTGCTTTTTCAAGGGGCAACTGGACTTTGTTGTTATTTGAAGTTGTTTCGCTTCTCATCAGAACTAAAGAAGCTTCTTGGATGAGAACAAAAACATCTTCAAGGAAAAACACAGTCCAGCACTTTGGGACAATTGTTTTATGTATTAATTGAAGTAGATTTAATCCCTGAAGCTGTAGGACACATGTTCTGTCCTCAGGGACAAGCCATTACTCCTCAAAGGACATGGCAGGGCTGTTCATGATAATGCCCAATTTCCAGGGGTGGGTTCTAACTTACCTCGCTGCCGGTTCGCTTCCTCCCGCGCCGCGTGGTTGTGCCTCGTGGCCGTGCCTCATGGCCGTGCCTCGTGGCCGTGCCTCGTGGCCGTGCCTCGTGGCCGTGCGTGCATTTCATGTGCATGCGCATGCACAGTGCAAAATAATAAAATAAATTCCCCCCAAAAAAGCAAAAAACAAGATGGTGATGCATGCGCAGTGCTGGAAACTCAGCTTCTGGCGCATGCGAAGAAAGAAAAAAAAGAACAAATTTTTCCAAAATAAATAAATAATAAAAAAGATGGCAGCGTCCACGGACTGGCACCAACCGAACCGGCTCCGTGACATCATCATGACGTCACCAGCGGGTCGCTACTGGTTCGGGCGAACCGGTCCGAACCAGTCCAAACCCACCTCTGCCAATTTCTTATCACTTGTCTTCTACTACTGCTCTTTAATACAGCCATGTTTTAAACTGCCTAAATATTATCATATTTCTAGTTTATGATCTAAGTAGCACATGTCCAAAGTGTGCCAATGACTGCTTCCTGATCATCACTTCAAGAAAGTCACCTTTCTTCCTTTGATCCAGGACCAACTTGATCCTTCTTGAAGTTCATGATATAACTGACTCCAAACCCAGGGATCTATTTTGAAGTGGACAGTTTACATTCTATTTCTCAGTATACAGCTTTCATTATTAGAACATAGTGCTCACGAAACAAAACAAAATAAAAACAGCTTTCCCTATTCTGACCTTAATTATCGAAGAAATGTCCATATTTGTAATCTTGTCCATATCGGTCATTGACCTCCTTCTTAGAATCAATCATTTTACATTTCTAGCAAAGCAGAAGTATCTATCAATTACATTGATTTTAATGTTCTCTACCATTTTCATAATTAACTCTTCTAAGTCTATACTTTCCACTAATGAAGTTGTATCTAACATTGTGAACATTGTCACCACAGTTTTGAATCCAGCTGTTATTTCTTCCAATCCCATCTTTCGCATCATATGTTAATTATACCAATAAAACAAATAGAGCAGGGGTGTCAAACTCAAGGTCCACGGGCCGCATCGGGCCCACAGGGTGCTTCGATCTGGCCCGTGGGGGTCACCCTGGAAACAGCGAAGGAACAGCCAGCAAAAACAGAGCTCCATTTTCATTGGCAGAAGGTTGCAGGAGGCCATCGCAACTGAAAATGGAGTTCGGGAGCCCATTTTTGCTGGCAGAATGCTCAGGCCACCACAGGGTCTCCCCCTCCCCCGACACAAGTGACATCAAGCTGGCCACGCCACCTGGCCACACACCCCCAGGGTCAAACACAACCCTGATGCACCCCCCCCCAAGGTCAAACACAACCCACAATGATATCGAGTTTGACACCCCTGAAATAGAGACTAGAGTCACTTAATGAGGAGATGGATGACATATAAATTTAATAAATAAATAAATAAATATGGGGACAAGGCACATCTTTTACTTGGTTCATATTTGAAACCCATGTTTCCGAGTTCATACACTAGCTTCACTGTAAAGTTTCCTCAAAAGTGTAGCCAGATGTTTCAGCAGATCCATTTAGCCTTAATACATTCCACATTTTGATATACTGTAGCCTACATCAGTGATGGCGAACCTTTTTTTCCTCGGGTGCCGAAAGTGCGCGCACGCGCGCGATAGCACACGTGCGTGCATGCCCACACCCATAATTCAATGTCCCCCATGCCCCTGCCCCCTGCGCATGCACGCGCAACCCCCTGTGCTGCCCCACCCCCTGCGCATGCATGCGCAACCCCCACACATATATGTGCACAAACCCCCATTTTGGGCCTAGCAGGCCTCCCTGAAGCCTCCAGAGGACAGAAACGGCCCATTTTCAGACTTCCGGTAGGCCCTGTAGGCCCGTTTTTCGCCCTCCTCAGGCTCCAGAGGCTTTCCTGGAGCCTGGGGAGGGCAAAAAAGGCCTCCCCACCCCCGGAGGCTCTCCGGAAGCCGGAAATGGCCAGTTTCCCAACTTCTGGTGGGCCCAGTAGGCCCGTTTTTTGCCCTCCCCAGGCTCCAGAGGCTTTCTTGGCACCTGGGGAGGGCAGAAACAGCTTCCCCCACCCCCCTGGAGGCCCTCCAGAGGCCAAAAACGCCCTCCCAGAGCCTCCCCACGAGCCCTGTACTTACCTGGCATCCAAAACGGGCTGCGTGGAGACTTCTGGGAGGGGAGGGGCGGCATGGGCAGGGCCAGCCAAAAATCAGCTGGCCGGCGCGCGCATGCGCATTGGAGCTGAGCTAGGGCAACGGCTCGCATACCCGCAGATATGGCTCCACGTGCCACCTGTGGCACACGTGCCATAGGTTCGCCATCATGGGCCTACATTATCAAAGGTCTCATTGTAATCAATAGAGTGTATGGTAGTACTTTGATTCAAAGAGAACACATGGTTGTGCCGTTCATCTGTAAACATGGAAGTAACTCTGCAGTTCCAGTTTGGAAGCACAGAGTCTAGCACAATGGGGCCACTGGAAATCCATTGTTGTAGTAACTGTGGGTATTATTCTGTGACGTCACTCATGATGCTCTATCAGTTTTTGATGGTTTTCAAAACTGATGAAGGCTTCCTCGCAGAGGACTCACCAGTGGGTTCTGTCAGCAGCTGTAGCTTCTAGTTCCTGTGGCTGGATATCATAGTGGTGTGGGGTGTCTTTATAGCACTAGCACATCACAGTGTCTTTATAGCACTTGCGTGGTCGACCTCAAGGTCTCTTTCCAGATACTAACACACAATAGATCAACTGACAAGGCATGCATGTCTCACCACTTCATCTGGGCTTTGATAGTCAGGGACTCAAAGCTGGTAGACTGCATGATGCAACAACTCCAGGTTGGAGACACAGTCAATAAAGCAAAGATACCTTTTCCTCTTAAATGTTCCTGCTTCCTTCCATTCGTCATATCTTATGCTGATCTCATACTCTTCTGCCTTTTCTCAAACCTGTTTCTGCATCTGGATTTATTTCTTTGTGCATGGCTTCTAGATAAGATTTGGAGGAAAACTTTGCTTGCGTGAAGCATTAGTGGAGTGCTTTCTAATTTATGCATTCTTCTTTGGCATAGGCATGTGTGTGAATCTATTCCAATCTCTAGACCAGTGATGGCGAACCTTTTTTGGTTCATGTGCCAAAAGGGGTGAGCGTGGGGGGGGTCATGCGCGCACGTGCCCACACCCATAATTCCATGCAGGGGGGGCCCCACGCATGTGTGTGTGCCTCCCTGCTCCCGGCATGCAATGGCACGCCCATTTTTCGCTCTCACCAGGCTTCAGAGCCTTTCTAGGAGCCTGGGGAGGGCGAAAACGGCCTTCCCCACTCCCTGGAGGCCCTCTGGAGGCCAGAAATGGCCCATTTCAAATCGGCAAAAGGAACGTTTCCGGCCTCCGGAGGGCCTCCGGGGGAGTGGGGAAGGCCATTTTCGCCCTCCCCAGGCTCCTAGAAAGGCCTGTTTCCTGACTCTCAGTGGGCCCAAAAGGTCCGAAAATCAGCTGGCCGGCACGTGCATGCACGCCAGACCTGAACTCACGTGCCCACCGATATGGCTCCGCGTGCCACTTGTGGCACATGTGCCATAGGTTCGCCATCACGGCTCTAGACTATACCGCCTTGCTTCCAGCATATTTATACAGTGCTTAAAATGACACTTTTAACTTACAGTAAGTACATCTTGAGAATAATATATTGCTGAGTAAGCATGCTCATTGTGTGACCTGGCTGGCCTTAAATTTGAAAAGGAAAAACAGATGATTATATAACGTATGGGATTATATAATGAGTCCTTCGGGAGTTGGGCGGCATATAAATTTTATAAAATAAAATAAATAAATTTTATAAAATAAATAAATAAATTATGCTTGGACTACCTTAAATCACTGAACGGAATGATGGAAAGAAGATTCAGGCCAAACAAGATAATATTAATGTAGTGCAGAGACTCTTTGATCAGGTTAGACAATTTTATGGAGCACTTTGATTTGCATTAGAATATTAGAAGTTTTAATAGAGCAATATGCACTATTTAGGCTCATACTATGGGTACAATTTATTAACAAACCAGGATCCCAATAAACATAGTGTTGTTCCATGGTGGACCTTTGCACAAACAAACCTATGGAATAGAGTAAAAAGTAGACTAGGGTAATAGACTAGAGTAAAGTAAAATAGACCAGACCAGACCAGACCAGACCAGACTAGACTAGACTAGACTAGACGAGACGAGACGAGACGAGACTAGGACGAGGACGAGATGAGACGAAATGAGGAGAAGAGGAGAGGAGAGGAGAGGAGAGGAGAGGAGAGGAGAGGAGAGAAGAGAAGAGAAGAGAAGAGAAAACTTTATTGGCCAAGTGTGATTAGACACACAAGGAATTTGTCTCCGGTGCAGAAGCTCTCAATGTACATGCAAAGCAACAGAGTAATAATCATACTATGATACAATAAGAGGGGGTAGTAGAGAGGTTGAGAAGGATAATGATAATACTATGACCACACAACATGAGTAAATAAGCTTAGACATAAAACAATACTGTGTGGATTGGGTGTTCTGCAGAGTGATGGCACGAGGGGAAAAAACTGTCCCAGTGTCTAGTTGTTTTGGCATGCAATGCCCTATAGTAGTATCTTTATTTATTTTATTTTATTTATTTTGTCAAACGTGTATATGATTACAGACAAAGTATAAACTTGATTGTGAAAAAAAAAAGAAGTACGAGCATAGTTATGAGTACATGATACTTTACGAGTACGACATTAGGACAGGGATGGTAGGCACGATGGTGCGCTTATGCACGCCCCTTACAGACCTCTTAGGAATGGGGTGAGGTCAACGGTAGACAGTTTAAGGTTAAAGATTTGGGGGTTTGGGGAAGAAACTACAGAGTCAGGTAATGTATTTCAGGCATTGACCACTCTGTTGCTGAAGTCAAATTTTTTGCAATCAAGTTTGGAACGGTTTACATTAAGTTTGTATCTATTGTGAGCTCGTGTATTGTTGAGGTTGAAGCTGAAGTAGTCATTGACAGGTGGGACATTGTAGCAGATAATTTTGTGTGCTACACTTAGGTCAGATCGAAGGCGGCGTATATGATCAATTTTATTCCCAGAGTGCATACACAACATACTATAGAAAGCTACCAAGGGTTCTATGTGATCTCATGCTGGGCCAGACCTCAGCAGGCCACAAAGCACTCAGAATACTTCCATTGGGTGATAAATGTTCAAAAATTACTGTGGGTATTTTCCAGTTTAGTTTGCATCCCACACACTCCTAGGTAATCCCTATATCCAGATCAGATCAATCATGTGTGCTACTCCGTTCAGCTAGCAAAAAATATAGTTTGATGTTCACTAGAAAAACATCAAAAAAGTGAACTCGCAAATAGGAACAAGAAGTAGGAAAGGTGAGTTGAGAGAGATGTGAACAATAGACGCATGTATAGTATAGATAGTTTATACTGTATACTATAGATTTTGTGTTCTGATTGTTTTTGCCAATGTGTAAAACTGAGCATTTGTTGATTGAGATTTGAAGTTGCCACTTTTTAGACCATTCAGATACATAGTGAAGGTCTTTTTGAAGGGTATAGTAGTATTGTCGGTGGTGTTGAATAGTTTTACATCATCTGTGAAGAGGACACAGTTGCTTTTTATATTAACACAAAGGTCATTTATGTAAAGAATAAAGAGAGTTGGTCCTAAAACGCTGCCTTGGGGAACACCGCTGTTAACAGGTACAGGGTTTGATAAAGCACTTCTTATTTTGACCACTTGTTGCCTGTTTGATAGGAACACAGTTATCCATTTGTGCAGGGGTCCAGAAATGCCATAAGATTTTACTTTTAGAAGTAGTTTGTCATGTACCACTGAGTCAAAGGCTTTGCAGAAGTCTATGTAAATTGCGTCTATTGCTATCTTGAGGGAAGGAGTTGATGTAAAGGGCCTGTAGATATTTTTTTCAGATTTTTTTGTTTTGTTTTGATTCCCTCAAGATGGGAATAAAATAAAGGGCAGCCTAGGTGAAACCCTATCTAGTGAAATGCACAAACCAACCCATCTATTGTAGTTGACTATTGTTCTCACAAAGTTATCTTGCAACTTCTTCTGTCTCATTTTCCCTACTCTTACGGGGAGTTTAGGGAGAAAAATAGAAAAAGGCTGAATTTTCCAGCCATGACATTTGTGCTTATAAAAACCATGAAAATAAATGAAGCTTGAGAAGAATTTAAAGAATTTGAATGTTGTTCACTTTGGAAGACCTCTGTTTGAATGGGAAATCCTTTCAACTCAGGCAGTTGGATTTACGTATTTAATTGATAGGCTACCTGACTCTTAAATAACTCTGAGCAGTGTACAACTAAAAGTTGAGTTAATAAAGAACGTAATGAAAGTAATAATAGAGGTAATGGAGTTACTAATGGAGTTCAACCAAATTTAATACTCGTCTCTTAATGCACAATACTGATCTTTTGGCTAAATGAAGTAAGAAGACACATAAACTAGAAGAGGCCCAGGGGTGGGTTCCAACTTACCTCGCTGCCGGTTTGCTCCCTCCCGCACCGCGTGGGCGCGCCTCATGGGTGCGTGTGCGCTTTGTGTGCGCGCGCATGCGCAGTAACAAAAAAATCCGAAAAAAATAATTTAAAAAAGCCAAAAAACAAGACGGCGACCGCATGCGCAGTGCCGGAACTCGGCTTCTGCGCATGCTCAGAAGAAAACAAATTCAAAAATAAAAAAAAATAAAAAATAATAAAAAAAGAGATGGCGGCGCCCATGGACCGGCACCGACCGAACTGGATCGGTGATGTCATCGTGACGTCATCGTGACATCACCAGCGGGTTGCTACCGGTTTGGGCGAACTGGTCCAAAACGGGAGGAACTCACCCCTGAAGAGGCCTCATATCTTAGAAAGTAAGAATAAATTAGATTAAGAAATCTCTTTCTTGGGCTTCCAAAGTTTGGAAGATTTTTTTTTTTTAAAGTCTGTTGTATGAAATATGGGTGGTGATTTATATAAAAAGAGGTAAAAATAGAAAAAAAATAAATAAAAGGAAATTCAGAGGCCTAATCCATTTCAAAATGAATTCTCCTCACAGGGGAAGTTATTGAATTCCTCTTGCTAATTCCATGAGGGTGAAGCATTTGATTAGGTGAGTAATTGTTATGTTCTAACTGTTTCAACTGTGTTGCATGGTTCCAACCAGGTCCAGCGTTTGAGCGGGAAAAAGCTCAAACGCTATTGGCTGGTCTGTCTGACAGCTCCCTATAAAAGGGCAAGCTGTCAGACTGCTCTTTGCTGGTTGCTTACACAAGAGCTGAAATAAAGAGCTGCTTTGGAAGTCTGTCTCCTGTCATCTCTACCCACTATCTAACAGTGGCGACGAAGGTGGGATTCCTACATGCGGCGATTCGACTGCTTCCTGGAAGCAAACGATATGTTGGGTCTGACCGACATCCGCAAAAGAGCTGTGCTCTTGAGTCACTGTGGCCCCGAGGTGTTTGACACCGCGGAGTCCCTGTCAGACCCAACTCCGGTCCAGCGCGTCCCGTGGCAAGTTCTTCAAGCAACGCTGCCGACCCACTATGCACCCACCCCGTCCAAAGTCGTCCGGCGCTATGAATTCCGGCAGCGGATGCAGCAAGAGGGCGAATCGATCAATCAATACATCGCCGCCCTCCATAAAGCGTCCGG
>QLTV01001125.1:751553-767058 GCA_003457575.1 Thermophis baileyi
GTCTAGTAGGGCTCCAAAACGCCCCGCCTACCTGCGTGATTACGTATGCTGGACAGCTCCATCCAGGAGGGGAGGGGTGTTATGTTCTAACTGTTTCAACTGTGTTGCATGGTTCCAACCAGGTCCAGCGTTTGAGCGGGAAAAAGCTCAAACGCTATTGGCTGGTCTGTCTGACGCTGCCTCACCACCATCTGTATTGCGCAGGTCTAGTAGTGCTCCAAAACGCCCCGCCTACCTGCGTGATTACGTATGCTGGACAGCTCCATCCAGGAGGGGAGGGGTGTTATGTTCTAACTGTTTCAACTGTGTTGCATGGTTCCAACCAGGTCCAGCGTTTGAGCGGGAAAAAGCTCAAACGCTATTGGCTGGTCTGTCTGACAGCTCCCTATAAAAGGGCAAGCTGTCAGACTGCTCTTTGCTGGTTGCTTACACAAGAGCTGAAATAAAGAGCTGCTTTGGAAGTCTGTCTCCTGTCATCTCTACCCACTATCTAACAGTAATAAATACTGAATGTTATGCATTCTTGTTAACTTTTCTTGAAAGTAAGATCAGGCAAATCAGATAAAAACCAATAATGAAAGGAGACACAATGAGACAAAGAAAACAAATTGAGGTCTTTCTGTGTTTGTGTCTCTGTGTCTCTGTGTGTGTCAGTGTGTGTGTGACGATTCCATGGTCATGTGGCCGGCATGACTAAATGCCGAAGGTGCACGGAACGCTGTTACGTTCCCACCAAAGATGGTCCCTGTTTTTCTACTTGCATTTTCTACGTGCTTTCGAACTGCTAGGTTGGCAGAAGCTGGGACAAGTAACGGGAGTTCACTCCGTTACACAGTGCTAGGGATTCGAACCGCTGAACTGCCGACCTTTCTGATTGACAAGCTCTGCGTCTTAGCCACTGAGCCACCGTGTCCCCCAAGTGGGGTCTTTACTACTTATAAAGTGGTACCATAACTTCACACAATCTTGATTCTATCCCTCTATTAATGCATCTTAGGATTGCATTGGCTTTTCTGGCAGCTGCTGCACACTGCTGACTCATATTTAAGTGATTGTCCATTAGACTCCAAGATCCCTCTCACAGTTACTGACATTAAGCCAGGTTTCACCTAGTTTATACCTAGACAGTTGTATAGGTAGAATATCTATTATCTATACCTATAAAAATGTATGTATGTCTGTACATATACACTGTAGAGCAGGCCAATGAACTTCTAAACTACTAGCAGAGTTAGTCTGGAAAGACAATAATAGATGGTAGGTATGGCAAATATTTTATTAAAGCCAAGTAAGGTGGTGGGAAACAGGATGGAGTCTACAACATTTTTGGAAAGAAGAGGAATGGAAAAAAAATAAGAAGTCCCAGAACTACAAACATTGAAAGCTTATGCTTTGTAGTCAAACATAATATTCCACAATTGATTACTAACCTTGCAAGGAAGAGGAAAGATCAACGATTTTAGAAAGCACCTTGTTTCTTAAATCTGGGCTAAGTCTTTATATAAATATCTGAAGGATTGTCCCACAGAACAAGGCGAAGACTTACTTTCTATTGCTTCAGAGAGTGAATGTGGATCAGGGAGTTAAAGTAGGAAGTCTAGTCTGATGAAAAGAAGGACTAGGGGTGACATGATAGCAGTGTTCCAATATCTCAGGGGCTACCACAAAGAAGAGGGAGTCAAGTTATTCTCCAAAGTACCTGAGGGCAGGACAAGAAGCAATGGATGGAAACTAATCAAGGAGAGAAGCAACCTAGAACGAAGGACAAATTTCCTGATAGTTAAAACAATTAATCAGTGGAACAACTTGCCTCTAGAAGTTGTATATGCTCCAACACTGGAAGTTTTAAAGAAGAGATTGGATAACCATTTGTCTGAAGTGGTGTAGGGTTTCCTGCCTAAGCAGGGGGTTGGACTAGAAGACCTCCAAGGTTCCTTCCAACTCTGTTATTCTATTCTATTCTAAGTCCAGGCTAATTATTAGGCAGAATTTTCTGACTGTTCAGCCAATGGACCAAACTATCACATAGTTCTCCTTCAGGAAAAGGTCTTCAAACAAAGACTTGTAATAGATTTTTCAGTAGATCTTGTACTAAGGATTAGCCTAAATTAGAGCTGGAAGGAAGGTTAGGTTTCATCTCTATGATGCTAACCCTTAGGGCTTAGCTTGCGCACAGGGGTAGGCTGCTGGGGGTTCGCAGGGGTTCAGGAGAACCTTTAGCTAAAATTCTGTGCAGTTCGGAGAACCCCCAAATCCCACTCCTGGCTGGCCCCGCCCACCCTGCCCCACCCCTCCCAGGAGTCCTCACGCGGCCCATTTTGGATGCAGGTAAGTGCAGGGTGTGCGCGGAGGCTCAGGGAGGGCGAAAAACGGGCCTACCGGAAGTTCGGGAAGCCTGGAAACGGGCCCGTTTCTGGCCTCCAAAGGGCCTCCGGAGCCTGGGGAGGCCGTTTTCACCCTCCCGGAGGCTTGAGGAAAGGCTCCAGAGCCCGGGGAGGGCAAAAATGCCCCCCTCCACCGTGGTGCAGGAGGCTGACATGGCCACGCCCACCATGGCCACGCCCACCCAGCAACCGGGCAGAGAAACCCTTGCTAAAAATTTTGAAGCCCACCCCTGCTTCCACATCATTATGTTTTCTTTGATCTTAGGGCAAGTTGTTTCCATGTTAGGTACAGATACAGATTACTATTTGAAGGACCGTCTTCCTCCTTCAGCACTTAAAATCCAATTAATTAAGAGTCTTGGTTGCCCTCAACATACAGTAGGTCAACTGTGGATTCACGTCCTTATCTTTCACTCATAACTGTTCCATTTCGCTTTATTAAAGACGTCTTTCCCGAGTTGAGTCTGTAATTTGCTTTAATTCAGTTCACCTCCACTTCATTCATTTACAGCTTTCATTTAATTCCATTTAATTTGCGAAAATGAAAGTGAAATGGACACAAATTAATTTACCAACAGGCAGATTTTCAAATTGCCTTCCTTATTCTATCAGCGAGAAAGCAGGCAACACCGTCTGATCGTGTCACCGGGCCTGCGTTATGTATGTAAATGTTATTTGACTAAATTAATGCAGTTGAGAATGTCATGTCGCTGATGCTTCCCTCTTGTGACGTTTCTATTCATAACATTTCAAATCAGTTCATCTAAGGTTACAACTTATTTAAAAATTCCCATCAGGTTCTGCGATTTCCGCTTTTCTCCGCTCAACTGTGGAACGATCACCTGGGTGCTGGCAGGCAGGCACGAAGATAGGAAGAAAGGCAGGGATGGGATGGCATCTCAATTTGAACCGAAGTCTAAAATGCTTTTAAAAATGTTCCATTTCAATTTGGGAGACATTCTGTCTCATGCTTAGAAACAACTGCTGAGCGTTGAGGGTTGCACAACTCAATGCAAAACCCGATGGCACAACCTCACGTTGATGTCAAAACTGGCTTCAGTTTTGAAATATTTCTGTATTCCAAAAGGGTGGAGTTAATACGCATCTTGATGCAATTCTAGCTCCGAAAATGTACAAAATTGCAGAAAAAAAGGTTTTCTAAAATTCACCATATTATAGGAATATGGAAGCGAATACTCTTCTGGATGAATTTCATTCATTCATGCAATCCTAAAGGGGGAGAATAGACAATACGTTTGTTTGTAACTACTATAAACATCATAAGTCATGTCTTTAAATATATATTTTTTTCCATCTGTACTATTTAATTTTTCAAGTTTATTGTGTGTGTGTGTGTGTGTGTGTGTGCGCTCCTTTATCAATACACATACACACATACTGTATTTTTTGGACGATAAGACACACATTAGCTTTAGAGGAGGAAAACAAGAAAAAAAAATCTGCCTCTGCCTCCGTGACCCGTTCGCCACCACCACGACCCGTTTGCCACGGCCCGTTCACTGCCACCGCTGCCCGTTCACTGTGGCCCGTTTGCCACCGCCGCGGCCCATTCACCGCAGCCTGTTCACTGCGGCCCGTTTGCCACCACGGCCCATTTGCCGCCGTGCCCCGTTTGCCACTGCGGCCCATTCGCTGCCGCCATGGCCCGTTCGCCGCCACCCATTCACCGCCACCCGTTTGGCGCTGATAGCCACGAATGGGTGGCGGTGGCGATCCCCGCTACCTAGAACAGCTGATCGGCATTGCACCAACCCCCCTCCCCCCACCGCCATATTTACTCTATAAGATGCACAGACATTTTCACCCACTTTTTTGGGGGGGAAGTGCATCTTATAGTGCGAAAAATACGGTATATACATATATACATGAATATAATATAATAAATATACCATCACATAATTCATTCATCATCATCCATTCATCCTCTTTTAATGACCACATAATCCCTTGCAGGGTGGAGTCTGGGCAACTGAATGGAGCTGAGTGTTTATTGGCCGGATGTCCTTCCTGTCGCCAATGCGGAGTTTTTTTCAGCTGCTATATTGTGAATACCATCACATCATTAATACAATATCATATAATTTTTGTTCTTGTTGTTCAGTTGCTAAGTTGTGTCTGACTCTTCATGGCCCCATGGATACCAGGCCTTCCTGTCTCCACAGTCTGCCAGAGTTTGCCCAAATTCATGTTCGTTGGGTCAATAACACCATCTACCCTATCTCATCCTCTGCCGTCCCCTTCCCCTTTTGCCTTCCATCTTTCCCGACATCGGGGTCTTTTCCAAGGAGTCCTATCTTCTCCTTTGGTGGCCAAAGTATTTGAGCTTCAGCTTGTGCATCTGTCCTTCCAAAGAACAGTCAGGGTTGATATCCTTTAGGATCGACTGATTTGATCTCCTTGCAGTCCAAGGGTCTCTCAAGAGTCTTCTCCACAATTTGAACCACAAATTCGAAAGCTTCAGTTCTTCACCACTCAGCCTTCCTTATGGTCCAGCTCTCACAGCCCTACATTACTACTGGGGAAACCGTAGCTTTGATTCTAATCATATAATTTATATAATAAAAATTAATGTTTGTTAGGCACCATTCAGACCAGAATTTCAGGCTTAGAGGAGATTACAAGTAGTTATTGACTACTTACGAACTTAGTTGAGCTTAGCAAATTTTCTGTTGCTAAGCAAGACAGTTGTTAAGTAATTTTTTGTTCCATTTCATGACCTTTCTTGTCAGAATTGTTAAGTGAATCACTGCAGTTGTTAAGTTAGTAATACAGTTGCTGAGTGAATCTGGCTTCCCCATTGACTTTGCTCGTCGGAAGGTCGCAAAAGGGGATCACATGACCCCGGGACACTGCAACCGTCATAAATATGAGTCCGTTGCCAAGGGTCTGAATTTTGATCATGGGAATGCTGCAAAGGCTGTAAGTGTGAAAAATGGTTGTTTTTCAGTGCCGTTGTAGCTTCAAACGGTCACTTAAATGAACTGTTGTAAGTTGAAGACTACCTGTACTTTATTGGGTGATTGAAAGAAAGCAGACAATATTCTGGATTTATGTTAACCTCACCTCTGAATAGGATGTGGAAAAAAAATGTCTTGCTACTTTGCAAGTTATTCAGCTGGGCTCAAATGCATTTGGAATAAGGAGAGACAAATGCACTGATTCTGTCAACGTGAATGGAAAAAAGCAACAAAAACAGCCTATGTGTCCTAATATCAGATTTGACAAAATACTTTTCTTCTGCTTTTCTGCATCATTCAATATTGCTAAACGAAAAAGAATTGTCTGTTCTTGTAAATCTTGGTGATATAACTCCCGAGTCCTGCGTCTAAGACATCTTATTCTTTCTTTTTTTTTTTTTTTAAGAAAGAACATGTTACCCAATTATATCTCTAAACATTCGCCATACATGACAGTGTTTGCATATTTATTTTTTTTAGAAAAAAAAATAGAAAATAAACTTATTTATCACAAAACAAGCATCCAGTTGGCTGGCTCGAAAACTAATTGGTGGTTGTATCGAATCAATTTGTTAGATTAGTTGCTAGGATTTTTAAAAAAAAAGGAAGAAAGAAAGAAAGAAAGAGGGAATGAGATTATTTGGTAACCCAAACACATCTTTACAAATAATTAAACTCATTTGAAAGTCAATTTTGGCTTTCAGGTTTTGGGTGGCATTGCAGACTATTTATGATTATTTGATCTTAAGTGGTTCACTCTGGCTGACTGAAGCAAAATAGATAGGTCTATCTCAACACTTAAGTAATTAGAGGCTCTCAAGATACCTAACCAGGCATGTAGGAATAATGAGATGCTAAGGACCCACGATCTTCTATATATATAAAAGCCAAATACCACTCACTCATCACAAAATCTCCAGAACTGTAAAGCCTACAAACTTGAAACTTGGCACATATGTTCCTCTTGGCTTCTAGGTGCTCGCTAAGAAAGGATTTTTCAAAATGAACATCAGATCATTAGTACTTCTTATACAGTATTATATTAACACGCTCTGATGCTAAGGAGTTAGACATTCTACTCTCCCTCCCCACCTGAAAAGAACTCTGTTCCAACTGCCAGTTGCCTTATATTAACACACTCTGATGCTAAGGAGTTACACATTCTACATAAATTTTCAAGCTTTAAGTGTCAATGTATCAAGCCCGATCGTAACTACTCATTAATTTTCAAGCTTTAACTGGCAATTTATCAAGCCCGATCACATAGTTTCATAGCGAAGCACAGGTATCCAGATACTAGTATCTAATAAAGGTTTTGGTGATTCCTAAATGTGGACTTTCCTGTTGCATTCTGCTGCATATGTTTAATTTTGCAACTGAGCAAAAAGATCAAACTTTGGATATGGGCAGACGTTCCTCAACTTACGACCATACTTGAGCCCAAACTTTACATTGATAAATGAGAAATTTGTTACGTGGGTTCTGCTCCCTTTTATGACTTTTCTCACCACATTTATTAAGTGAATCTGGTTTCCCCATTGACGTAGCTCGTGAGAAAGTCACAAAAGGGGATCATGTGACTCTGGGACACACTGCACCCGTCATAAATATGAGTCAGTTGTCAAGCATTGAAATGTCTGTAGAGATTCTCAGTCATCGGGGTCATGGTTGTCATTTTTCTTGTTTTTTCTTTGAAGACGTTTCACTTCTCACCCAAGAAGCTTCTTCAGCTCTGACAGGACAGTGGGGATTGGAAGGATCAAAGAAAAAACAAGGAAGTCCAGTTGCCTCCTGAAAAAGCACCTTTGGGAAGCATCCAAATGTAAATCACGTGACCAGAGGGATGCTACAACGGTCATAAGTGTGAAAAATGGTCATAAGTCCCTATTTTTTCCTGTGCTGTTGTGACTTTGAATGGTCGCTAAATGAACTATTGTAAGTCGAGGTCTACTTGTGTGTTCTCCCACAAGATTGGACTTAGCAAAAGGATCATTTTGCATGCTTTGATGATCTGAGGAGACCCCTGAGGCTGTTGCATCAACCTTCAGAGAGGAAAGTGTGTTTTAAAAAATAGGTCCAAGGGGATGTATCACTCACTTTGTGCAGTGACCACAGGGATAATTCTGCATAGTGTTAAAGTTTAGAAAGGCTGGACAATATTTCTGAACTGTTGCTTTGCAATATAAATGGAGCATCTACTTGCATCTACTGTTGTGGCCCGCCAGCGGACAGCGGAGCTGACAGCAGATTCCGACAGTGAGGAGGTTGTGGAGGAACATGGGCCACTCCTGGAGTGTGGGGAAGGCTGTGATGAGTGCTCTGCGTCGGAGGCAGAGATGGGGCCAGGGCAGCCTGGCAGTTATCAGTTGCCTTTGGAGTCAGACATCAGTGAGTCAGACGAACAGCTGGAGCCTGTTCCCAGTGTGCGCATGCGCAGAGTTGCCAGATGAAGGGAACAGCTGAGGAACAAGGGTCGACTTGGGAGTAAGGCCACAGGTGGACGATGAATGGCCCCTCCCATAGGGAATAAAAGAGGAGCGAAAGGGGAGGGAAGTTTGCAGGAGATAATTAGTTCGCTTAATTGGTTCGTGACTCTCAGAGACTTCTTGCCAAGTTTTGAAGATATTGGCCTGGCAGCTCTCCAAGCCAGATAAGGTCTGTGACTGTAAGACTTTGTTGGATGTGAATGAGAGAAATTCACAGTAACTTGATAAAAGGGGTTTTTTGCTGGCACAAGGAGTCTGCTTCGTGGTTTGGGAACGCCTAGGTCAGAACATCTACTTGCAAGACCTTAAACCAGTCCTCACCTGGGGCTCTAAGTTGCATTCAGTACGGAAGGTGGACTTGTGTATGGATTGCCCTACAATTCAGTAAACCAGTGTTTCTCAGCCTTGAAATCTAGTAGTTGAATGCCACACATCTTCAAGCAACCAAGGTTGAGAAACATTGTAGAGCATTTGTTCTGATGTTAAATGAATGCCCACAGAGTAGAAAAGAGTCAGCTCTTCAAATCAGTGGAGAAAACCTAAAGAAGGTGGACATTGTTCGGTATCTAGGATCCCATCTCCAAGGCAATGGCGACATCAAGGACGAGGTGCGAGCAAGGTTAAATGCAGCCTGAATGCATTGGCGAGAACTCACTGGTGTGTTATGGCGAATGCCAACCTGTCTTAAATCTAAGATTTACAAGACAACCATCCGCCCTGCTGCACTGTATGGCACTGAATGCTGGGCAGCAACAACAGGGACTGAAAGCTATCTCCATGCCATGGAAATGTGAATGCGCGTTGGATATTGGGCATCTCCCTTCTTGACCACATCACAATTGACACCATTCGACAGCATTTTGGTGTGGCACCAATTACAGAGAAGATGAGAGAAGTCCGACTCCACTGGTATGGACATGTCCAGAGAGCAGCACCTTCCACCGTGGCCAAGACTGCCTACCAACTAGAAGTCAATGGCTGGCAACTTCGCGGGCATCCAAAACAGAGATGGTGAGATACCATCAACAAAGACATGCAAGCCATGGGCCTGTGCCCCGGAGACGCAGCCGACCACGCAAAGTGGTGTTCAATGATCCGAAAAGTGGACCCTGCACCTGCGGGAATATGCTAGGAAGAAGAAGAAGAGTAGAAAGAGTCAGCTGTCCTATTCTTGTCCTATTTCAACTCAGAGATAACATTAATCAGAACAGGAGAGAGACAAAAAAATTTGAGCATCCATAATTGTCCAGGACCCTGCATGTAGCTTCTATTACATAAATGCTACTATTTTTATAGAATTGTTGTTGTTGTTAGTTGCGAAGATGCGTCCGACCCATCGCGACCCCATGGACAATGTTCCTCCAGGCCTTCCTGTCCTCTACCATCCCCTGGAGTCCATTTAAGCTCACGCCAACTGCTTCAGTGACTCCATCCAGCCACCTCATTCTCTGTTGTCCCCTTCTTCTTTTGCCCTCAATCGTTCCCAGCATCAGGCTCTTCTCCAGTGAGTCCTTCCTTCTCATTAGGTGGCCAAAGTATTTTAGTTCCATCTTCAGGATCTGGCCTTCTAAAGAGCAGTCAGGGTTGATCTCCTCTAGGACTGACCGGTTTGATCGCCTTGCAGTCCAAGGGACTCGCAGGAGTCTTCTCCAGCGCCATAGTTCAAAGGCCTCAATTCTTTGGCGCTCAGCCTTTCTTTATGGTCCAACTTCCACAGCCATACATTGCAACTGGGAAAACCATAGCCTTGACTATACGCACTTTTGTTGGCAGGGTGTATTTATAGAATACAGTCCATATTTCTGTCCATATAGAATTCAGTTCAGTCAATTACAAAAGGCAGCTTTGCAATGATACCTTTAACACCACCAACATCTGCCTATCCTGGTCCTTGGGAAGGACTACCTCTCCCATACCAATTGGGACAGGTAACTCTGTCAGTAAGCAACATGATCATGACATCAGTGAAACAGCTTGCCTTCAGAAGTTGTCACTGGAAGCTTTTAAGAAGAGATTGGACAACCATTTGTCTGGAATGGTCTAGGGTCTCCTGTTTGAGCAGCGGGTTGCACTAGAAGACCTCCAAGGTCCCTTCCAACCCTGTTATTCTATTAAATTCTGACTCAATAGCTGTATAAAAATGGCAAATCCAACATAAACATCTGGCGGACAGTGTAACTGATTCATGACTTTCAATAGGTAGACAAAAATGCCAAATGGAGTCTAAACATCTGGCTGAGTGTGTGATGAACGATAATAATAATTTACGATATATATATTCTTTCTCCTCCAGAATTTTGGTGTGTGTGTGTGTGTGTGTGTGTGTGTGTGTGGGTTGAAGCGGGTTCAAATGTGATTTTAGTCTCTGTGTCAGAGGTGGGTTCCTCCCAATTCGCACCGGTTCTATAGAACCTGTAGCAAACCGCTGGTGATGTCACAGAGCCGGTTCTGTCAGTGCCGGTCCGTGGATGCCGCCATCTTTTTTTTTTGGAATTTTTTTTGTGGGGGGATTTTTTGCTATTTTTTTCTTCTGCGCATGCGCAGAAGCCGAGTCCCCAGCACTACGCATGCGCCGCCATCTTGTTTTCAGCTTTTTTTGGGGGGGAGGGAATTTTTTTGCGAATTTTCATCACTGCGCATGCGCGTGTGCCCGCACAGCGCAGCGATGCGGCAAACAATGCGCGTGCAGCCACACGGCGCGGGAGGAAACGAACCGTTGGCGAGGTAAGTTAGAACCCACCCCTGGTGTGTGTGTGTGTGTGTGTGTGTGTGTGTGTGTGTGTGTGTGTGTGTGTGTGTGTGAAAATTCTGGAGGAGAACGAAACCAAATCAAGTATTCCATGGTTCAAAACTTTAGAATTTAACGCTTAACTTTATAAAAGTTGTTTTAGAAATTTAATAGCTTTTTTTTCCTGCACTTCACTCCTGTCAAAATAAACTTCCAAATGCCATCTTACATACAACTAGAATGGTTTAAAAACAACAATAACAACAATAAAAAGAAGAATACCTTGTGTTCTTTTGCATTCTGAAAGAGACGTGAAGATTTGTTTACATTTTCCCTGAAATTTGTCTGTAGGAACATTATTCATTATTTGTTCTGATCGTCTTTCCTGAATTCAGAAAATCACTTGGATGATTCATTCATAATGAAACTCCTTGGAGCATTTTATTGGACTTCAACTCCTGGCAGCAAAAGTAAAATTATTATTTTTTAAAAAAAAGAGAATAAGACACACCTTGCTTCAACAGAGAATAGAAAACATAAGATGACTGTCTATGGAGATTCTCAGTGTACAGCTAAATGTCTATAGTTGTCGGTACTTCATCACTGGAGGTTTTTAAGAAGAGACTGGACAGTCACTTGTCTGAAATGGTATAGGAGGTTGGACTAGAAGACCTCCAAGGTCCCTTCCAGCTCTATCCTGATTGATTGATTGATTGATTGATTGATTGATTGATTGATATTCTCAGGCATCAAGTCATGGTTGTCCCAAAGCTGCTTTATTTCAAATGGCAACTGGATTTCCTTGTTTTTCTAGAAGACATTTCACTTCTCATCCAAGAAGCTTCTTCAGTTCTGACTAAATGGTGGAGAAGGATTCAGGTGACCCTGAGGGCACAGCTAAACCTCCAAGTGGCCTCAAAGACTCTCAGAAAGAGTGCTAACCACATGACTGCAAGCAATATAAAACTCCAGTTCTTTACCATTCAGTCAGAACTGAAGAAGCTTCTTGGATGAGAAGCGAAATGTCTTCTAGCAAAACAAGAAAGTCCAGTTACCTTTTGAAAGAAAGTCCCTTTGGGACATAAGATGGCCTATTAAATGCAGCAATTTCTTTTTAAGGGCATTGTCTCTAAATTCCTTATGATCCAAGTATTTTCTCTTTCTTCTGTTGTGAAAAACCTCGTCCATTAGTTGCAGGAGGGTTCTCAGGGGGTACGTAAAGTTTCAGAGGGGTGATTCACTATATAAAAATTTGATTGAGGCTGTAAAGGGGTGAAGGCAATCCACCCAAAAACCTGTTCAATTAATGAAAGGCATCCATATAGTCAGCCTATTGTGAAGGACAGTGGAAAGAGTCTAAACCAATTGCAATGGAAATATACTATAAATATTTGACCCACATATACAAATAGACAGATTGTCCCAAAAATACTTTGGGACAATCTGTCTATTTGTATAGGTGCCATAATCCTGTTGTGGCCTGTCAGCCCCTCCAGCAACTGAATCAGAGGAGGAGGAGGAGGCGTGGGAGTCAGGGCCAGCATCAAGGCAACCTGAGAGCTCCGAGGGGGAAGAGGGAATGGAGCTGGCAGAGAGAGAGACAGAGGCGGAGCCTGTGCCGTCCGTCAGCCCTCAGATGGAGAGTCAACAGCCCTCTGGTCTGGAGGTGGCTGATGAGGAAGAGGAGGAACAGCTGGGTCCAGTGCCTGATGTGCGGATGCACAGAAGGCAGAGGAGAGGAGAACAGTGGAAATCTGTGGGCCGATCCTTGGGAAGGAAGAGCCACCGCTGCTAGTGAAGCCCCACCCTAGCTCTGGGGATAAAAGGCAGGGGGTGGAGATGAATAGATGTGGCAGACAACTATTCATCTTCCGGACGGACAGAGTTGTTAGCCGGTGTTGAGAGAGAAACTTTTTGCCAGGGCTGCTGGTGCTCCTAATAAAGGAATCTTTGAGTTAACTTTAGAGGGTTTGTCGTGTTTGGAGAGCTGGGTCAGACCAAATCCAAATAATCTGTGTATTTGTCTATGGAGATTCTTAATTATCCAGGTCAGAGTTCCCCAACCTTTCTGACTTTGGGGGCTGGTAGGGGTGGGTGGGAGAGGGGTCCGAGTGGCGGACATGCATATTCGCAGCTCCATTTGCGCAAGTGGCAGGCACACATGCGTGCCACTCACACAAATGGAGTGTGTTCATGCTCGTACGCCCTCACCCACTGCTCACGCAAATGGGGATGCATACATGCACGCTCGTCCCCCACTTCCACAGCCCAGTTCCGAATAGTTCAAGGCCCAGTAGTGGGCCACGGTCTGGGGATTGGGGAGCCCTAATCCAGGTCATAGTTGTCCCAAAGCACCTTTGTGACATCCATGACCTGAATGACTGAGAATCTCCATAGACCGGGGGTGTCAAACTCAAGGCCTGTGGGCCGGATCCAGCCCATGGGGGGCTTAAATCTGGCCCATGGGGTCGCCCTGGAACCAGTGAAGGACTGGCCTGCAGTGCCTCTGCCAGCGAAAATAGAGCTCAGAAGGGCTGCGTGCAGCCCCCCTGGGCCAGGGGTGAAATTCAGCAGGTTCTGACAGGTTCTGGAGAACCAGTAGCGGAAATTTTGAGTAGTTCAGAAAACCGGCAAATACCACCTCTGGCTGGCCCCAGAGTGGGGTGAGAATGGGGATTTTGCAATATCCTTTCCCCAGGAGTGCGGTGGGAATGGGGATTTTGCAATATCCTTCCCCCAGGAGTGGGGAGGGAATGGGGATTTTGCAGTATCTTTCCCCCAGGAATGGGGTGGGGATGGGGATTTTGCAGTATCCTTCCCCTGGAGTGGGGTGGGAATGGGGATTTTGCAGTATCCTTCTGCTGGAGTGGGGTGGGAATTGGGATTTTGCAGTATCCTTCCCCTGCCACGCCCACCAAGCCACGCCCACAGAACCGGTAGGGAAATTGTTTTGAATTTCACCCCTGCCCTGAGCCCCATTTCTGCCATGACGACCTCCTGCAGCCCTCTGCCAATGAAAATGGAGGTCTCCCTCGGACCCCGTTTTCAGCCATGATGGCCTCCTGCAGCCCTCTGTCAGCGAAAGTGCGTGACACCCCCCCGACCTCCGTTTTCGCTGTCAGAGGGCTACACAAGGCCATCGCGGCCAGCCACGCCCGCCCGCCTCCCCCCCCAAGGTCAAACACAACCCTAATACGGCCCTCAATGAAATCGAGTTTGACACCCTGCCATAGACAAATAGGCAGATTATTTGGATTATGGCTGGTTAGGTTACATACAACTAGCTACCAAGGCCAACATTAAGGAAAAGATTCTGACTTTCTAATAAATGGAAGACATACACAAATACAAGGAAACCCATTGATTTAGCAATCAAAATAATAGTCTACTGCGCTGAGAAGTCCCAAAACAGTACTCCGAAGGACACTGATGAATATAACAGCAATATAACTATTACATTTCTCTGCTTTCAGTTTAGACTTCTGCAAGGGGGGATTTAAGTTAAGGGTTTAAATATCTCTTTCCAAATCTCAAATTCTAGGTTCTGGTATATCTGTAGCATTAAGCTAACATTGCATCTCAGCTAACCAGCTAACCGGAGAAAAGCTAAACACACTTGCAGGAAACATTTTTTTTAAATACTGTATATACAGTATATAGAGATGATAGATAGGTAGACAGATAGGTAGGTAGAGCACATAATACAAAACTGTGGGAAGAAATATCCATCTGGTTCAGTTCCAATCCAGGAGAAAAGCACTGGAGATAAAATGGAGACTGGAAGCTGGGGGTCTATTTATTGATGAAGCAGAACCACCAAGCACGTGTAATTCTGGTGCAGCTGACCACATGGAGTTGAGAGTGGGTGGGTTATACCTTCTCTTGGGCTTTGCATTTGAGCTTCCTGTTTCTGTGCAAGAATATGTATTTTATTGGCTGTTGTCAGACTCCCATGGGGCCATGTAGGGGTTATGTAGGGGTCATAGCTGGCTCTGCAGGCAAAGTACAAATCCTAGGAGTTTTGTCTGAGCTAAGTTTGGTTGAAGTTTGGGGTGATGCAATGAAGGGGCTTGTGTTCTTAAAGGGTGTTGGGTATTATGGCTTAATGGCTTTTTCCTGTGTTGGCTCTTGGGTGAGGGTATTTGCTTATGAATAGAGCTATCTATCTCTTTATCTCTTAAGTGCTGACATCTTCTGTGGGATATTAAGGAAGGTGGGGGTTGCTTTCTGCTTAAAAAAAACCATATTTCTCCATTTCTCATCCAGGGAATTATAATATTCTGCCTTTTTAATATTTCTCAAAATATTTCATTCTTCTAGGAGAGGGGTGGGTGCTAACTTTCTACAAAACTATCCTAAACTAGCAGTTAGATATAATATAATGATAACATCTTTACCAAAGGAGGCTCATTTAGTGATGGAATTTCAGTTTCTTTCTAAAGGATTTGCAGTTTAAAAGGATCTGGAAAAGACCAATTAGAAAATTAAAACAAATTGGATAAAGTTCTTGGCATTGTCTGTGTAAGCATTGAAGGGGTAAAAAAAAACCCATATTAGGTAGAATCAATAGCACTTAGACTTATATACCGCTTCATAGTGCTTTACAGCCCTCTCTAAGCGGTTTACAGAGTCAACATATTGCCCCCAACAATCTAGCAATAGCACTTAGACTTGTATACCGCTTCATAGTGCTTTACAGCCCTCTCTAAGCAGTTTACAGAGTTAGCATATTGCCCCCAACAATCTGGGTCCTCATTTTACCCACCTCAGAAGGATGGAAGGCTGAGTCAACCTTGAGCCGGTGAGATTTGAACCGCTGAACTGCAGCTAGCAGTCAGCTGAAGTAGCCTGCAGTGCTGCACTCTAACCACTGCGCCACCTCGGCTCTTTGCAAGTCATCTACCTTGCAATATATCAACGTGTGTATGT
>QLTV01001125.1:794673-799673 GCA_003457575.1 Thermophis baileyi
CTCCATTGAATTTCCTTTTGTTAGATAGGGCCCAGTGTTCAAGTCTGCCAAGATCCATCTGGATCTTGAGCCTGTCCTCTGGGGTGTTAGCTATTCCTGCCAGCTTAGTATAATCTGCAAATTTGGTTAGTTCCCCTTCTATTCCCTCATCTAGGTCGTTTATGAAAATATTAAAGAGTACTGGGCCTAAGACGGAATCTTGTGGTACCCCACTGCTTACTTCTCTCCATGTAGACTTAGATCCATTGAGGACTACTCGTTGAGTCTGGTTAGTCAGCCAGTTGTGAATCCATCTGGTGGTGAGGCTGTCTATCCCACTTTTTTCTAGCTTACCAAGAAGTCGATTGTGGTCTACTTTGTTGAATGCTTTGCTGTAGTCTAAATATATTATGTCCACAGTATTTCGCTGGTCTACTAATTTAATCACTGTGTTGAAGAATGAAATGAGATTGGTTTGGCATGATTTGTTCTTAACAAACCCATATTGGCTGTTGGTTATTACTTTACTTGTTTCTAGGTGTTGGTAGATCTGTTTTTTAATTATCTTTTCCAGTATTTTCCCGGGTATTGATGTTAGGACAAAGGGGCCAGTGCATTGGGATCGCCTCTGCCTCCCCCATGCCTCTGCCTCCACCTGCTGCTGGTGCCACCACGCAAGCCTCCCATGAGGAAAAAGAGGGAAAAAGCAAAGCATCTGGCTGCAGAGCTTCCGACTTCGGAAAGTGGCCCAACAGGCAGAAGTGCCGCACCCAGAAAGAGCCGGGCGAAAGTCATTCTGCGCTGAAGCAGAGGCATTCCGAGCCTTCAGCGTATCCCAGGATTGCAACGCTGAAGGCTTGGAGTAGAGCCATTTTTGCGAAAGGCAGGAAAATGGGGAGGGCTCAGCACAGCTCAGCACAGATTGAGGGAAGGATGGTAGGCAGGAAAATTCCCCTCCCCATTTTCCTGCCATTCGCAAAAACGGCTCCACTCCGAGCCTTCAGATTATCCCAGGACCCTGCAAGGCTTTTTGTAGCATTGCACGTGCGAGCAGCAGCATTGCCGTGAGGTTCGTCAAATCGGCGCAGCCTCTTCGAGCAGGACCCTGCAAGGATTGCTGTGCCGTTGCATGTGTGAGTGGCGGCACTGGCGCAAGTTTGGACACACCGGCGCAGCCGCTCACGGCAGGATGCCAGCTGCACTGGTGTGGTGAAGCTCGCGGAGGTGCTACCATTCATGAGTGCAACGCCACAACAAGCCTTGCAGGGTCCTGCTCCAAGAGGCTGCACCGGTATGACAAACCTCAAGGTGGTGCCGCCGCTCCTGCGCACGGCTCACTCGAGTTGCAAACCGCCTGGGGATTTTTGTGGCCTTTATGTGCCCGGGATGCCTGCAGGATCCCTGGCTTCTGAGTCCGGCGAGGCCCAGCATTTGGGCTCCAGTGCGTTCGTCTCCTCCCGGGCGGTGACGGTGCATCCATGGCACGTCCAGCTCACCAAGTCTGGCCTGCTGCACCTCAAAAAAAAGTAAGACCTCCTTGAAAATAAGCCCAAGTGTTTATTTTCAAATCTAAAAGAAAATAAGACCCGGTCTTATTTTCTGAGAAACACGGTAGTTGGATTAAAAAAAAAAATAGTCCTTTAAAATGGTAGCGCTTTTAAAATGATAGCCATAACTTTTCCGAAGTTTGGTTGCTAACCTGTGCAAAATAAATGGTCATATAATGTGTTATGTGTTCCGTTTTGTGGAGTGGTAGCCAACTCCTGGTGATTCTGTGGATATTTGTTATTTATTTATTTAGCGTATGGCATATCAGACATGGAACTAGCAATATACAGTATATTAGCAATCCATCTGCATTTGAAAGACAAAGGTCACTCTTTTGAAGTCAGCAAAGTCCACATTCTGGACAGAGAGGACCGCTGGTTTGAAAGAGAGATCAAAGATGCCTTCTACATTAAGATTGAATAGCCCTTTCTCAACAGGGGGGGGGATACGACATCACCTATCTCCTATTTACAACACAATCATTTTAGCAGTTCCAAAAAGATTCCACACCCATTTACACTCTTCAGGTGACCCTGAAGGCACAGATAAACCTCCAAGTGGCCTCAATGATTCTCAGAAAGAGCGCTAACGACCAGATGACTTCAAGCTATATAAATCCTTCCATTTTCCACCATTCAGTCAGAACTAAAGATGCTTCTTGGATGAGAAGCGAAAGGTCTTCAAGCAAAACAAAGAGAGTCTGGTTGCCTTTTGAAAAAAAGCAACTTTGGGACAATTACGAAAGAATTGTAAGGATATTCTCACAACACTCCAAGGACCATTTATCTAGCAAAGAGTCATCTGCACCATTGTTCCCTGATTATGAAATACACTGTCTCAGGGCTGTGTTTAATCTCTAAGTGTTTAAAGTACCACTTAAGATTAATCCTTTTCACCAGCTCATATGCATTTTACAACAACGTATTGTATTATTCTGCAGAAATCAATCATAAAATTTGAAGAATGGCTGCATTTTGATTTCTGCATTTGTTTGAAAGTTAAAATTAGGTAATTTTGCACTTACCTACAGTAAGCATGAACTCAACTAATTTCCCGGTAAGTTGGGAGTTCGGTTTTGATAGGACCACAATAATATAGCCAGTTATTTTAAAGGTATTCAAATCCAAATAGCTATTCTTTCTCTTAGCATAATGAGATTAATATTTGTCAGTCATCTTTTTTTTCCCTTTCTTTTTAGTTTTGAATTATTTTGGCTGAGCACAACAACATCTATTGATATGTTTCCTCAGCTGTATCTGCCCCCTTCATAAGAACAGTAACAGTAGGAGAATTGGAAGGGACCTCGGAGGTCATTAAAATGTCCAGGTCCCGTCAGCTAAACAGTGTCGGCTGGCGGGCCCGTGGGGGAGGGCCTTCTCTGTGGCTGCCCCGGCTCTCTGGAACCAGTTACCTCCTGAGATCCGGACCACCCCCACCCTGCTGGCCTTCCGGAAAGCGGTAAAGACCTGGCTTTTCTAGCAGGCCTGAGGCCGCGATCTCGCGGTTGTAATCCGCGAGATCCGGCCATGATAGCAATAGCACTATAGCACTTAGACTTATATACCGCTTCATAGTGCTTTACAGCCCTCTCTAAGCGGTTTACAGAGTCAGCATATTGCCCCCGACAATCTGGGTCCTCATTTTACCCACCTCAGAAGGATGGAAGGCTGAGTCAACCTTGAGCCTGGTGAGATTCGAACCGCCGAACTGCAGCTTGCAGTCAGCTGAAGTAGCTTGCAGTGCTGCACTCTAACCACTGCGCCACCTCGGCTCATATCATGATGGGATATGCGTGAATTTTAAATTGTTTTAATGTTTAACGTTTTTAATGTTTTATTATTGATTAGGATGTTTTTAATGTGTTTATGATGTTTTTAATGTTTTTTGTTTGTTGTTAAGCCTCCCAGAGTCCTTTGGGAGTTGGGCGGCATACAAATATAATAAATAAATATAATAAATAAATATAATAAATAAATCTAACACAACCCTCTGGTCTTGCAGGAGACCTATACTATTTCTGATAAATAGTTGTCCAGTCTCTTTTTAAAAGCCTCCAGAGATGGGGCACCCAAACTTCTGAAGGAAATTTGTCCCACTGGTTAATTGTTCTCACTGTTGGGAAATTTCTCCTTAGTTCTAGGTTGTTTCTCTCCTTGATTAGTTTCCATCCATTATTTTTGTCCTGCCTTCAGGTGCTTTGGAGAATAGCTTAACTCCCTCTTCTTTGTGATAGTCTGTCAAGTATTGGAAGACTGCTATCATGTCACCCATAGATATAACCAGTTCCTGCAATCATTTTTTTTTGATATGTTTTAGCTTCTAGGTCCTTTCTGAGGGTCTTCTCTGAACTCTTTCCAAAGTCTCAACATCTTTTTTGGTATTGAGGTGACCAAAACTGGGTGCTGTATTCTAAGTGTGGTCTTAAAATAATTGATGTAACATGTTTTATGAAATCATATCCCTTAAGATGGGGAAGGTAACAGAAGTTTGAATGCAACACCAGCGCCACACCTGGCCAAATGCCACAGAAACATCACTGGGGCATAGAAACAATGAGAAGATTATGAACACACCATCATGAAGTAGAAACATCTACAAAAAGCAATGGTTTCATTTGTTGGCCTGCAATCAAAGATATAAAAGATGGAGTGAAACATTTAAAGTACAGAACTAAACCAGCAGAGACTTTTTCATTGGGAGTGCCCATTACTGTGCAACTGAGTTTTTCTGAAACTTGACATATGACCAGCCACCTGTGAACACATTTGGTACCAGTGCAGTGAAGTGAGATTTTTCTGAAGGCAAACAAACTGCAAAGCCATAGACTATTTCTCCTTGCTGCTGTCATTTCCCAGTATGTGGTTCTCTACATAACATTATTTCCTGCTATCAAACATCTGGCAAGCACCTTGGCACAAGTCCAAACTTCATCGTTTAGATGCACTACTCATTCTTAACAACACAGGCAATGCGAGCCCAAAAACCCGTGGAAAAACTCCAGGCGGCTGCTTCTAAAACTCCAAGCTGGCTTTAAGATGCTACAAGAGCATGACTTCTAGAGCAAACGATACATATATCTTATTTAGAAAGGCAGAAATTGCAAGATACGATCACACCCTAAGTTCAAGTATTTTACAGAATGAGCGGCCACCCGTAATTCCCAGTCAACATCTTTATAGAGTATATCAGGCTTGTTAGACAGCAATGCCTGATTCAGCATTTCATTCATATCAATCTATTTCTGGAAGCGGACAGAAGTAATCTAATTTAATAATTAAAATGTCATGTAGCGGATGAACAGACTAATGCATAATGAGGTCTTTTGAGTGAACTGGATGGACTGGGTGCAGCTTTGATTTCAGAGAAGCCAAAGGAACTTCAAAGAGGCAGTGATGACCTCAAAAACTCTGGATGGAGACATTAATTTTGACAGCTTCAAATTATGACTGTGGTCATTTCACTCAAGTGGCTAT
>QLTV01001125.1:804673-815049 GCA_003457575.1 Thermophis baileyi
TTCTAGGATGATGGTTGAGGTGTGTGTATGTGTGTATGTGTGTATAGGTAAATCTATGATGTTTATTCTTGTGAACAGGCAGTTAGCAATAGCAATAGCAATAGCACTTGGACTTATATACCGCTTTACAGTGCTTTACAGCCCTCTCTAAGCAGTTTACAGAGTCAACATACTGCCCCCAACAATCTGGGTCCTCATTTTACCCACCTCGGAAGGATGGAAGGCTGAGTCAACCTTGAGCTGGTGAGATTTGAACCGCCGAACTGCAGCTAGCAGTCAGCTGAAGTGGCCTGCAGTACTGCACTCTAACCACTGCGCCACCTCGGTTCCACTAAGAGACCTAATTTAATGAACTCTATTTGTATTTACAGACCTTACCCTTTGATATGAGGATTAGATCTGGATAATTTATTTGAGGAGATTTGAGTAAAAGATGTTTCCCCTGTTTGCTATTTTTACTTGATTAACTTAGTTTCAGCTTGAGGGTCAATCATCTAGTGGAGACACTGATTCTCAGTCTATTGTGGATACTGTTAATGTTTTAAGAGAAGATGGAACAGTATAAAGAATAAAACATATTTTTATATAAAACTTCTTACACAAGGTTAGTGTGAGATTATAGGTTAATCCTGGGGGGATAAAAAAAACCAACCCTCTAACCTATTGTTGCCAAGGAAACTATATTGATATGCCCATGTAAATTCCTGAAATCAGCATTTGAAAATCTTACAGGAACTACCCAGAAGCTAACCGCCATGGAGTCTTTAACCTTTTAATTAAGCAACTTTGCAATCTATCTGAAAGGTCTTGCACTATTTTTTTTATTCTCGTCTTGTTGTTATTGTTAATAATAAAAAAAAAAAACCTCAACACCATTACTACTAATAATAGCAATACTAATTACTTCGCACACTGTGCTGGGAATAAAAACTTATATTAATGGGGCAGGATATGCATTAGGTAAATAAATAGTATTAATAGTTACTGTTGCAACCAGGTTGTCTGATAGTCGTAGAGTATGTAGGTCTTACACAGATTAGTGATCTTCAACTCACAATCAGAAAGACAAAGATAAACAAGTTCGTTTTACCTACTTCACTCCCAACCTAATTATTTGCAATGGAGGGTTTCCTGAATCCATAGGGGCTCCAGGTAGAATTTAAGGATATTTGAAAAACGGATTCTTTAGTTGAATGGAAAGAGGGTGAATATGGAAAGAGGATGATTAAAGGAAGCGAAAACATTTCCCCCACTTCAGCTGATGTGGGTGTACACTAGTCCTCGACTTAACAACAGTTCATTTAGTGACTGTTCGCAGTTATGCCAACACTGGAAAAAGTGACTTATGGCAATTTTTCACACTTTCGACCATTACAGCATCCCCATGGTCATGGGATCCAAAGTCAGATGCTTGGCAACTGACTCATATTTATGACAGTGGCCGTGTCCTGAGGCCACATGATCCCCTTTTGCGACCTCCTTCTGACAAGCAAAGTCAATGGGGAGGCCAGATTCACTGAACAACCGTGTCACAAACTTAACAACCGCAGTGATTCATTTAACAAATGCGGCAAGAAAAGTTGTAAAACGGGCCAAAAAAAGTCACTTAACCAACGTCCCACTTTGCAACAGACATTTTGGACTCAGTTGTGATCGTACGTTGAGGAACTACTGCTAATAACGCATTGATAATGTTTGAATAGGACTTTCATCTGTCTACATAGGACCTATACTTTTACTCGCAAAATCCAATCTAACTTAGAGAATTGTTAAAAAGGAACATTTGGACAGGGACGGTAGGCACGCTGGTGCGCTTATGCATGCCCCTTACAGACCTCTTAGGAATGGGGTGAGGTCAACAGTAGACAGTTTACGGTTAAAATTTTGGGGATTTGGGAATGAAACCACAGAGTCAGGTAGTGAGTTCCAGGCATTGACCACTCTGTTGCTGAAGTCGTATTTTCTGCAATCGAGTTTGGAGCGGTTGGTTATTAATAAGCGATTATTGCTTATTACCTTCTACTATTGGTATCTTACTTTGTTGTAAGTACACTGAGAGCTTATGCACCAGAGACAAATTCCTTGTGTGTCCAATCACTCATGGCCTATAAAGAATATTCTATTTTCTATTCTATTCTGTTCCATTTTGTTCCATTCAGTTTCTTTCCATTCCATTCCATTCTTCATTGTTCTATTCTATTCTATTCTATTCTATTCTATTCTATTCTATTCTATGCTATGCTATGCTATGCTATGCTATGCTATGCTATGCTATGCTATGCTATGCTATCCTATCCTATCCTATCCTATCCTATCCTATCCTATCCTATCCTATCCTATCCTATCCTATCCTATCCTATGGTATTCCATTCCATTCCATTCCATTCCATTCCATTGCTATTATGCTAATATCTAGTCCGCTGCCTCAGAGGTGAGTTGCTACCGGTTCGGACCAGTTTGCCAGAACCGGAAGCATCCCACTGGTGACATCACGATGTTGTCACCAATCCGGTTCGGTCGGTGCTGGTCCGCGGGCGCCGCCATCTTTTTTTTGACTTTTATTTTATTTTATTTTTATTTATTTTTTCTTCTGCACATGTGCAGAAGCCGAGTTTCTGGCACTGCGCATGCATCCCCATCTTGTTTTTGGCTTTTAATTTTTTTTACTGCACATGTGCGCGTGAGGTGCGGCCACGCGGTGTGGGAGGAAGCGAACCAGCAGCGAGGTAAGTTAGAACCCACCCCTGCACTGCCTCCGTAGAATTCGGAGGATCCGGTGGCAGGACAAGGTGCCAGACACAGAAGTCCTCTCCAGAGCAGGCCTGCCATCAGTTCACACCCTGCTGATGAAAGCCCAGACACGCTGGGCAGGCCATGTTGCAAGGATGCCAGACCATCGCATCCCCAAACAGCTCCTCTATGGTGAGCTGTCTCAAGGAAAGCGATCGCATGGGGGACAAAGAAAGCGATACAAAGACACGTTGAAAGCCTCCTTCAAGTCCCTGGATATCGACACCACCTCCTGGGAAACCCTGGCACAAGATCGATCAACATGGCACACGCTGATCCACCAAGGCTGCCAGACATCTGAGGAAAGAAGAACAACTATAGCACAAGAGAAGCGAGCACTCCGCAAAGCCGGAGCTGCAAATGCTGCAACAATGGTGCCCATGCGTCTGCCCAACATGTGGCAGAACATTTCATGCCTGTATAGGCCTTACCAGCCACCTGTGGACACATCGTGGACAGCTCACAACCTGTTAGATGTCAAGGTCCTCTTTGAACACGATGGACGAACATCAGCTTCTCCTTTTATAGGATGGACCATTGACAGCAAAGGAACCAGAAGTCAAGAAAAACACTGCAGACTGACATTTAATAGTGTAGCTATGAAGGCCTTGGAAAAGATAGTAAACACGAGCAGACTGGAGTCACAAAGAGCAAGAATATCAAACGCTGTTTCCTGCAACAAGGCTCCGCGTGGTCAGGGCTTAAATAGTCTAAGGGTGTGGCCACTTAGCCTGCAGCTCTACTCTCGAGGAGACCTCCTCCTGAGTAGCCACTCTTGTCTTCTAGCAGCCCTGCGTGCCTGAGCATTGAGAAGAAGAGGCTCCTCCTCTTCTTCTTCGGCCCTGATGGGCTCCTCAGGAGCCTGCTTGACTCTCAGCCTCCTTGCTCTCTGACTTGGGCACCAGGTGCACGGGCTGATGGTACCTCACCACAACCGCCTCATCGTCCTCGGGATCCATGAGCACCGGCACGGGATGCTGGTGGGCCACAACAGGTGCCCACACATGTCTGCCTGACATGTGGCAGAATATTTCGTGCCCGTATAGGCCTTACCAGCCACCTGCGGACACATCATGGACAGCCCACAACCTATTAGATGTCAAGGTCCTCTTCGAATACGATGGACGAACATCATCATCAGTCCGCTGAGGTTCAGATATATTAACGAAATCAAACATCTCCTTCAGATAGTATCCTGGGATACCATTGTTTTCTACTTGCAGTTACAAGGAAAAGAGGAATATCTGCACAACATATTTATATGTTCATTTTTAAAGTATTCCAGTATTTTTTGAAATATCATGCAAAACAAGCCAGTCTGGAGGAAACATATATCTGAACAAAACTACCTTTACAGAAGTGGCTGTTGAGTATACTATACTATACAGAGTATTTGTGTTAAATAACGTTTGAAAACTGTCTTTTATTTCTTTGGATAGTCCTTGATCCTCAAGTAGTTCTGTCATTGTAAAATCAAACTCCATCAGCAGACTCCTGCAGGTAAATAGATCGTACTTTATATAAATTATATTATATTATACTATAAATAAATAAATAAATAAATAAATATAAGAATGCCATCAACAGAATGTTTAACTCTTTTTCATTTGAGCAGGAAGATTAAAAAAAACCCAATAAGTAGAATCAATAAGAGAGTGGAAATATTTTTACTTTATTTTATTTCCCTTTCTTATTTCTCATCCTTGCAACTTCAGTTTCTTATTGCTTAACTTATTGGTAGTTTCTTCATTCACACCTTTAAACTTTCTCTGGACATTTCATTTATTGTTGCTTTCATTTGGTAATATATCTCTTTCTGTCATCTCTCTTTTGTATATATAATACCCTTTCTCTAATTATGTTGCCTTTGCTGAAAATAGATGATGATTATAAATATGACATCCTGCTTTTTCACCAAATCTAACATTTTTTTTAATGACCCTGAAATTCCTTGCCTCAGGGTGGAGTCAGGGTGACTGAATGTAGCTGAGTATTTGCTGGCCGGATGCCCTTCCTAACATCTATGTGGAGCTCACAGCAGATATTTTCTCTTTGTGCCCAGAGAGAGAAATATCTGCCGCTACCTAGGATTGAACTCACAGCCTCTATTGAGTTCAATCATAGGTAGCAGCGAGAGCACCACCTCTAGGCCACTAAATCTTTCACCAAATCTAATATTAAGATTAGGAATAAAAGTATGTATGGTTACAGTAAGTCAGTTTTATACATTTATCCCATTTTCAACACAGATTTCTGGCTGATCACAGATTCCTGCAATAAAACATCACATGTGACAATCTTCAGGATTAGTGAAGCATTTGTGTTCTACAGCCAGGATCCCGATAGCCTGGGACAAATTAAAGCATGATCGGTGATTAAAAAATGTACTTAAGGATCCAGGTACAGGGGTGGGCTTCAAAAATTTTAGCAAGGGGTTCTCTGTCCGGTTGCTGGGTGGGTGTGGCCATGGTGGGCGTGGCCTAGTCGGCCTCCTCCACCATGGGGGAGGGGCATTTTTGCCCTCCCCGGGCTCTGGAGGCTTTCCTCGAGCCTCCGGGAGGGCGAAAATGGCCTCCCCAGGCTCCGGAGGCCCTCTGGAGGCTGGAAATGGGCCCGTTTCCAGCCTTCCCAAACTTCTGGTAGGCCCGTTTTTAGCCCTCCCCGAGCCTCCACACGCACCCTGCACTTACCTGCATCCAAAACTGGCCGCGTGGGGACTCCCGGGAGGGGAGGGGTGGAGTGGGCAGTGCCAGCCAGGAGTGGGATTTGGGGGTTCTCCAAACTCCACAGAATCTTAGCTAGACGTTCTCCCGAACCCCTGTGAACCCCCAGCAGCCCACCCCTGTCCAGGTAGTACTATTATTTCATATAGGTTGCATTAAAACAAAGCTGGAGGAGTGATAGACTATCTATCTATACTATCTATAATAAGGAATCACCAAAAAGAAACTCCACTAGTTCAGTCTCCCTCTGTACCAGTTTTTTTTTTTTTTTGAATGTGTGGCATCAGCTGATGTTCTACAAGGAGATCAAAGGAGCACTGGACCCTCTATTTCTGATTTCCTCACCTTGGTGGTGTGCCTGGCCTCCCATTTACAAAATTATCATTTTGCTAAAGCTGGAGCGTAATTCACTTTTTGGCTCACAAAGCCCCTTGCGCTTTTGTGTTTCTAATATGGCTGTGTTACTGGGTAAGCTGTGTAATCATTGGATACTAAAGAAAGCCTTCCACGTTAACTGCAATTAATGTTATTAAAAGGGCTTTTTAGCTCCTACAGCTGTGACCCATTTGGTGAGCGCTTGTATCTACAATGGTTCCTTGTCTGTCCTGTTCCATCGCAACATATCCAACAAGGTAGAGATGATCCAGCAATATAATTGTTGTTTCATTATTGAAATGGACATGCTGGAAGTTATCAATGTAAATATGAGAAAATGGAAGAGCTGTCCGTATCAAGAGCTGTCCATATCTGGCCATGCTGGAACTTATCACAGTAAATATGAGCAAACGGAAGAACTGTCTCTATCAAACTCATAGAAATGAAGATGTTACAGTTGAAAGAGTAGTAAGGAACTCCATGTTGGACAACATTTCAGAATGACCTGGGATGAAAGATTTTCCCAGAATTCTGTATAGCTGTGAAATACAAGGAGTGTGTATAAAGCTATGCTTGATTTTCTACTGCCCATGGAATTGATAACATGGAACCCATATGTAATATGTGTCAAGGGCAGGAGAGCACAGACATTCCCACCAACCTCTTGGTGGTACTGATTCAACATATGGGGTGGCCTGTTAATCTTCCAAAAATAGACACTTTATAGGAAAACTGGCCTAATAGATGAGCCAAGTTAGCCAAGTTAGATGAAAGAATCAAATGCAGCTTTCATTAATTAAAATTCTAAAATATATGCATATGAGCAGAGAAAAAAAAGAAGTTGTTCACCTTAGTTAGATAGCTTATAGTCACCAGCAGGTGAATAAACATGTTTGTTCTGTAGATGTGATAAGACATCTACAAGTCTGTGTAGCTAAGGCATCTATCATTGTCTTCTTCCCTTGAAGATAGTTAATCTATCATTAGCATTCTATCATTAGAAGCCTTCGTGGCCTCCAGTAATTCTCCCATCTTCTCAAATTGGTTGGCTCAGAGTATAGATAGCCACATTCTCTCCTCACACACTAGCAACAGCAAGGATGCCAACCCTGATCAGAAGCCAACCCTAACAACAACAACAACAACAACAACAACAACAACAACAACAACAACAACAACAAAATTAAGGAATCGAACTCTCAAACTCAACAAGATTGTATTCAACTTCCAATAACAAGTAGTGTCAGAAGGATCTCACATTACTCTGAAAAGAGAAAAACAACCAGGCTTTGCTTGGGCTCAAGTTTCTCATTTTCATTCTCCCCCACTGTTCCAAATTGGAGTGGGAGGGGGGGGGATTATTTTTTCTTAATGTAGGAAATGTTATTCCCTTTGTGATGGCAAATCAATGCTTGGCGTGGTCTATACCCCAAATGGACAACTCATTGATTAAAAACTCACCATCAGAAAGGCTTATGAAGACTTGCAAAGACATTCAGTGCAAATAAAGAAATGTGCGAGGAGGAGGAGGAGGAAGAAGAAGAAGAAGGAGAAAGGAGAAGGAGAAGGAGAAGGAGAAGGAGAAGGACAAGGACAAGGACAAGGACAAGGACAAGGACAAGGACAAGGACAAGGACAAGGACAAGGACAAGGACAGGAGGAGCAATGCTTGACAAAATAAGGTGTGTTGTTTTCTTCCATGGAGACTAGATATTTAAATAGACATTTAAAATGGCAGCAAAAAACAACAACAGCCCACCAAAAGTTGTAGATTAGAAGCAACCTACAAACAGAAAAGGGAAACTAGTCTCAGTACAGAAGTAGGGATCTGAAGAAATATATAAAGTAGGATCAAAATAATTTATCTTTCCTCAAAAGAATGAAGGAAACCAAATGGTGCTGCTGTGTCCAAACCAAAATTTCCCATGGTTCCATGAGAACCTTCCTAAAGAGACATCAGATCTGAGACGGTGCACTGTGGTTGACAGTTTTACTGGCTGAACTTTCAGAAAAGGTCTTAGATCAGTTGCTCTAAAAAACAACAACAAAAAACAGCCTTGGATCCTATCGTTCCCTGAATTGTCTTATTGTGAAAACAATCCCCCTGTCAGGAAACTACCAGCTGTGCTTTACCAAACCTTGCTGAATGCAGTGGCAAAAGAAAGCCACACAACTTTTCTTTCAGTTCTTCCTTTTGTGCTCCAGACAGTAGCAAAGTGAAGTCAGGGCATAACCTCTTTCAAATGATCAGACTTTTCCGTAATTGCCTGAAGTGTCCTGACTGACTCTGACTGGTTTTCTTCTTTTTACTGTTTCCAGGATCTGTTTTTTTCTTTGACTATTCTCCTTCACTGGTATTCTAATAGAACAGAGAGCAAAGAAGCGATGTGATAGGTTCCTTACTCAATGCTTAAAGCAGTGGTGGCTAACCTTTTTGGCACTGAGTGCCAAAACAGGAGCACGTGGATGCGTGCGCATTAGTGCGCCGGAGCACCGAAACCCGGAAGAGAGCAGCTGCACTTCTGGGTTCTGTCGCATGCATGCACGCCGGCCAGCTGGTCCGGTGCACATGTGCACGTGGCCAGCCGCTCCCTTCTGGGTTCCATTGCACGCACGCATGCCAGCCAGCTGGTCTTTGCGCATGCGCACGACGGAACCCCGAAGAGAGCGGCTGGCCGCATGCGAGTGACAGAACTTGGAAGTGCAGCTGGCGACGATGTGTGTGCCCACAGAGAGGGCTCTGCATGCCACCTCTGGCACACATGCCATAGGTTCGCCATCACGGGCTTAAAGCATTGCAAAACAGGGCAAGCTGTGTGGTTGTTTACAATTGTACAGAGGAAAAACATAAGCAACGCACCGACCGACGTAACACGACTGACGTAACACACGAAGACATTGCCTCAACTGATAGGTGAATTGTGGGGGGGGGTGTTGTTTTGTTGTAAAAGAACGTGGCAATCCAATTGTGTTCAGTGTTAAAATCCTTCTTGCATTTTACAGTTTAAAGTGGTTGAAATTATGATTATGTTCTCACTGGCTCAAGGTTGACTCAGCCTTCCAACCTTCCGAGGTCGGTAAAATGAGGACCCAGATTGTTAGGGGAAATTTGCTGACTCTGTAAACCGCTTAGAGAGAGCTGTAAAGCCCTGTGAAGTGGTATATAAGTGCTATTGCTATTGCTATTTATAAGATTTTTTTCAAATTCCTTCATGAAGAAGATGAGATGTTTGAGCACTGGTGTCAGCCCTGAAGCCATTTTCCCTGGCACCTTCAGGGCTGCCACAGTGGAGCTGAGCTGAGCTGAGCTGTGGGAACGGGAGGGGGGAGGTAGAAATAGCTGGGGACTTGTAGCCAAAATAAAATTATTTCCTCTGGGAACCAAGGACTTTCTCACCAGCGACTAAGGAGGTGGGACCTGAGACCAACTGACCCTTGGGCTGTGACCTGATTGGACCATGTGATGGACTGCATGGACGGGGGAAAGAAAACTTTACTTTTAACTGGGGGAAAACCCGAGGGGAGTTCAGAGTCGGGTTTCCCCCTGATTTGCCAATTTGACATGCCTAATAAATCTGTGCTTTGAGGAACATGCCTGCCTTGGAGTTCTGATTCTGTTGGGTGTGTTACTTGGAACTCTGACTACTGATCAATATGATGGATATGGAAGAACATATCCACCATTGCGTCCCGTTTCTGCCCTTCTCCCATTTGTATTTAAGAGAGCAAGATTTGCATCAGAAGTCCAACATTCCCAAAATAAATACTTTCTAATTAACAAATATTTTGATTTTACGTACCAACATTGATGGTGCCTTTGTTGCCTCAACAACGCATCTCTAGATCGTTTCTTCAAGGATTCCCTCTTGTTTTTTAAACTTGAAATTAGAATTTCCCAATAAATAATAATGTATAGTACATATGTGCATTGTTGTTTTGGTTGTTGTTCTTCCTAGGAAAAAAAGAAATCTATAAATGTCCACTGGAGACCTTTTAAATCTTGCAATACAGTCCCCTCTGTGAGCTTGTTAAAAGAAAATAAACAGTTCCAATGTACTAATTCAGTGTAGTTGCTGAACTATAAAAACAAAAGAAAGATGAGTAAGGGAAAGAAAAACAAGTGCAAGCTTTTAAAACAGAAAAATAAACTCAGAGTAGAATGCATATGTGACACATAGTAGAAAAAAAATATTGTGATGTTAATAGATTAACAGAAGAAAGTCAACAATGGATGGAAACTGATCAAGGAGAGCTTCAACCTAGAAATGAGAAATGAGCTTTCCTTTAGAATAGAATAGAATAGAATAGAATAGAATAGAATAGAATAGAATAGAATAGAATAGAATAGAATAGAATAGAATAGAATAGAATAGAATAGAATAGAATAGAATAGAATTTTTTATTGGCCAAGTGTGATTGGACACACAAGGAATTTGTCTTGGTGCATATGCTCTCAGTGCACATAAAAGAAAAGATACGTTCGTCAAA
>QLTV01001126.1:44832-56240 GCA_003457575.1 Thermophis baileyi
GGAATTTGGGAGGGGCAGTTGCATGAGGGATGTCTGCATGTAGCCACAACAAATTCCTTCTAGATTGTCAAGGTCATCCTTTGTCCTGCACCTGCACGGAAGAAGGTGGAGTTCCAACCAAGCTACCAGAGGATGAAGCAATGAAGATTGGTTCATGTGATGAACTTGGGGGTGTGGGGACAAAGGCCTGAACTTTCAACTGGGTGGAGAAACCCCGAAGGCTTCAGATTCGGGATTTCTCCCAGCCGTGCTGACATGGCTCTGCTAATAAATTGGAACTTTGAGGAATGCCTTGCCTCGGACTCTGATTTAATTCCAGATGCTATTCGGAACCCTGACACCTGGCTTGCAAGCAGCTTGGAAGTGTGACTCTCAGCCTTTTATGTTTAGTTCCCCTTTGAAGCTCCTGCAGCTTGATGTTGTGTTTCTGATTGCCCTGGGATTTGTTTTCCTGTTTTTCTGGTTAATCCAGTTCCTGGACCTTTGTGTTTTCTTGTCCTAAGGTCGTGGTGGCGAACCTATGGCACGCATGCCACAGGTGGCACGCGGAGCCATCTCTGCGGGCACGCAAGCCATTGCCTTAGGTCACCTCTACTGCGCATGTGCGTGCACGCTGGCCAGCTGATTTTCGGCTGGCCCCGCCCATGCCTCCCCTCCCCACCCAGGAGTCTCCACGCTGCCCGTTTTGGATGCCAGGTAAATACAGGGCACGCACGGAGGCTCTGGGAGGGGGGAAAATGGCCCTCCCGGAAGTCCGGAAATGGGCCATTTCCGGCCTCCAGAGAGCCTCCAGAGGGCCGGGGGAGGCCATTTTCGCAGTCTCCAGGAAAGCCTCGGGAGCCTGGGGAGGGCGAAAAACAGTTCTACCGGGCCTACCGGAAGTCCGGAAACAGGCTGTTTCCATCCTCCGGAGGGCTTCCGGAGGGCCAGGGGAGGCTTTTTTCACCCTCCCCAGGCTCCAGGAAAGCCTCTGGAGCCTGGGGAGGGTGACAAACAGGCCTACCAGAAGTCTGGAAACATGCCATTTCCAGCCTCCGGAGGCTTCAGGGAGGCCTGCTAGGCCCAAAATGGGTGCAGGGGAGGGGGGTCGTGCACGCATGCATGGGGGGGCGGGGCAGCATGGGGGGTGGCATGCACAGGGGGGCAGGGCAGGGCAATGCCAGGCAGGTTGTGTGCGAATGCACGGGGGGTCGTGCGGGGGAGATTGCATTATGGGTGTGGGCACACGCGCATGTGCTATCGCGCGTTCACGTGCGCTTTCGGCACCCCAGGAAAAAAAGGTTAGCCATCACTGTCCTAAGGGTTAATCCTGTCAGGTGGCAGGAAGAAGGAGTTTCGGTTTACCTTGGAGAGTTTATTTTTAGCCTGATTCCCCTTATCTTAATGGCTGTACTTAAGTGTTAATTTTGTAACAGCCATTCTGAGTTTTCCTTTCAGCTGGTGCTTCTTGGTTTTCTTAAAGGGGGAAGGGCTGGCTTGAGTCTCTTGGTATTGTTTTCTGAGTTTTCTGGCACTGTCCTTTTGGGGTGTACCTCCCACAGTTCTCATATGAGATACTATAGTTTATCAACTCCTAAAAACTGCTTTTTACTCGGTTTCTGGCCTCTTTGGTTCCCAGTGCGGGAGAGGAGGCAAGAAAGGTGCCAAGAAGAAAGTGGTGGACCCCTTCTCAAAAAAGGATTGGTATGATGTCAAGGCTCTGGCAATGTTCAATATTCAAAACATTGGAAAGACATTAGTTACCAGGACTCAGGGAACAAAAATTGCCTCTGATGGACTGAAAGGCCGTGAATTTGAAGTAAGCCTTGCTGACCTACAGAATGATGAAGTTGCCATCCGTAAATTCAAGCGGATTACAGAGGATGTCCAGGGGAAAAACTGCCTGACAAACTTTCATTGCATGGATCTCACACAGGATAAAATGTGTCCAATGGTTAAGAAATGGCAGACTATGATTGAAGCCCACATCAGTGTCAAAACGACAGGTGGGTATCTTCTACGCCTTTTCTGTGTTGACTTCACCAAGAAAAGAACCAACCAAATCCGCAAAAAAATGGTGGAAATCATGACACGTGAAGTACAAACAAATGTCTTGAAATAAGTTGTCAATAAACTGATTCCAGACAGCATTGGTAAAGAAATAGAAAAGGCATGTCAATCAATCTACCCCCTTCATGATGTTTATGTTTGCAAAGTCAAAATGCTCAAGAAGCCCAAGTTTGAATTGGGCAAATTGATGGAACTGCACAGTGAAGGTGGTGGTGCTGGAAAACCATCTGGTGATGAAACTGGTGGCAAAGTAGAACAAGCTGATAGATATGAGCCCCCTGTGCAAGAATCTGTTTAAAATAAGATACAAAATAAAAGACTTAATCTTTTTAAAAAAAAACCTGCTTTTTACTCATCCACTTCCGTCTATGAGGAAATCATAAATATTTTTCTGGAAACTTGGTAATGTTTAAATCAGATAAAATTATATTTGCCTAAAATTCTTATAAATCTTTCATCAAATCTTGCATCAGAGATTTATTATTTCTAGCATATTGACAAAATTGATGACTTAGGACAAATTGTTGTCCATAACTACCCAGTTTGATGAGTAAGATTAAAAAGACTAAAAATTATATAGTACCGTTATATTAGTACCATTTTAAAGATAGTTTTTATCCACTTAAGTATAATACCATCCACCCCTCACTTTAATAGGTTTCTAATCACATCACAAAATCGTTTGTTACTATTTCCTGAGATCAACTTATATCAGCACTATCTTCATAATATAGTTAGGAAATGTAAGAATAATGTGAGAATAACATATAAATATCACTTACATTTTATGACCACCTTTCCTATAATCTATTTAGGAAGTGTAATGATTTGTGAGGAAAACTTTTGGGAAAAGAGATGCTGCCTAGGGAAGGGGAGGGCAGATAAGAGCGGGGAATCCTGCAGCTGCATAAAAGGGCAGAAACTGAAGCTCAGAAAGGACCCTCTTCACTTTTCAGGATAAGAAAAGAGTTGGTGGGCGATTTGTACTTTCAGACTTACAACATTCTGTTCATGTTGCATTATAATAAAGTAGAATTAGCACGTCTGGTTGTGTTTCCCATCTGGATTACAAGGGAGAAGATTAGCCTGGCAACTTTGTTCTTGACAAATCCATGCTTTCTGGTAATCAGATTGTTGGTTGCAAAGTTTTTAAAAATAATATCTTTTCTTTTCTTCAATTTATTTGTCACCTGCTCTAGAATGTTACCAATAATTGAATAATTGTATAATTATATTTTCTCAATATGTACAAGTTTTAATCGTTTTGCTCACTTTTGAAGATAGTGAAGATATGCACAAGTTAGAGAACTGTAGAAAAAAGATTCAAATGTGGGATAAGTAATGAAGTTTCGTGCTTTTAAAATTCATGGATGTTTCAATACTAGTTTCAACCCTTTCTGGAGAAGAATGAATTTTGGAATATTTCTGAGACCAAACTGTACTTGGACCAAAATGGAGAGATAGCAGGAGATCTGGGCATCCAAATCTTTTTGATTCTCCCCAAGGAAGATCCCAACAAAGGGATTCTTTCAATGCTAGTTTCATCCCTTTCTGGAGAAGAATGAATTCTGGAATATTTCTGAGACCAAACTGTACTTGGACCAAAATGGAGAGATAGCAGGAGATCTGGCCATCCAAATCTTTTTGGTTCTCCACAAGGAAGATCCCAGGAAAGGGACTCTGGGGACTTTTGAAAGACAGAGACTTACTATCATTCAAGAGATTCTTTCACAGCTCAAGTTGCTTAACAAGGTGGGCGAAATTTGGTGTCTTTTTTCTGTTTTTCCAAAGCCTGTGGGCCCATTTCAAGGGGGCTAAGCCCAGTCCCCAAGGTGGTTGACCTTCAATGAGAATTGAATCTGGGGAGTAGAAACCTGATGGTCTTCTTAGACAGCTTGGGAGGCTTCAGCATTATTCCATTTTATGAACCATCTACAGTTTAGAATCTCCTTCAAACTGGTGAGAAACCCACAAGGGCTGGAGATTGTGTTGCTAAGAGGTTGAGGTTTGTTTGTTCCTTGTGCCCAAAATAGCAAAGGCAATGCTGTTGACCAGGGCTTGAATCCAGGTTTGGACTGAATCAGATGAATTTGACTCAAGATTGGATGGAGGTCCTTTTGGTCCCATTGGGAAAGAAGCTTCATCTTGTCCTGCTTGGGGAAAAGTGTTAATGCCATTGTCAGCTACTTTAAGTTTTTCTGGGGGAAAAAGGACTCTCCAAATTTAACCAATAATAAATTTTGGCCTTTCTTTCCATGCCTGTTGGTGACCCCTAATTTTTGTTCTTCAACAGAAAGGATGTTGGATACTTAGCCTGGAGCTTTGAAATGTCCCTCTATGACACAGGATTCATACTTATGTCTCACATGTTTCAGCAAAAGATTCATGACTTTTTCAGGGACACATTCTCATGACCTTACCTCCATCTCTTCTCACTCCAGTTGTAGAAACTAGGCAGTCAATTTTAGTCTTAGACCATCAGCATGGCAGCCATATAAATTGAAGACATAAATGTACAAATCAAGAAAGAATGTCTCCTTTAAACTTGATAGCCCTAATTTTGTGTTAATTAGGAGATGGTTTTGGACTATTTTCAAATGGAAGCAGCTTTGCAGTTTTTATATAGTCCAAAATATATATTTTTTCTGGATCATATTGGTCAGATATTTCCTTTCTTCCTTATTCTCTTTTAATCCATCTTATAGAATAAAGGTTTACTAAATCTTTTATACTAAAGTTTATTTTCAAATTTAATATTAGTAAATCATCTTATTTTGAAATCATAGCTCTACAGAGAATGGAGGAATGCGTGTTAATAGGGCTAATCATGGCTATGTGTTAATAAGAGCATGAGGAGGAACCAACTGGTTGTCACTGAATGCTTAAATCTTTTCTGAATTCCATCCTTCCAGCCTTCATTAATCAGACAAATCCTTTATTGCAATGTTAAATGCCAGAAGCAAATGGGAGGAACTAAACAAAGAATCTGCCACTAGTTACAACCTCTACACCTGTTTGGGAGGAGTAGAGATTTCATATTTACCTAAGTGAAGCCCAGAATCTACTTGTCTAATGTCCATTTCTACCTCCATTTTCCATGGATGAAGAGTCCTAACACATTTTCTTTGGCATTCCTTGTTTTTCTGCTTAGTCCCTGCCTCAGTCCAAATGTGTGGAAAATTGTCATCCTGGATTTGTCAAGAGGGCTCGAGAAGGAGAGCCAGTTTGCTGCTATGACTGCGTTCCTTGTCCAGAGGGGACCATCTCTGTTCAGGAAGGTGGGTGGCACTGAAGAAAAAGGAAGGCCTTGTGGAACTGGATCCATCCAGAGCATTTTGAGGAAAGTACATGTGGGTGTGGCAGATTGGGCAAGCTTTACTACTGCCAGAGAAAATATCTCTTCTGCTTTTAAGTGTGGATGTGCTTTTAACATTCCACGTTCACCTTTCTAGGAACATCTGAGTTGTTTGAAACTTGAGGAATTGTTTTAGGTCCACCTCTGAGAAGGATTATTGTAATGCTATATGAGCTTCTCCTTTTTGGATCACTGAGAAGATGTTGTCCTTAATGAGGTGGTTGGAAGAGGTATGGGTGCATCTCATTATGCCTGGATTAGAACTGATCTAGTGGGCATTCCAGATTATTTACAGGACAAGCTTTCTCTGCCAGACAGTGAGATTTCACATGATAGGCATCCTCTAGGTTCAGAATATTAAGAAATGGGATCTGGAAGGACTTAGGAAGTGTGCCTACAAAGATTTACTGATTGGTTATTTACCTCTAATAATTAGGTTACTATGAAGATAGTATGAAGATTAGATACTATAAAGATTCTCCACATCACACAGGAAAGCATTCAGGCCTAGGACTTCCACCTGTCTCATAGACCTTAGTTTTATATTGTTTAGAAAATGCTTTTCTTATTTTCTTTCTGTGGAGACATTAAGAAATGCATCTTGGAAAATGCTTATGGTATCAGCTGTTGTCCCAAGAAGATATTTCCTGAAATGAAAAGCACAGAATGTTTAAAAAAATATAGTTTTTTCTCCTTCTCAGACACAGAAAAATGCACCAAATGTCCAGATGAAAAATGTCCAAATGAGGACAGATTCCAATGTATCCCTAAAGTCTTAATCTTCCTGTCTTATGAAGAACTTCTGGGCACCATCCTGGTCTCTTTTGCGCTGCTCTTGTTCCTAACCACAGGCCTTGTTTTAACCATCTTCATTAAATACCGAGAAACTCCCCTTGTCAAAGCCAACAACCGGGACCTCAACTAAATCCTCCTGGTTTCACTCCTGCTTTCTTTCCTGACCTCCATTCTATTCATCGGTTGCCCCATGAAAATGACCTGATTCCTTCGACAAACCATTTTCAGTGTTGTTTTTTCAGTTGCTGTGTCTTCCTTGCTGGCCAAGACTGTAATGGTGGTGGTGGTCTTCCAAAGTACAGAGTCTAACACAATATGAGACTGAAAGTCCATTGTAGTAATAACTGTGCGCATGATTTTGTATGCCACGCATGGTTTTCTATCAGGTTTTGGGAACACCTGTCTTCAAACCTGGTGGAACTCAGCTACATGGGCTTCCTGGCTGCCATCTGCTTCACGGTGGCTTTCCTGGCCAGGAATCTGCCCGGGGCCTTCAATGAAGCCAAGCTGATCACCTTCAGCATGCTGGTCTTCTGCAGTGTCTGGGTGACTTTTGTGCCCACCTACCTGAGCACCAAAGGGAAATACATGGTGGCTGTGCAGGTCTTCTCCATCCTGGCCTCCAGTGCTGGTCTGCTGGTCTGCATCTTCATCCCCAAGTGCTACATTATAATTCTGAGACCAGGCCTGAACACAAAAGAGCATCTTACAGCCAGAAGAAATGTGGAGATGTGAGACAGAGGAATTTCAAGTCTCAACATGTTTCAAGAGGCCAAACATAGAAAATGATCCAAGCTGTTCTCTATTCGTGAGTGGGCCAATGATTTTTCTTGAAATACCGGTAATTAAAGAGCTGCTGGAAGATTGTGAGGGAAACCAATTTGTTGGAGGAATTCAAATGTGTGTTAACAAGATAAAAATATAGAAGGAATGCATGGGGCAACACTGAGACCCTTATTTCTCAATACATTTTATAAAAAGTGTGATGGAAATGAAACTGGTTTTTTAACACTTTCTTAGAAAGAACTGAGGCTTGCTAATTATGAATATTCATGCTTACCTTATCTATTAAATATGCATATGTATGATCATTTTGTTCCTTCTTTCATGAAATATATAAATATGAGTACATCCTTTTGTCTGTGGGATTTCAACCACTATTTTATGGAGGAAAATTCCTCCTCTGGACAATGAATAAATAATAACTGCAGTGAACTTTGATTATTGCTTTTTTGGCTCCTGCATTTGATTCCACAAAAACTGGTATCAGGAGTGGGATTCCCAATCTTTGATCAGCAGCCAGGGGCAAAGCTGGGAAACCCGTTAGCATGAGTGTTGTGAGACCGATCCCATGTGCTTTCCTGATGCAACACAAAGGCACTTTTTAGGACTGTGTGGGTGGCCACAGTCTGTGTCTAATTGTGGCTGGGGAGCATTGTTGGGTGTATGTGATCGCTTCCATCCCAATTCTCAGCCACCCTGGCCTGGCTGTGAGCTCAGCTGAGTGATGGTCGGAGGTGTCCAAGAAACCAGGGGGGATTCAGCTTTTGGGGGGGGTCAGTGTGACCTTTCTGTGTGGAAGAACAGAGACTGACCGGAGGCTCTGTGCAATCTCCCTTTTTTCTATTGTCTGAATGGAGGAATTGCCTGAGCTGATCCTAGGCAGGGAGGGAAGTGGATGATGGTGCTCTGCTTGAAGAAAGAATCTTCCCCAAAGAAACAGAGAAACCCGCTGTGGCCCAGGGCTGAGAGGGGGTCTGGTGGTCTTATTTCTGCTTGAGTAGTTTTCTTTTTATGAATTTATTTGCTTCTATATTGCAAGGCTGCAATCTGAAGCCATCAAGACTAATGAGAACCGGACAAATGCTATCATGCCATTACAAATAGAACATGATTTTTTTTATCAATCTGCTTCCCCATCAGTTGGATTCCACACAAGCTGTTTTTTTTCCAGCTGAGAAGTAAAGAGGACGAAATCCTGTGTCTCTGCAGTGTTGTGATAAAATCCCTGCAGACACAACCAGGGAGGTGTGTCTGTTGCTTTGTTAATGCAAAGGCATGGTGGGTTTTGCTTGTTTTTTTTTTTAATTATTATTTTCCTTCTCTCTTTTCTGTTTGCTTTAGCCTTCCCCAGCCTCCAAGCCCCCTCCTCTGTTTTTTATTACAGGTAGTCCTCGACTTAGGACCACAATTGAATCCAAAATTTCTGTTGCTAAGCAAGACATTGTTAATTTTGTCCCATTTTATGACCGTTCTTGCCACAGTTGTTAAGTGAATCACTGCAGTTGTTAAGTTAGTGAAAGAGTTGTTAAGTGAATCTGACTTCCCCGTTGACTTTGCTCGTCAGAAGATCGCCAAAGGGGATCACATGACCCCGGGACACTGTGACAGTCATAATTAGGAACCCTTTGCCCAGTATCCAAATTTTGATCATATGATCATGGGGATGCAGCAATGGTCGTAAGTGTGAAAAACAATCATAAGTCACTTTTTTCATTGGTGCTGTAACTTTGAACAGTCACTAAATGAACATAAGTGAAGGACTATCTCTGCCAAGAGAATTTAGAGCAGCCTTAGGATCCAGATGCAAGAGAGGAGAAAGAGAAGAGCCAGAAAAAGAGGCTATCACACAAAAAGTATCGGCAATGCTGGTCACACACAAACTGAACAACGCACTCAGCCCAATGGAGCAACGCATCTTGAAAGGCCTGAAACAAGATCAGGACATTTGTAAGATCTTCATATACAGATCACTCCATTCCTCCCCCCTTCCTCCCACCAAAATGCCAGCGTCCCTGTAGAAATATCTGGGACCTGACAACATTATTATTTCACCGGCAGACAAAGGTCTTTCAACGGTGGTGATGAACCGCACAGATCCTGAACCGAAGGCCTTCGCCCTGCTCAAGGATCCCTCTGGATGGAGACCAGCAAAAGCACCAGAGATGGGAATGATGGTCTCACAACTGCACGCTTCTCTCAGACAACTCAAACAAAAGAAGGGTATAACGGAAAAAGAGTGTGGGACAATGAGAGCCACAGTGAGATTTTATGGACTCCCCAAGATACAAAAAATAGGAGGCCCCCTCAGACCTATTGTAGCACTGTGAGAGACCCCTCCCTACAACCTGGCTAAATGGCTGGCAAAGGTGTAAGCTTCTGACCCCCCCCCCCTCCCCTCGAACAGCACAGTCACATCATCCACACCAGTTGTGACAAAACTACAAGGCTTCAATGTGGCTCCTGGTGAGATCATGGTCTCCCTTGACGTAGTGTCCCTATTTTAATCCATCCCTCCCCATCTACCATGTGAAGGAATAGATGGAAAACTAGAAGAAGAGGACAACACAGATCAGAACCACCTAACCAGGACACAAATCACGAAGCTGCTCCAGTATTGCCAACATCCCTTCTTCACTTTCAAAAGGGAAATATAGGAGCAAATAAAAGGGGTGCCCGTGGGATCCCCAATATCAGGAGTCATTGCAGAAACTGTCCTGCGTGAACTAGAACACCATGTATTTCAAAACCACACCTAAATTTTGGTGCCGCTACATGGATGACATGTGTGTCATCATGAAAAGAAATGCACTGAAAGGCTTCCATACCCCACTGAACTCCATCTTCCCACACAGACAATTCACAATGGAGGAAGAAACAGCTAGATAATTTCCACTTTTAGATGTCCTTGTCAACTGGCAGGAAGATGGAAGCCTGGAAACCATGGTTTATCGCAAGGCCACCGACAATCTAGGCATTCTTAGTTTCAAAGGAACCACCCACTGTCACACAAAAAGAGTTCGTGTCAGAAAGCTATATGGCAGGGTGAGAACCCACTGTAGTACCCAGCAAGATAAACAAATGGAGATCAGGTACCTACGTGAACAATTCAGGTAGAATGGGTGTCCACAAGCATTTGTTACAAGATGCCTGCACAACAAACGAAGGAGAGAAATGAAGAAGGTACAAGACCAACTGTATGGCACACCCTGCCATACATCAAAAACATTTTGGAAGCAGTAGAACGCAGCTTCCGAGATCTGCAAGTGGGCAACACACACCGTCCAGAGGCTACCATGTGAAGACAAATCATGCATTGCAAAGTTTGCTTGTGGGTGAGAGATACTTCTTTTTTTTTATATAAATAAACTTTATTGCGTATTTAAAATTAAACAGAAATATATACATATGTACAAAACAAACATACATCTAACTCTACATAATACATAATACAGAGACTGACTAAAACAAAAAAACGAACAAAATACATACATAAACCATTAATATTAATATTTTTGTAACGTTGCGTACCATTATAGCGATGGTACTGTTGGTTCTAAGTTATCTTTCTTTCATTATTTCTATATTTTTATTGTATTTCTAATTCTATCATATATATTTTCCATTGAGTGTTTGTCTGCCTGTCTGGTTGTGCATCTTTTTGTGATTTCCACAGATTATTTCTTTTGGTATTTATGGTTTAACCAAGAGTACCATTTTTCCCAAACCTTATAGAATTCTGTTTCTTCCTTATCTTGTAATTCAATAGTCAATTTACTCATTTCTGCGCAATCTAATATTTTTGTAATTATTGCTGAACTTGAAGGGATTTTTTCATTTTTCCAGTATTGAGCGTAAGCAATTCTGGCTGCTGTTATTATATTTAAGATGAGATATAAGTTGCTTTTAATCATTTTCTCTTTTATGATGCCAAGTAGAAACAGTTCTCGTCTAAGTTCTACCGATTGTTGTGTAATTTCAATTATCCATTTCTGGATTTTTTTCCAAAATTTCCTGGCTTCCGGGCATGTCCACCAAGTATGGTAATATGTCCCCAAGTTTTGTTTACATTTCCAGCATTTTGCTGATGTGTTTGGATACATTTTTGCCAGTCTTGCCGGAGGTAGGGGCCACCTGTAAAACATCTTGTATATATTTTCTTTGTATGATGCTGCCTTTGTTAGTTTATAATTTTGGTCCCATATTCTTTCCCAATATTTTAATTCAATTTGATATCCGAAATTTTGTGCCCATACTATCATTGTTTCTTTCACTATTTCCTCCTCCAATTTAATGTTTAGTATATAATTGTAAATTTTTGATATCATTTTTTCCTCCGTTCCTAACAGTATTTTATCTAGTTATTGATAATTCCTTTGAAATCGAAATTGATTTGCATCTTTTTTATATTTCACCAATCTATTTTTAT
>QLTV01001126.1:108816-119601 GCA_003457575.1 Thermophis baileyi
CAAGAAGAAAACTCCAGGGCAGGAGGGTGCCAGGAGGGGGGGGAGGGAGAGAGGGAGGTAAGATAAAAGGAGGAGAAAAAGAAAAAGAAAAAGAAAAAGAAAAAGAAAAAGAAAAAGAAAAAGAAAAAGAAAAAAGAAAAAGAGCACAGTCCCACCTAAAAGTCTGAACCAGAATTCCTCTAGTTCCCGAGGTTTTCTTTTGCACAAGATTAGCCCTTTCCTTTCTTCTCTTTATTTATATTTGTATCCCTTCCATTCTACCCCACAACACAAACATACACACACACCTCTGGTCTTACCTCCTGTTCCCAGGCTTGCTTTTAGCTAGCCATCTTGTATGTATATCTTATGTAATTTCTTGGTGTTAAATTCGGTAAACCTGGAGACAAATACCCATAGATTCCTGAAAGGAGGTGAACAGGTATTTTAATTTTCTCTTTTTAGGAGCTGGGCCAGAAGCCCAAACTTCTCATGCCGGAGGAAAGAGATGCCCCAAACAAGCAGTGATGGAGAGATGTTTTATTCTGGGGCCCAAAAGTCCCCTCTTACACCCCCTCTGCTTCCAAAAATGTCTTGCTTCAAACTTGAGTCATGAAGACTCCCAAGATAAAGTCTGCAGATTTTGATCTAAGCATGGCATGACCCAGTGTGCTACTTCTCTTTACTATTGCAAATGCCTGTATTGTGGTTTTCTAGGACTAAAATGTGGGTTTTGTTTTTAACACTCTAACATATTTCCACATAGGGGAATTCAACACAATTCAACAATTGGAGAAGGCATCTCATTTGAGGCATTGCAGCAGGAATTCAAGGGGGGTTGGACTGTTTGCTTGTGGCTATGTAGAGATTCTAGGCTGATTCCTCTTTTAATTCCATCCCCAGGTTCTGCCTCTTCTTCCCCTATACCTCCAAACTCAAAGATTCCTGACCCGCAAGTCTGACTGCAACAGATGAGAGAGAGGGAGAGAGAGGGGGAGAGAGAGAGAGAGAGAGAGAGGGAGAGAAAGAGAGAGAGGGAGAGAAAGAGAGAGATTGAAGATTTGGTGGGCAGGTAAATCACCTTCTCCATACGTTAAGAACTTCCTGTTCAGGGTAGATTTCCAAACATTCAGCAATTTGGTCTCCTATCTTAAGCAGGCAACTCCCAGTTTCCTCCAGCTGGTCTTCCTCTTTAATGGCTTTTTCTGGCTTATCCAAATGCTTCAGGGACTTCTTAACTGGCCTCATCAGCTCTTTGCACTTGGGAGACAGAAAAAGCAAAGCTCCGCATTAGCCGCACCTCAGAACGGAGGAAAGGGAGACCCCGATTGAGGCAACCTTTTGAGGCTAGGGGCCCATTTGAATTTGGGGGAGGGGATCTGCTGTGGGCACCCTCTCAAAATGGCAGCCACGGGAGTCTTCCCCGTTCCCAAGACAAGTCACGAGGCTGCAGAGAGGACAACGTTTGAGTGGAAGGTCCATCCTTCTTGCAAAGCAGAATCTCCCTTTTCATCACATTCTCAGCAAATCTACAATTCTCCAGTTTTAGAGGTAAACTGGTTGCGGGAAAAGTCATTGTCTGTTGAGATGAATAAGCCAGGGACCATGTTTGGCTTGGCAGCACGTCAGCTGTCTTAACTCAGAAGGGGGGAAAAAGGAGATGGCGAAGGAACCTGAGGTGTATCAAGAGAAACATCTGGAGCCATGTGGTCTCAAGGCCCAGTTTGCTGGGCAAGACCAAGCAAGCGAAAGCTCTCCCAATTTCGGGATGGGATTTAACACTCGTCTGGGGAGGCCCTAAAATCTTGGAGACCGTGCGAGAGATTTCCCATCTTTCTTTAGGCGAATTCATTAAGGTGGAAGAATGATGTTTTTGTTTCGATCCAGAGTAACCGATTATTTCATTATATAGGTAGCCCTCGACTTACAACAGTTCATTTAGCAACCGTTCAAAGTTACAACAGCACTGAACAAAGCGACTTATGACCCTTTTTTTCACCCTTATGACCTTTGCAGCATCCCCATGTTCACATAATTTACATTTGGATGCTTGGCAACCAGTTCCTATTTATGACGATAGCAGTGTCCTGTGGTCCGAAAACAATTTCTGTGGTCATGTGGCCAGCATGGCTATATGCCCAAGGCACATGGAATGCTGTTACCTTCCCACCAAAGTGGTACTTATTCATCTACTCACATTTGCATGCTTTCGAACTGCCAGGTGGGCAGATGAGCTGAGGCAAGTAACGGGAGCGCTCACAACTCAACCAGTTACTCCATTAGTTAATTGTTCTCCCTGTCAGGAAATTCCTCCTTCTATCCAAGTTAGATCTCCCTCTGAGGAGCTTCCACCCATTGCTTCTTGTCCTGCCCTCAGATGCTATGGAGGATAAATCAACACCCTCTTTCCTAGGACAGCCTTTCAAATATTGCAAGGTACTACCGGTATCATGTCTTCCCTGAGCTTTCTTTCCATTAGGCTAAACATACCCATACCCAGTTAGTGGTTCATGACATGATTTAGCCTCCAGATCCATTATCATCTTTGTTGCTCTTCCTTGTGCACTTTCCAGGGCCTCAGCATCTACTTTTGTATTGTGGTGACCACAGTTCTTTGTCATCCTTCTTGCCATATCCAAGACCATGTCCACCATCCTGCTCCCTTCACACTCCAACACCAGAAATCAAATCCTAAAATAACGATCACATAGCAAGTTGGACGGAGCTAAATCATCCTTAAAAATGCTCCCAATTATAGCCTATGAAGGACACCTTGGGCAATAGTATTGAAGCCTTTCCAGCAGTCTAAGAAGACACGATGTGTTCTACTCCCAACGTTCATTTCTCTTTGAAGGGCTGGAACAGTAAAATGCAAAAGGGGCCAGAACACACAATTGGAGTTGATCAGTTGGAGAGGTCAACAGAGTGGTCAATGCCTGGAATACACTACCTGACTCTGTTGTTACATTCTCAAACCCCCAAAACTTTAACCTTAAACTGTCTACCGTGGACCTCCCCCCTTTCCTAAGAGGTCTGTAAGGAGGCGTGCATAAGCGCACCAGCATGCCTACCGTCCCTGTCCTACTGTTCCCATTTATTCGTACTCATTTTTATGTATATACCTATACCTGTTTATACTTATATGTTTATATGTTATGTTCATACTTATACTTGCTTTCTCATACATGCTTGACAAACTAAATAAATAAAATAAAATAAATAAAATAAAATAAAGAGGGCGGGCTGCTGCATGAGGCAATCTACATTATGATTGGTTGCTGGGCGAGAAGAGGGGGGTTCCTTTTCTCCTGCCTTTTTTCTTCTCTGCGTTCTGTATGCTGCTGTGATTTACCTCATGATTTACCTCATGATTTACCTCATGATGTGCCTGACTATCTTGTCCACTGTAAATATAAATGATAAATATATTTTATATAAAACTATAAGTTCATGGCAGTGTCCCTGACTTCATTTGGACACCTGCTGTGCAATTCCCTGACCTTTTCCATAAATACATGCTAGAAGCTGTTCCTCCAAAAAGGATCCCTCTGATTTGGGGGGTGGTCAGAAGACCTGAAGATTAGAAACGGTTGACGTTCCCCCCACCCCAAATCTCTGAATCACAGAAAGCCACAGCGTGATCTAGCCAAGCTTGACTGGTCTCAAAAAGCTCATCCCATCTGCTTCCAGCTCCTATTACTTTCTTCTTTAAGAATTTCTCCATTTCACTCTTCCTTACAATCTCTCACCTTGAACTGCATTTGTTAAATTTAGGATTATTGTGTAAAGACCAATTCCCAGAATGTGAAGCAATAATCAAGCTGGCCAAGAAACCTGGGAGTTAAAGTCCTCACACCTAAAGGGTGCCGGGATTTGTGGGAGACATTGACAAGGTGGGAAAGAGTCACGAAGCTCTCTTGTTGTTACATATGCATAAAAGAGCTCTGGTGTTTTCACTCCGGTCCAGGGAATTAGCAGAATTTACATACCCGTCGCTCATTGGTCCATTTGAGCAGTGGGAAATATAAGACTCTGTCAGTGGCCGGCCGGGCTGATGGAGCCCTTTAAAAGAGGGCGCTGTCAGCCAGCCGGATGTTATGTGATTGCGGTTTCTCTGAATAAAGAGCTGAAGTTAGTGCTGGCATCCTGCCTCTTCCTCTAAGCTCACACTTAACACTGGCAATGAAGGTGGGATTTTGAAGAGAACAAAGGACGACAACCAGACAAAGAACTGACCATCCACCATGTGGCATCAGCGGCCATCTTCACAAAGAACAAAACCTTGCATCGGCCAAAATCCAAGATGACCACACATCCTCCGCCAGCACCAGCACCATTCGATCTGACTACCGAAGAATGGTCCTCATATATGGGTCGTTTTCAAATGTTCCTGGAGGCTAACAACTACCAAGACTTATTGGACAATAGAAAAAGAGCACTATTCTTAAGCTACTGTGGACCTAAAATTTATAAGATGGCTAAATCGCTAGCGGCTCCAACGGACATAGAAACTATAACGTGGACAACTCTACAAAACATACTAAAAGAACATTATGCACCTTCAGCATCGCCGATGGTGAGCCAAAACGAATTCTACCACAGGCGCCAAAGGGAAAGTGAGACGATAAATGACTTTGTTGCAAAATTAAGAGAACTAGCAGCTGGATGCGAATTCATAAACCCAGAAGAGATGATGAAAGATTGAATAATTTTAGGAACAAGAGACCTGAATTTACAAAAAAAACCTACGAATAAGAAAAGGAGCCACCTTCCAAGACGTCCTAGAGCCGTGATGGCGAACCTATGGCATGCGTGCCAGAGGTGGCACGCGGAGCCATATCTGCCAGCACGCGAGCTGTCAGCTCCAGTGCGCATGCACGCGCTGGCCAGCTGATTTTCAGCCTTCCGGAGGGCCAGGGGAAGCCGTTTTCGCCCTCCCCAGGCTTCAGGAAAGCCTCCGGAGCCTGGGGAGTGCGAAAAACAGGCCCAACGGGCCTACCGGACGAACTTCCGGTAGGTCCATTGGGCCCGTTTTTCGCCCTCCAGAGCCTCCGGAGGCTTTCCTGGAGCCTGGGTAGGGTGAAACTGGCCTCCCCCGGCCCCCTGGAGGAAATACCAAGCTCAGCTTGGAGGCCAGCAGTGCGGCGTGCATGGGGGGGAGTGTATGGGGGGGTTGTGCACGCATGCGCATGTGGGGGGTGCTTTGCATTATGGGTGCCGGCACACGCATGCGCTATAGCATGCGCTCGCTCGCATTTTTGGCACCCAACAACAAAAAGGTTAGCCATCACTGTCCTAGAGGAAGCCCGAGCAGCCGAACCGTCTGACAAGTCTGCAGCCAATATAAGGAAAACAAGCAGTGTCCATCTAACACAAGGGGCATTCGATGGACAGCAAGTTGACTCAGAAACAGATGGAAATACAGACGAAGAAGACGAAGTGCATCGCATACAGTCCAAAAAGAAGGTAGGCTATAGAGAGAATGAGCTAAGACCGTTCCAGTGTGCCATGTATGGGAAACCATCCCAGGTTGGTTTGCAAATTTAAAGAGGCCATCTGCCGACAGTGCCAAAGGAAGGGACATATAGTGGAGGCTTGCCAAGCCACACACCCTATTCCCTTCCAACCAAGGCAACCAGCCTTCCCAACGAGACCAGTTGCCCCAAGATTGGGATTCTGGAAGAATAAGCAAAGGGAAGAACAATACCCTGAAGCTAGAGGAATCCACCAGACAACCGTGGGGCATTCAGATGCATGCGATGCTGAAAAATTCCACCTCACCCTTCACATTGATGGATCCCCTTGTATCATGGAGCTGGACACGGGTTCATTCTTCACCATCGTGTCCTGGCAAACCATCAAGGAAATCATCCCAACTGTGGAGAAAAAACAACTGCAGCCTCAGCATATCACATTGAATGATTTCCAAGGAAACCACATTCCAGTGCTAGGGAGAGCAACAGTGCAAGTAAAGTTTAAAGAGTTCTGTGGACCCTTGCAGCTGACCATCGTAGATAGCAATCGGTCCAGTCTGCTGGGCATAGAATGGTTCAGACTCCTGGGTTTTGGGGTAACCGGCATCAATGCCATCCACGGAGATGAATTCGAGGAACTACTGACCGAGTTTGGGGACGTGTTCAACGGAAGCTTAGGCAAGTATAAAGGAAAACCTATATCCTTTAATCTAGACCCCAATATTACACCTGTCTGGCTTAAACCACGAAGGGCTCCTTTTGCTCTCCGGCCCAAAATAGATGCGCAATTAGACAAACTAATTGCTCAAGGGGTGTTGGAACCAGTTGACCATGCTAAATGGGAGACCCCAATAGTCACCCCCATTAAACCGGATGGGTCGACCCGCATCTGTGCGGACTACAAATACACCCTGAATAAAGCCTTACAGCAGAGTGCCTACCCCGTACCGGTCGTTCAACACCTTCTGCATTCATTAGGAAAAGGCAAAATATTTGCTAAATTAGATCTAGCACAAGCCTATCAACAATTGCCAGTAGATGATCCAACCGCGGAGGCACAAACCATCGTAACGCACCACGGGGCATTTAAATGTAACCACCTGCAATTTAGAGTAAGCGTGGTGCCTGGGTTTTTTCAGAGCATGATGGAGCGCCTCCTACAAGGCATTCCAGGGGTAGTCCCATATTCTGATGATGTCCTTCAGTCCAGGGACAGCAAAGAACAGTTAATCGATCAGCTAAGAGAAACCCTGAAGCGTTTCCAAAAAAAGGGACTCAAAGTTAAAAAAGAGAAATGCAAGATAGGCATGACACAAGTTGAATTTTTGGGTTTTTTAATTGATGGTTCAGGGATACACCCAGGGGTGAAATGCTACTAGTTCGGCCCGGTCCGGGTGTACCGGTAGTGGCGGTGGCCGGTTGTTCGGAGAACCGGTAGCAGCGGCAGCGCGTGGCTCCGCCCACCCACCCGGACATCGCCATTTTCTTGTTTTTGTTCTGTGCATGCACGAGCGGAGCGTGGGTTAAAAAGTGCGCGCGCGCACACGAGTGGAGCGCGCGCGTGAAGTGTGCACTTCCGAACTGGTAGGGAAGATAAGTAGATTTCACCATTGGATACACCCAACGGAAAATAAAGTTAAAAGCCATTAAGGAAGCCCCCACACCCAAGAATCAAACAGAACCACAGACATTCCTCGGACTATAAAACTTTTATAGTATTTTTCTAAAACAGAAGGCTACCATTGCTGAACCTTTACTAGGCAAGAAGGCCAGTTGGACCTGGGGACGCAAGGAAGCGATGCCTTCTCTGCTGTAAAAAGATTACTATCATCAAATAGCGTCCTCATACAATATAACAAGACTCTTCCCCTTGTATTAACCTGTGATGCATCCCCTTTTGGCATCAGCACTGTCCTCAGCCACCATCTGCCTGACAGAACTGAGGCTCCCACTGCATTCTATTCTAAAATGCTGTCACCAGTGAAAAGGAATTATGGCCAACTAGACAAGGAAGCACTGGCTGTTGTAGTGGGGGTCAAGCGTTTCCATGAATACCTATATGGGAGGAATTTTGAACTCATCACAGATCACAAACCACATCTTAGCATTATCGTGGGGGATCGTCCCACCCCGACCTCGATGTCCCCAAGAATGATGAGATGGACAATTTTTCTGGCAGCATATAGCTATAGACTCATACACCGACCTGGAAAAGACATTGCCAATGCAGACGCCCTCAGCCTGCCAGAATTTGTTGAAGACCCTGCCCCCGTCACAGACATCCTGCTCATAGACATCTGCGCGACCAGCCCAGTCACAGCAGCTGAGATAGTGGAACATACAGTGAAAGACAAAACCTTGTCTAAAGTTTTGAACTGGGTGTTGAGGGGGTGGCCGCAGGGGACAGTAGGGGAAGAATTCAAGACATTTCAAACCAGACAATATGAACTGTCAACATTGAAGGGATGCCTGTTGTGGGGGGATAGAGTGATCGTACCACACCGATTGAGAATACAGGTATTAGAAACATTGCATGTGGGGCACCCTGGCATTGTCCGAATGAAGGCATTAGCCCGGAGCTATATGTGGTGGCCAAATATGGATAATGATATTATGGAATGGGTGGCCACTTGCACACCATGCCAAGAATCCAGACCAGCACCACCCAAGGCTCCTATAAGAGAATGGGAGAGTCCAAAGGGACCATGGTCAAGAATACATATTGATTTTGCGGAACCGGCGCAGGGTCAAACTTTCTTAATTGTAGTAGATGCATATTCTAAATGGCTTGAAATAATTACAATAGCCACTACAACAGCCGAAGCGACCATAAGGGCATTACGAAGAATCTTTGCCACCCATTGGTTACCCGACATCCTGGTATCCGACAACGGGGCGCAATTCACAGCAAAACCATTTGAATTGTTCTTAGCAGGGCAGGGAATCAGACATGCCTTGGTTGAACCATTCCATCTGGCTAGTAATGGTCAAGCGGAATGAATGGTGCGATCCACCAAGGAAGCATTACTCAGAATGGGCCCAGGAAACTGGCAGGAAAAATTAGATCAATTTCTGTTAGCCCAGCACATAACTCCTAGTGCAACAATAAATCGAAGTCCAGCAGAATTATTAATGGGTTGAAAACTAAGGTCACAATTAGTTGTGACACCCATTATAATGTGACACACCCATTATAATGCGGAGACCCCTTTAAAGTCAACCAGTCAACCCCGGTCATTTGTAGCCGGGGACTTAGTCTATGCCCAAAACTACACGGGCTACCTGACCTGGTTCAGAGCAAAAGTAGTTGCCATAACAGGTCCCAGGTCCTACCAAGTGGAACTAGAAGATGGAAGGGTTTGGAGGAGGCACATAGATCAATTCCAGAGCCGGATAGGGGAGTCTAGTTTAAGACAACCAGAAGACACTGCCCCAAGCGGGCTCCAAAACAGCCAGGGAGCCAGACGGTACTCCACCCCGAATAGCATACAAACCTAACACAGAAAGCGAACAACAACCAATTGAAACACAGGCCCTAGTCTTAACCGAACCAGAGGCCCTATTCTCAACACCGAGTAGAATGCGCACACACTTATCTGTAGAGCCGGGCATCCCGTGAGGAGATCCGGAAAACCTGGAAGAAGCGGCCCGGGCGGAGTCAGCCACGCCCCAAGAGAAGTTCCAGGCGATTCAATTCGCTGACTCTGGAGCGGCAGCAGGCCTGACTGCACAGGCCGCCGCCACAGGTTCAACTGAGCTGCGCAGGTCAGGGCGCAATCACCAATGCCCTGTCTACCTGCGTGATTACGTGCTTTGAACAAAATGTGATTGGGTAAAAGTTTTCCAATAGGGGAAACATATGCATAAAAGAGCTCTGGAGTTTTCACTCCGGTCTGGGGAATTAGCAGAATTTACATACCCGTCGCTCATTGGTCCATTTGAGCAGCAGGAAATATAAGACTCTGTCAGTGGCCGGCCGGGCTGACGGAGCCCTTTAAAAGAGGGTGCTGTCAGCCAGCCGGATGTTATGTGATCATGGTTTCTCTGATTAAAGAGCTGAAGTTACTGCTGGCATCCTGCCTCTTCCTCTAAGCCCACACTTAACACTTGTGTTGTGAGAAACGTTCACAGGAACCTCAGAGGGGAGAAAGGAGGCCTTGTCAAAGCTCCCCTCGGAGAAAGCACCTCTGCTTGAGACGTGCAGGGGCTCCAGGAGAAGCAGAGGCCAGAGGGACAGAAGCCGATGGAGGGAGGCATCCCCTAGAATTGCAGAGTTCAAGACTCAAGGAGATGTTTGCATCTCTTGTGTTGCCTGTGAGAAAGCAAAGCTTCCATTTCGGGACAGGAGTTGGAAAAGGGGCTGTTTTGGGGGTGACCCTGGCAGGCAGAAATGGGGCTCCATTTGCCCTCAGCCCTTATTTTCCCCAGGGAAGCAAACTTTGATGGGAAGGAATCCAGGCAGCCCTGATCTTTAGTGGGGAGGGAAGTCCAGAGTCTCAAATTGTTCAATGAAACTTTTTGCCTGAAGCCAAGTTCTCCAGCAGGAAAGGTTTCCATTCGGGGCCTTCGGGGAGAAGAGAGAAGCTGCCTCCGACTCCCTGGGTCTCTGCCCAGAGTCTTCCTGGAGGATTCGGCCAAAGAGCAGAGTGGAAACTCGGAGGATAATAATTCTCCCTCTCAGGAGGGATCCCTGGCTGATTCAACTAGTTCTTAGACTCAGAGATTGTTGGGCATTTCTCTGGAGGGAAATGAAAGGGAAATAATCCCCATGTGATTCATAATAACAGGGGCAGAGATCAAATTAAATCTGTCATCTAGAATTGAGAGATTTGGGGTATCCATGCTTGAAACTGACCCCGGGGGAATACACGGCACCTGTGGCTGAAGAAAAAATAAATCTGATATTTGTTTGCATAGTGATTAAAGACAAAACCCTGGGGGACAGTTAATGCTGGAGCAAGTCACAGATCTGAAATAGCTGCCTGCTGAGTTAAAGAATAGAATAGAATAGAATAGAATTTTTTATTGGCCAAGTGTGATTGGACACACAAGGAATTTGTCTTGGTGCATATGCTCTCAGTGTACATAAAAGAAAAGATAAGTTCGTCAAGAATCACAAGGTACAACACTTAATGATAGTCCAGGTACAAATAAGCAATCAAATCATAGTAGGAACCAGTCAATATAAATTGTAAGGCTACAAGCAACAAAGTTACAGTCATACAGTCATTTGTGGGAGGAGAGGGTGATGGGAACGATGAGAAGAATTAATAGTAGGGCAGACATAGTAAATAGTTTGACAGTGTTGAGGGATTATTTGTTTGGCAGAGTG